>OX457132.1:3867500-4398953 GCA_949752895.1 Dendrolimus pini | reverse complement strand
ACTTTAACATGTTTTAGATAATATATATTAATAATAAAAGCTTAAGAAATAAGTTATTTTATACATTTTAGTTTTTTAGTTTTTGAAGTCGGTTTTTTAAACGAAGTTTTAGTTAAGAAAATAGTATTATCAGTTTTATTCGTTCCAAATTAGACCTATGTTTAACTATCGATCTTATTGAGTTTCTAATTTGTGCTGCACGATGTAAATCTCGTATCTCATTCTCTTACAGGCTTGGTCCTTTAGATTTTTGTTAATCTCATTTTAGTGTCGCTTTTTAGTTTCGAAGTTTTACTTTTAAAAAAAACAAGAAAAGATCGATCAAAATTAAACAACGACAAAATGAACTATAAATGTTACACTAAGCATATTACTGGTTTTTTACCGCTTTCGAGGATTACCCATTTCGAAAAAAACGGAATCGTTTTTACTTTCGTCTTGTCCGTACGTTTGTTCACAAATATATTTTTTAACAACTAGATCTACACGAATGAAATTTAACATGTAAGAAATTTAAAATAATGCTACAAAATTAGTTTTGAAATCACAAAAAAATTATTAGGAGTAGCCACCATACATGTAGGTAAGGGTTGTTTTTTTTCAATGTATAGTCAGCCAGCTGCTATAAATGTTGTAGCAAAATTATAATAAAGAATGAGACATGTTCGCCATAATTTATAAGAGTGAAATAAATAATAATTCTCGATATATGTAGCGACGGTTAAAATAAATTGATCGGTGTTTAGCCATATAGTTTAGCAATTATTTTATTTTAGCCATCGGTTAAATGTCTATGCACACCAGCTTTTAATCAAATAACAAACTTTCTGTTTTAATTCCTAAACTTTTAAAAGAAATTATTTGAGACGTTTCAGAGCCCATTCAAGATAAAGTTTCAGATACACAAAAATTCAGAAAACTACTGTAATTTTATGCCCTATCTAAACAACACTATATTATTATTCAACATAAACTATAACCTAAGTAATAAGTCTAAATTTATAGTATGTAGAAGATCACCGTGGTAAGCGTGCCCAGAAGGCTGCATTATCACTGTATGGCAATGCTGATTCGCTGGCTGAAATACATATGAGAACAGCCTTCTGTTTATGAGTAGTATTACCGAGTTTCTTACAAATGTCCATAAAAAACTAAAAATGTTTATTTATGATTAAACTAGCTGTGTCCACGACTTCGTCCGCGTAGATTTTATTTCGCGAAACCCTAAAACAACATCAGCTATCTACCAGTGAAAGTCCCTACAAAACAGTCTGGTCGTGTCAGAGATTAGCCGAACAAACAGACAAACAGAACGTTTCTCTTGCGTACGGTGGGGATTTGTAATGAGCTCCCAGCCGAGGTTTTCCCACAGCGCTAATATATGGAGTTTTTTAAAAATGGTGTTATTAAACTTCTTCGAGGCCGGCTGATCGTTGCTGACATCTCTGATGTTGCAAACGTCCATAGGCGACGATAACCGCTTTCCACCAGGTGGGCCGTCAGCCTGTTTGCTATAATCCAGCTATAAACAAAATTTAAAAAAAACAGACAAAAATATTTAAAATTGTTTTTTGTTATTAGTACAGTCTATACTTTCATATGTATTTAGTAAAAAGCTGTTATTTTGTCATTACAAACAGATGCTTGAATTTTATTTATCTGTGTAGATATGAATAGCAGGTTTCACTTAAATTTCGGATTTATTTTGAAATTATACACCTCAATTCTATTGATTTAGATTTCCTCCTAATTCCAATACTTCAAAAAGTTTTCATTTGCAAACTGCAGACCTCAAATATTTTGAGTGGTGCATATCCGCAGTTCGTTACAGTAATGGATTTAACCACGTCTTGTGGTATGCAAGCCTAGTCAAGAGGTTTTCCATTTACGAAATTTTAGTTGGGTAGTCATTATTTGCTTTTAAAGTAATATATTTAAGAGCTTTTTACTTATTTAGGGCCGCTTGCATAACATTTCTTAAATTTATTTAAGAAACACAAAACGTATTAAACACCCTTAAACACAATGCAGTTGAAATGAGAGCTTTGAGAAGTATATGTGAGGTAAGCATGAATGATATGATACGGAATAGTGTAATAAGGGAACGTTGTGTATTGAAAGAAGATGTTATAACAAGAGTTGTAAAAGGAATGTTAAGGTGGTTTGGGCATGTAGAGGATGGATGAAAATAGAATCACAGAACAAGTGTATGACAGTATTGTGAATGGTAGAGTTGGTACTGGTAGACCACGATGTACACACTATGATCAAATAACAGAAGTGTTAAAACGAGGTCAGGTAAAAGGCACATCAAATAAACGTGCATGTATGAAGACGTTAATGAAAGTAGATGAAGCGAAAGTTTTTTGTCAGGATCGTCGCAAGTGGACATCTATAGTCTCTGCCTACCCCCATGGGAAAAAGGCGTGATAATAGGTATGTATGTATGTATAAATACAATTAGCGTCTTGCACAACGCAACATTTGCCGCTAAATATGTTTAAAGAACTGTCAATACATTTTGTGTAAAACGTGTTTAGGCAGTTAAATATGATTAACTAATTTTATTTAAAAGCGATCGTTATGCAAGCGACCCTAATTAACGAGGTAAAGACACAATTATATCGCTGAAACAATTTTATTACTTACTAAAAGCCTAAAGACTAATTTTCATTTCCCCTTACTTGTGAATTTGTCTTTCCCATATTACAATCTAGTTACTTGCCGAATTTAATTATGACTTGTTCAGCCGCTTATTTCTGAAGATGTAGCAAAGGAAGTTACTTTATATTTTTTAATGTTATCTTATATAGATGATTACAGTTGAGAGTACGCGCTGAAATTTTTTATGTTGATAAACTTATATAATATATAATAATTAAATATATATTTTTTTGTTGTTACAGGTCCTTAATCAACACAAACGAGAAACTATGTAACAGTGTTTTAATAAATTGTAAATAATAAAATGAGAATGCAGTGTATACGTGCATCCGCCGCGGCGGTGGGACTAATTATGACAGTTACAGTGCTTTTAGCTTACGAACTAAACTCGGTGGAGGGGAGAGAAGAACCGCATAAGTTCACGATAGATGAATTATTAAATAATGAATTCGAGCATAAAGAGTCAAATGATGAAGGACTGGATCCCTGTAAAGCTGGTAAGTGTTGACATTATGTAAGATTGTTTTTATTATTACGTAAAAGTCTGCTTAGTTTATTGAGTAAATACTCATTGAACTAAGCAGATGATTAATTCGATTCGAGAAGAGAGATTGATCAAAATTCGATTCGACTAAATAAATAAATACTAGTGGTCTAGTATTTATAATTTTGCGTTTGATATGGACACAGCCAAACCAATTAACATGTACTATATAATTATATTAATTCTGATTTAAAATATGAACTTTATGTTGACATTTTACTCTCTCATCTACAGTTGTCAATTCCTAAGGACATGAAATCTTACCTAGGTCAACCTAACCTAGGACTACCTACCGGTCAGCAGGTGAAAAATTTTGTTTCATCACACTTCAAATTAATTTCAAATTAATAAACATAAAATATGATAAAAGTATGAAAATGTTATTTATGAACATAACAGCTTCATGAAACAGGTCAAACGGAATTGAGAGGAAAGGTGGAATAAAATCTTGGTATACTTAAATTCAGTGGAAAGAAAAGATAAGGGTTTTTGAAGCAACGCGACACGTACGTGAGAAATAAAATACACGGCTTATAGAGAAATAAAAATTGTAGTAACAAATAGAGAAAGATTTATTATTTCATACATTGACGTTCTGTTTTTAGGGTTCAATCCATTTTGGTGCAAAATTGTCTTAGCTTCGCCTCCGTTTGTCCGTCTTTTAGATATTACTAGTGGACGCCCATTGGTCGAAATTCCACCATAATTAATTTAAATAGAATAGAATTTAGACCGAAACGATGAGAGTTAGCCCCTGAAGATAGCGCAGCTAACAGAGTCAATCGCAGGCATATGTGGAGACCCAGCAAGGTACCTTCCTCTATATGGAGAGGTAGCCCATGGGCGAATACTCCACTAGAACCACCCTCCTCCCATGTGCCCCGCGCTTATCGTAGGAAGAGCGTGAGACTTAGGACGTAGTTACGCCCACGCTGATCCTAGCGCATCAGTGCTTGAGAATGCCCCGGGAAGCAGGGGAAACTCACTTCGTCAACAGGGGGATGAATCCGCCGAATCCTCCCTAGATGCTGGAGGGCCCCTGCAGCGGTATTACGGGAGGAGATCTTGCGCATACCTGCGTCTCCGGGGCCCCGTCTAACGTCGGTACCCACGGGACGCATGCGCATCTCTTTCCAAGTGCGTTAGCTATCACAGCTTGATCCTTAACTCAATTAATAATATAAAAATAACTAGCTGTCCCGGCATACGTCGTACCGTAGAGGGTTGAAAATTTAGGGTTGTATGTATTTTTTAATGCTGTATCAAAAGAAAACTAAAAAAAAAAAAAATGGGGTGGACTACCCTTAACATTTAGGGTGATGAAAATTAGATGTTGTCCGATTCTAAACTCCCCGAAACGGCTTGACCGATTTTCATGAAATTTTGTATGCATACTGGATAGGTCTGAGAATCGGACAACATCTATTTTTCATCTCCCTGAATGTTAAGGGTGTCCACCCCAATTTTTTTTTATAATTTTTTTATACAGCATTAAAAAATACATTCAACCCTAAATTTTCAACCCTCTACGATCAACGCCTAATTTTTATTTGTTAATTATAAACTTTAATGCTGTCGGCATATCGATTGAAGCTTTTCCGGGCAGGACGACGTCTGCCGGGACTTCTAGTGTTATATACAAGATAATATACGTCCGAGCCTTTATAAAGAACGCGTTAGGGTAAACAAACTGTAAAAGGAACGTAGTTATACACGTTGTATTGCGGATTGTCGTCATGGACACCTTATAACTCTCACTGATTACCCGGCAACGGATTTTATACGACGTCATTAAGATATGCTTTAAGTCTCGAGAAGAGGCGGTTATTTTCCTTCTTTCCTTTCACCTTTTTGACAATCACTAATGGTCGCCCAGTGGTCGAATTTCGACCATAATTAATTTAAATTATAAGTTTGAACATTATTAAGGTTCTGTTGTCAAAGACTGAGATTTCGCCAAGGCTACACTATTAATTTGACTTTAACAATAATCAAAGGAGTATGCGTGTGTGTGGTGTCAAATACATGGTAGTGTGTGTAATGTTTTTTTTCATGTATATTTTTTAAAGAATATTAGCATTCTGCACTCCTTCTCCATATCTATACTAATATTATAAAGAGGTAGTTTGTGAGTTTGTGACGTTGTAGAGGGTAATCTCTGGATCTACTAAACCGATTTTGAAAATTCTTTCAGCGGTTGAAAGATACATTATTCCTGAGTGGCATAGGGATAGGGACATTTGATTGTGATTAATAATAAGTATTTTTTAATATTTTTCTGATGCCTTGCGAAGTGGGCACGGGTCACCTAGTAATAGTGTACCTACTATAAGTGTGCGAAATTTCATATACTTCTCTGTCCGCGTAATTTTCGTAAAAAGTGGCACAAAGTTTTTACTTCACGTATTTATATAATAATGATTTTCAATTTTAAACAACTCGTGACATTTTAAGTAATATGTATTCCTCCGAAGTCAGTTAAAGCGGTTATCTTATAACTTAAACCTTTCACTCAGCACACGCCAAGCTTTTTACCATCCGTTCGCTGATTTCTGTTATAGCACTTTTTAATGACCAAAAGCGGGCATTTAAGCGGCCCACATTGTTTGCGCCCGGACGCTGCCACTCATACTGAATTACCTTATTATACTTATTTTTACTTATTCAAATGGAAATTTCACAACACATAAGTGTCTTGTGTCTTTCAAATTTTAACTCAAATCTTGATATATAAAAATGAATATTTGTCTGTATGTCTTTTATAGAATCGTAAACTATATACATTTGATCATATTAACATATTTAGTAACGTTGTTGTGCATGAGCCAGAGAAGGTTTCTGTGTTGGTTCACACTTGGACCCGGAAGGTGGCGCTGCTGTCGGCATATCGATTGAAGCTTTTCCGGGCAGGACGACGTCTGCCGGGACAGCTAGTCTATAATAATATACAATTCTATACATGAGAGCTATTGAAATTAAAACAATTGGAATAGACTATATAAACGATGAAGAACACGATGCAATTTTTTATATATTTCTGGTCTGTTTGACTGTTTGTCTGTTTGTTCGGGTTTCACTTTAAAACTACGGGGCCGATTTCGATGCGCTTTTCGCTGATCGACAGCAAATTCTTAGACTTATAATCTGCGCTACATTTTATCCCGGGAATCCAGCGGCAATTTCCCGGGAGTGGTTTTGAAGTTTTTCGGTTGCCTGAAAGATTAGCTTATTCCGAGACAGTTTCCACTAAAACGATATATATTCTTTTTTAAATTCTGCGATACTTTTTGTCCCGGGAAGCCCGAGGAATTTCAAGTCAAACGTGGGCAAAGTCGACGGCGTTTTGTAGTATTTATGAATAACTTGCAGGCTCGGCAGATATTGTCCTGCCTTGAAAACAAAATAAATCCTGGAATCAGATAGCTTTGCCACCTACCGGGTCCAATTAATTATAAATCCAATATACACTCCACACCCAAATAATGTTTTACGCCACAAATTATATCAATCCTTGGGTGTATGGATGAACAAACTCTATGGTACGTCAATGCGAGAAGACAACATATAATTGAGGGTAAGCTTTCACATATTGAGGGGATGGGGGTGTGAGAAATATGTGAAATAATGATGTAGTAAAATCTGATATAGACTACACATTGCGGTTGTCCCTCATATCATACGTAATTGAAGAGTGAAAAATTTGCCTAATTTTGTCTAATTTGCATATTAATACAATAACCACGCGTTGACAATGAACTAGAGATAATCCCAAACTATTTTATAGTACTATGGTTAAGTATAATAACGTTACCCTGACATATCAGATTTTAGCCCAGCAGTGGGACATTTATGGACAAATACTATCTTATACTTATATAATTTTGTGTGTCTTTGAGTGGGTCCCGGGATGGTTTAGATTCGCAAAAAGAACCGGTAGGTGGCGCTGAGATAGAGTTCTAGAATCCTCCTAATTACCGGGAGCGATTTTGGTGATTTTGTTTTTGTGTATTTGAGTAGGTCCCGGGATAGTTTAAAGCCACAATTGGATTCGGTAGGTGGTGCTGAGATCGGGTTCTACATCATCCTAATCACCTGGAGCGATTTTGGTGATTTTGTTTTTGTGTCATAAAACAAAGTCATTTAGGAATTCAGAAAATATGCCGGTATGAAGTTCGCCGGGTCAGCTAGTATCTAGACATAGTCATAGACAACACTTTATTGCTCACCAAAACAAAAATTACAAAAAATTCACAACAAGACAATAGTTACTTGGTAAAACAGGCGGCCTTATCGCTAAAAGCGATCTCTTCCAGGCAACCTGTCTTAAAGGAAATTCTTAAATATCTATAATTATTATTTTAAGTCAATAAAGGAAAAATAAATAAAATCTATATAAATAAATAGTATCTATATATTAATACGTGAAGCAAAAAGTTTATATCCCTTTTTAAGAAAATTGCGCAGACGGAGGAGTATGAAATTTCACACACATGCACACACTGACACACGCACGCATATATACTATTTTGTTTATTGCTGAAGTCAAATTAACAGTGTAGCCTTGGCGAAATCTGTGATTATAGAAGTATAGTCTTTGACAACAGACGGTTATGGTCGAATTTCGACCAATGGGCGACCACTAGTCCTTATTAGTTTCTCCCAAAAGTTTTACTTCGACAATGGAATTAATATCGCGAGATTAGAAACAATAAAATAATCAATTAACACCCGAACGTATCGCTTGGGACCGGCTTGCTACGAACCGATGACAAATCGTCAAAGTTTATCGGTTTTTCTCGAACCGGTAAATTGAAAGCCGACACTCCATAAACGTTCAAAGTCAATAAACCGGTCCGTCATCGGGCGAACCGTAAAACCGGACAACGCCGTTTTTAGCAGCCTTCATCCGGTTATACCGTGATTTATATCCAGATATTTATAGAAAGGGCCTTCTTTTTCTCGTATTTTTCGGGTTACTTATCGTTTTGATGGGAGGATTATTTTCACTGATATTTGAAATGAAAAACCTTTTATTTTCTATTTAAAAGTCACGTAAGCGGATGTGGTAGAGTTCTTTTCTACTATTATATATGGAGACTAATATCGCAAAGAAATGTATATTGTACATATATACAAAAGCCCATAAATGTCCTACTGCTGGGCTCGGACTTCCTATTATAAGGAGGGAACGGACAGTATACTTGCCACGCTTGTCCAAGGTGGCTTGGCAGGTTTGACACATCGGTTGTCTCGATGTGCAGGTTGCATCACAATGTTTTCCTTCACCGTTGTTGGCACGTTGTAATTGGGACAATATGCACATTAGGTCAAAAAACTACCTAAGTGGTGCATGCGTTCCGGCCAGGATCGAACCCGCGCTCTTTGACTTTCGGACATTACCCATTACGTTACCACAACTGTTATATATATATATATATATATCCTATGACTACAGCCGGGCAGTAGGGCATTTGCGCGTCTGGCTGGCTGCCACCCTGGTCTAAAATATGCCGCCTTGAGTTGTGTTCCGGCATTAGTGGCCAGTTTCTAGTCTCAATTAAGAGAGCAGCAGGGCATTTGCCGCCTTTGATGTTGCAAATGGCGATGGTAACCACTTACCATCAGGTGGGCTGTCTGCCTATCCGCTGAACTCATGCTGTAAAACAAAGGTGATAACTGGCTATTCGAGGCTTCAGCGCTTAGATTACTTCGGCGAGTGCGCCGCAGAATTGCACGAATGAATTCCTCACTCACCTTTTTGAGATCACGCCACCGATATATGGTGGAAATACCAACGGACGAAGCGCTATGCTTCCACTTTTATTATACGCCTCCTTATATTGACTCTGTGGTTGAGCGAGCTAAGTCTTAGCTGGCCGAACTCGGTGGAACGCAGAGGCGGGTGCGATTCCTGGCATCGTACATTTTGGAAACGAACTTCTTGTTATTTACTATGGCCCCAGAGTGGCCTGTAGCAAAAAAATACGTACCACTGAGGAGTGAAACTCATTATCATCGCCTGTTTGTTCCTGAAACATACCATTTAGGTGACCTCAAGTCTTGCGTGGGGTGTCTTCTAGATAAGCGTGCTCCATCATAGACTGCATTTCCACCTGACATCAAGTCAAACGCGACCCTATACATACATACATATAAAAAATGAATGTTTCTGCATTTAACGTCTTGCTAGGTAATTACTGATTTATTCTGCTCACCAAAACATATTGTTACAACCTAGACGCCGACAAAAACAAATTCACATCTGCATATCTATAAAAACGCACTTGAACTAATTCTTTTATGGTCGTCTTCTTTTGTTTACTTATTTATTGGCATGCGTTTACTAATTATGGAGATCTATAGTATCTGCCTACCCCCATGGGAAAAGCGTGATAATGTATGTATGTATGTTTACTAATTATTCTAGAGAACAGTCCATTGTTATATTGTAATCGTTTACAGCCGTTTGCGGCTGTGTTCTAATGACCTGGCTATCCGTAACACCTGGCTAATGCCAGGTGTTACGGATTAAGTCGACTACAATACGGACATATTTATATTTGTGAGGTATAAAACCAGGGCCAATGTATCGAGCGAGAACCACGAGCGAAGCGAGACGTGTGTACTACAATCGGGAATCTAATAAGTGACGGACTGTGCGCGTTTTATTGATTTACGACCTTCTGCATTACGTTTGGACTTGTTGTGTCTAGTTATATTTGTACCTGTGTTATACGTGTTTGTATAGTTGTAATAAACTCTAGTAATTCTAATGGCATTTTAATTCGAGTCTCGCGACTCGTAACAATATAAACACTGTATAGCATAGCTATTCAAGTTTTAACCAGTAGTATGACAAGCGAATTGGTAGCAAGACAAGATAAACGAATATGTATTATGAGTCAAGTACCTTTAATACATAAAATCCATTATTCAATGACTCGTTTTTTATAGCACATTATATTTGTAAAGAGGTCACACAACTTACGCTGAGCAAACCAAATATAATTGAATGGAAATTCTGATAGTAGATAGGGCATGTCTTCCATTCACCTTTCATAAGGGTTGAATATTAATGGAAGGTGTTATGACCACGTGTTAACGACCCGGTCATTGGCATAACAAAGATAATTTACGAGATCGTTTATTATGGACCTAATCTCAAAGCTGTTTTGCGAAATTTAAGTGGGTTAACCTTCTCAAGTTATGACTTTGAGAAGCATAACATGAATTTGAACGTTTTAGTTACAAGATTGGTTTACGCAACGTTAGCAAGAGGCAGGACGGAATGCCACTTATTTCTTGGATGGTTCGTCGACTTATCTTACTTATAACCTTACTAGAGACTGTGCCGCGGCTTCGCCACGCGTCAAACGCTGGTAAATAACACAAGTTTATTTACAAAGCAAATTTCACATAGGTTACATTGCATTAAAATTTTACGTAGGCGCTATTCACCCTGGGATTTTACTTAATTTTATCCCGGAAACTATCGGTGTTAGAACTTTTTTTGTTATTGCACGAGTCAGCAGACAAGCAGACGGCCCACCTAACGGAAAACAGTTACCATCGCCTTTGGACATTTGTAATACCAAAGGTGCTACAAATGCGCTGCTGCTCTCTTAAGAGAGACTGGCACCTGGTCACAAATGCCGGAGCACAACTCGAGGTTGTTATGGCGACAAGGTTGATATAAATTCAAAAAACTACTTTGCAAGCGAATGTATCGCCTATAATGTATTTTTACGAGTTACGCAGGACTCGAATTAAAATGCCGTTGGAATTACTATAGAATTTATTATAACTGTACAAACACGTATAAAACAGGTACAAATATAACTGGGTACAACCAGTACACACTGCACGATCCAATAATCCGTGCAAAGTCCGTCACTATATCTCTTATAGAATGTACTATACACGTCTTGCTAGTATCGTAATCGTCGCTTGACTGCCCCTCTCCACATTAGGCCTGGCTTTATAATGCACCGATGCCATATCTGGCAAGCTTCGACGCAATACAATAACAACAATATTTAAGTTCGACACTAATGACGGCTATAAAACAAGTACAATAACAATAGAATGTTTTTCTTAATTACAAATTCTAAACACAAAGTAAACCAAACAATTACTAAATCCGGGAAGGTAATAAACTGCGCTTTACGACAGGCAGGTGTGCGTTTACCTTTTTCGGCATGTAGCAATATAAAAACAGACAGATCAACTAACGTGTCGAGTTTTCTATTTTTGCCAAATTTTCTACTGGAGCCTAAATTAAAGAATTCTTCCAAGATACAGAATGCAAAGTCCGCATTTGTGATGCTTAAAAACCCGAGCCCCATATATTCATTCGCAGAAAGAAATGAGAAGTGTCATTTACGTCCCTTTGACGCAGTACATCACTAGTTCCCCGAGGAGACGGAGGCAATATTGCGTGGCTGAAGTTATGTCGCAACTTTTAGACTCGACAATTTTGTTGAACACTCGTTGACAAGTTGACGAGTTGTGGTATTCATACCTACATACTTTTTGTCAAATTAAATAATTTGAATTTTTGAAAATTATACTGTTATGGGTCCTTCGTTCAGAGACATATTTTAATACATGTCGTTCTAAAAAATACTAAAGGATTTTCCTGGTGTTCTCTCTATCTTTGTATAAGGTTATCAATTTGAATTAAATGAATAATTAAGTAACATGGACACTCATTGAATAAGGTGGTTGACACTTTTCATAATCAAATCTGAAACAATCTATATATACAATTCGTGCGCAGAAGGTTTGCCTATGGTTATCCCTCCAGCATCTTACAACTGGGATCGGGGCTTGTCTAAGTAGTACTAAGAACTAAACGACTGCGGATTGCGGTTGTGGGAGACAGGAGGGGTTGACATTAGCAAACCTTCTACGCTCGAATTATGTACAATTGCTTGGCCTGACTGACTTATTTAAATATGACCACACATACCAAACTATTAGAGCTAGGATCGCGAAACCTTTCATGCAGGTTCTTTCTATACTGTAGATGCGAACAAAAAAGGGAATTTTGGAAATTCAACCTTAAGGGGGTGAAAAGGGGATAAAAGTGTTTATGAAATTCCGTCCTTTTAAAACAAAGTTGCATAAAATTTTATATAATATTTTTATATATTTAGAAGTAGGTATTACTTCTGGTTTGAATTAAACGTACACGTGTACCGGCGTTTTTGGGAACTCGACCCCTAAGGGGTAAAAAAGGGGATGAAAGTTGAAAACCCGCGAGTAATATTAATATAAAAAAGCAAGTTATATTTGTGGATAATGTAGTTGGAAAAACATTGATTTTGTACTATATACCTTTGTTATTATGTAACTTTAGTGTATATCTGTTTATTATCCTAAATAAATATAAAATAAAAGCGTTAAAATACTATGTTATCATCACAATTTTAAGTTACCATAATAGACACAGTGAACTTAATGAAAAGCATGAAAACTTTTGAAATAGTAACTCATCAGCAGAACGGCGTGGCAGTGAAATTAAATGGAGTGTTAAGCCGGTCGTTTATCATGCGGAGGTCAAGAGCGGTTGAAGGGTTAACAAATGGTCCGCACCAATCAGGCTTAAAAGGCCAAGCCCGCACGCGACTATTTCGTACTACTCTTAGATCGCGTACAAACGTTATGTGGTAATTATTTAAAATAATTGCTGCTACCAGGTGATAGGGTATTTGCACGTCTGGCTAGCTACTATCCCTTTTTTATGCACAGGGAGAATACATTTTGTACCATACTGAGACCTCTCGACTGTGGGGTTGGGACCGGACCGCGGCGATAAGCGCCGCGTAGCGTGTGCGAACACTGTAGGTGGAACCAACTACTCCGCTAAACCTAAACCTGCGTCCCATCCCCGGCGCTTGTGTGGAAGAATATGAGATGACGTGCGAAGTTACACCCATTGTTCAACCGCGCAACAAGCTTAGGTCTCCCCGGGATGCAGAGTGACCAACTTCATCAACAGAGGCTGGACTCGTCGCATCCCCACAATGCGCGGACCCCTACGATAGAATCATGAGAGGAGATTTTCGCGATTAGCGTCCGAGGACCGCGTGCGCAGCTCCCTCCTAGCTACTACACCTGGTGTAGAGCACGCTTACCTAGATAATACCTATTCACACCCGGATTGTACTTTTCGGGAAACACGGACTTAAGTAGCGCATTCCACAACTCTGCCGTTTGCACTGGTAGTGTTTCCGTTGTGAAACGATGGCGTAGACCAGAGCGCCTTGTGGTCCGAAGATGAAATAGTGTAGGGGGGATCAGGTCGAACAGTGCAACCGCACACTCTCTGAAATGAATCCTATAAAAACCGATAGGCTAGCAACCCGGCGTCGATGCTCTAGGCTTTGAAGCCCTGTATTGACAAGCTGGTTACTACCAATCAACCTCTTGGCTCTTCTCTCAATTGACCTAGTGCTTCAATTCCGGCATTAGTGGTCAGGATCCAATCTCCGTAGCATCATAGGTATTACAAATGTCCATATATGATGGTAACCGCATTCCATTAAGTGGACCGTCTGCCTGTCTGCTAAACTCATGCAATTAATAGTATTTTTTATGTGATGCCGCTCTAAAGGGAGACTGGAACCTGGTCACTAATGCCGGAACATAACTCAAGGTTGTTACGGCGGCATACTCTAGACCCAGGGGTGGTAGACATACAGTCGGGCAAACGGCCTATCACCTGGCTGTGGGTTGTTTTATTGCCTCTTACGACAGGCCGCCCGGCCGCAGGAAATCGTATTCTTTCTCCGTTCATGCAAGGATAAAGATGTTTTAGGATTAGGTAGCTAAGTGCCTCTTTCTTGTCTCTCTGTTCATCTGTCTTTGCATATCATGTTGTTTTTTTATTCAGAAACTACTACTGAGTACTGAGAGCTTACTCTCAAATATCTTTTTTTGTTTTTTTTCCTTTTAGAACGTTCCAGTTTGTTTTTTTTTATATCAATAAATATTATTTTTAAAATTACATCTTTTTATATTTTTTCGAAAATTTATTCTTATAAGTCAGCATTTGATTATTATTTACTAGGATATTCTCGTGACTTCGTCCACCCTTCACTAGAAATTTCCGCGGGATTCCCAGGAAAAGAGTATCGCAGCAAAAAGAATATAAGCTATCATTTTAGTGGAAAGTGTGTCGGAATAAACTAATTTTTTGCATTCAAACCACACCCTGAAAAGTTCCCGGGGGATTCCCGGGATTTAAAGCAGCGCAGAATGTGAGTCTAACAATTAGCTGTCGGTCATCGAAAAGTGAATCGAAATCGGCCCATAGTTTTTACGTGAATCGCGAACAAACAGACAAGAAATCTAAAAAAATTGCATCTTGTTCTCCGTGGTTTATACAGTATATTCAAGCTGTTTTAAGAGCTTCAATGTAAAGACACGGCATGTTTAGAATTTTATAATACCCGTAATGCCATCTAGCGAAGCGAAGATGGAACTAACCATGATAGAAATACATTATTAATTAATTATTGCTGTCAATGTTGTGGCCATAGCGATGTTTTGTGTTGAATTGCAACAGTGGCGCCAATAAAACGTGTTCGGCCGAACGTGGCCGACACTCACTTAGCCGATTTAAACCTTTCAATTACCATAATACGTATGTATGGAGGTATAATGTTATTCAATATTTTCAATACCATTCTAACAAAGCACATTTTATAAACAACCGTCATAAAGCTTTCGAATAAAAAAAGCTTTTTCTTCTCTGTTATAGCTCTCCACATTCTCGCGAGAACGCGAGATAAACATATAGGCACAGTTTAGTGTCACTTCTTTAAGCAATAGTAAAACGTTGCGATTTGGTGTACATAGTGTAGGAAGTAGATTTAATTTTTAATTTATATTGTATGACCCTTAGAAAACGTTTTCGATAGAAATAAAAAAATGTGTGCGCACGCAAGAAGTTAAACTTCTTTATGACCTTATTTTTCGAAAAATGATCTACTATATGTAAGTTTACAGAAATTGGTTAAATAAATAAACCCCCTATCACGGTCGAATCGACCGTGTGCCACGGTCGAATTGACCGTGGTAGGGGCAAGAAAAATATGGCGCGTAACGAAAAAAATGTGACGCATAACCGAATAAATTTGAATTAAATACTTTTTGATTTAAATTCGAGAACCCCTTCCACTTTCTCGTTTCTCGTGTTTTATTCACATTCTCGCGAGACCTGGAGATAGTGTGGAGTGCCCTTTCTACTGGTATATCCATAATATTACCATAAACAGTGTGCAGTCATAAAACAGGGAGGGCCCTTGAACGTTATTATGGCCCCATATTCACTTCCGTATCCGAGTATTAAGAGTATCGATAGCTGAAGGCAAAAATTGGACAAGTGTGTGTCAGTCCATGAACTATGCATGGTTTTGTATGAGGACCCAATTCTGCTATTGCTATCTCCTCAAAATTACAGGACACTATCGTATCAGTCGTTATTCTGCCAAGTCGATATCAAGAAGGTATTGTGGATAAATATCATCGATATAACATCAGACATAAAAATTATCGAGAAATTAAGAGATGACTATGCCACAAAGATGCAAACCACAGACCGATTGACCGACATGACGATATTAAACTTGAGCATTTACTCTAAAACGTCTTTCTTTGTTTATTCGCGTTTCAGAACTTTCTTTACTTGTTGTTTTACAGTTGCGGTACGAAAAGGATCCTCACCTTAAAGTCAACATTTGCTTGCAAGAGTACAAAATACAGTACCGCCAACATTTTAATAAATGCTACGTTTTGTTACGCTTATAAAATAAGGAAATGTGAAAAATGTAATGTTGATAATTATAGACACTGTTCAAATTCAAATTTATTTGCTGCAAAAAACCTGGTTTAAAAGGTATTACAATAATTATATTTAATTACACATGTTTTTGCCAGTTTGGCGTGCAGATTTACCTCGTACAATTTACATTTATTGACATAATTATATATCATTAAATGTCAAAACTTCAATTAAAATTAAATAAATAGCGTCCATAGTCCCATAGTCAGATAATTATAACAGTCAATATAAATAATTTTGTTATTGGTAATATGATTATCATTGTTAGGTTGAATTATATTTTGTCATTTATGTACTCACTAGAGTTTACCCCGCGGCTGCGCCGCGGGTTAACCTCTAGTGCGTGTCTCTTGTTTATAGAGCAAGTACTACAGGTTATATTATAGTACATTTTTATGTATTTGCGCACAGAAGATTCACTTCATTTTATATCGCTAATTATATACACCATCCCCCGTCTATCTGTTAACATAATAAATTACAAAACTTGACCAATAAGGCCAAAATGGTCTAAATGACCAAAATACCACAGTGACCGACATGGCTAAAATGACGGAATAGGCCAAAATGACCAAATAGGCCAAAATGACCAAATAGGCCAAAATGACCAAAAAGGAAAAATTACCAAATAGGCCAAAATGACCAAAAAGGCCAAAATGAAAATTATGCCTTGTCCATCCTCAGTATTTAATTTACATACGTACCGAATTTCAGCCAAATCGGTCCAGTAGTTTTTCCGTAAAAGCATAACAAACAAACAGACAAATATATTTTTATCCCGGAAACTATCCCATTTTTCGGTATAAAAAGTATCCTATGTTCATCCTCGGTATCGAAAATATATATATACTTAGTTTCAGCCAAATCGGTCCAGTAGTTTTTACGTGAAAACGGAACAGACAGACAGACAGACAGACAGAGTTACTTTCGCATTTATAATATTAATAGGGATTTATAGTGTAATAGCATTTATTAGCAATCAACTTTTTTAGATAAAATTTGAAAGAATTTGTATTTAACGATTTTATATTTTGTGGAATCTTATTGTATATTTTTGTTTGATGCTTTTCTGCAATAGAGCTGTGTTGCACGGATGCGTGTAAAGCCTATCTTTATCGCGTCTGTTACGTGGTACACTATCCGACATACGTGGGAATAAATCCTTATTATATCTAACAAACATGGCTACTTCGAGGATGTATAGTGACGGTACTGTTAGCAGTTTGTGTTTTATAAGTAACGGTTTGCAGCTTTCAATAGTTTGTAGACGGAACATTGAACGAATGCAGCGTTTTTGCATAAGAAATATGATAGATGCGTCAGTTGTAATTGTGATTAACAATAGTATTAAAGATCAGTTATTTAGTTAATCATATCATCATCATCATCATCATCATTGTGTCGATACTTTGGCGGCGTCCCACCTTTCAGACACAGCCGTGACAGCCGGGGCTGCTGCTGCACACCAGGAGGCCCTGAAATGTCGCAAATATGTATCCATTGGTAGTGGGTACGTATTTGTGGCTTTCGGGGTCGAGACCCTGGGGCCGTGGGGGCCTGGAGCTCATCACCTCTATCGAGACCTCTCAAGGCGTCTTATTGAGGTCTCGCGTGACCAAAAGGCTGGCTTGTACCTAGGGCAACGAATAAGCGTTGCCATCCAACGTGGAAATGCGGCCAGCATTTTGGGCACGCTCCCCGCCGACAGCGATATGGAGTCAATTTTTTATTTATAGATCTATTTTAGTTAATATTTATTTATAGTTAAACAATATTGAATTCTTATCTAAGTTAATCATAAATATTATAACCAATAAAAAGGTTTGACATTTCTAATCATTTCTTTTAGACACAATAGAAAATCAAACGACTTTGATCTAAGTAATTTTAAACTCTATTGTCGAACAGTATATTAACTTGTTTTTTTGTGGAGTAGTCTGTAACTTAGTTTGAAAATGTAAATGTGCTCGCGGAACGTTAAATGAATCAATTTGAAAACTGGCGAACCTTGTCATACCGCGACTGTGACATTTTCCATCTTATACCATTTATTTTTGTGATTTATTGACTATATTATTGTAGTTTTAAAGAATCTTAGTTCTTTCTCTCTTCTATCAAAAATTTCATTGATTATTTTACGCTGATTGGAATAAAACGCATGACAAAAGGCGTTCTGTTCCGTTCTCAAAATATTGTTAAAAAGACAAGTCACAAGAATGCTTATATAATATCAGCCCATAAATGTCCCACTGCTGGGCTCGAGCCTCCCATTATTGGGAGCAGTATACCCACCACGCCTGTTCAAGGCGCTTTGGCAGGCTGCCACAAGAATGCCTATTTCATTGTAAAACATTGTAAAGTTGTAAAACCCCGATGCTCAAACTTTCGACCAACTCAAATATAAATAACAACAATGCTAGGAATTTCTGTGAACTTGAAACAAGTGTTAAGTTGTTGTAAGGATGGGTTTAATTGAAAAGTTTTAACGATGACTGCCAGGTGCTTGTTTAGGCTATCTCCAGTTGGGGTATCTCATAAAGATTGAGATACACTGAACAAAATATTTGATAATTTGATTACATCAGGCGTGCCTCAAGGCTCTCATCTTGGCCCGATACTATTTAATATATTTATTAATGACGTAACTACATGTTTCCATCATACACGCGTGTATATGTACGCTGATGATTTAAAGTTCGCCAAAGTAGTTGAATCTGACTTAGACTGTGAACTTCTACAGGAGGATCTGAATAGACTAATTCACTGGTGTAAGGAAAACAGCATGTGCTTAAACCGTGGAAAGTGTTACCAAGTAGTATATGCAAGAAAACTACAAGTCTTAAAACGACAATACTTTATAGAGGATCATAAGATAACGGAATTAAATGTTATAAAAGATTTAGGCATAATATTCGATAGCAAATTAACTTTTGTCCCTCATATAGATCATATAACAAAAAATGCATCTAGGATGCTTGGGTTTGTCTTGCGGCACAGCAAAATATTTAATAATATTAACACCCATAAAACTCTTTTTAACAGTCTGGTTCGAGGTATACTAGAATACTGTACAGTAGTATGGCGACCCCATTACGCAACACACTCTTTGAGGCTAGAGAGGATACAGAAAAGATTTCTTTGGCATCTTGCATCTCGCATAGGAAGGGCGCGAAGATCGTTCTCATATAAGGATAGGCTGCTGCATTTTAAAATATTTTCTTTAAACAAACGCAGAGATATTTTAGATATGCAATTTTTGTTTAAACTATTTAATGGATTGATTGACTGTCCCGATTTGCTTAATGGCTTCAGTTTTAAAGTACCGATTAGATGCCCTCGAACACCTATTACGCCCCTGTGTCCACCTTTACGTCGCACGGTTCTTGGTGCCAACTCTCCCATACCTAGACTATGTAAACTAATAAACCTTTACAGTGATATTGCTGATCTACATGCAAATTCATATTACAAATTTCGTCGAATTATTGCATCCCACATTGTTAATTAACGTCTCTTTAAAAAAAAAATGTTTTGAACTTAAACTATTAAAGCCTTATAAATTTTTTTTCTTTCTATCTTTAAATTAATTATATTATAATTTATTAAAACTACAAAATATCAAATTGCATGTAGTGTTTGCCTATAAGTGATTACTGCATTTGACATGTCTTTTTTTTATAAAGCAATGTACATCCTTTGTATTAGTGTAAGTAATTGTTGGTAAACCAAATAAATAAATAAATAAATAATAAAAATATGTTTTAACGGTGCGCGGTAATTTATTCGATTTTGGTTATTCCGACGTTTTGGCCGCTTTTCAGTGGCCGTGGTCGCGGACGACAAAGATGGTAATTGTCGACGAGTATTTTTAAAGTTTTATATGGCCTATCGCCAACTTGTACATTTTAATTATTTAGTTAATTTTGTTTATGGTTATTATTTACTCTATAGAAGTCTAATCTAATTTAGCAGCGCTTCACAACATGTTTTGGCTTGAAGAGAAGAAACGGTGCAAGAAACTCTTCAGCAAACATGCCTAGCTCTAAAATTTTTATATAATATTAAAATGGGTGGAAGGAAAAATAAAAGAAATTATCAGTCGAGTTGGTTTGTGGTCCGTTGCTAGCAGAAAGAGCTCACCGTGTCTTGAGGTCTGGCAGTTGGTTTTTGCTGGATTTGGGTCTTTATAGTTTTGATAATCGGATCCCAAACAGGTGGTACTTGCCAACCATCTTCTGTATTGAAATTTGGGTGTTTTTTGATTTCAATAGCCTCACGAATCATTCTAGGTATGAAACGATTCTCTTTCGCGACGATTTGTGGGTTATCGAATCTGATATAGTGGTTGGGTTTATCCAGTGTGTGTTCACTTATCGCAGACTACGGTCTACTAAGGTCTACGAAGTTAAAACGTAGTTTTATTATGTATACAAGTTGAGAAAACTTAACCAAACCCTTGCTTTATATTTAATAGTTTCGGCTTTAAGCACTTTGAATATTTTTTATTGCCAGAAGCAGGTAAACAGACGCCTCACTTGACGTAAGGATGGAATAGAGGGTTGAAATATAGGAGCTGAGATTGGGGAATGAAATAGGTGTGTTGAGATAAGAGGGGGCAGTATAGGGAGTTGGGGGGGGGGGGGGGTATAGACTACAATTTTTCTCTCTGAGCTATGATATAGGGTAATCTAGGAAAGTGGTCATACTCGTAATGTTATAACGGTGCATAGCCGATAGTGTCCACTTACCATCAGGTTCTTCTGCTTGTTTGCCTGCTTTTGATAGTAAAAAACCCTATACAAAAATTAAACGTTTTATACGCTTATACGCGCTACACTGTATATAGGACCCGGTATAGAAAGCGAGTTTAGTCTAACTTCACATTTTTGGTTATCTTTTCTCATTACATAACCCTGATTTAGAGAAAGAGTCCCCTTATACCGCATGGTGTAATAACTGTAATCACTGAACCCAATGTTGTTGAAGTAGGTACAATTCGCTCGGATTTCTAAAACCCAAGATAAAAGACAGGTACTGGCATGTACATTATATTTTAGTTCATGAATTACGGTATAGTAACAGTTTTAATGAAATCGTAAAAGCTCTTCATCTCCATTGAAAACTTACAATACCTTTACATTTTGTGAACGGGTATTGCGTTGCGTCACGACTGTACCAACTGTACTGAATGGTAGCAGCGTACTAAGTTCCGAAGAGTACATTTGTGAACAGAAGTTTTATGTAGTTTATCATTTTATGGCTTACTAGTTTTCCCCGTGGCTACGCCACGTACCAAAATCAAATCAGTAGCTTTATATTATTTACAGAAAAACCTAATTCGGCTTTTTACATATAATAATAATAATAATGTTACATACCGACAAAGAACTGCGCACCTCGTTTATTACCCCTTCTCGCATTTGACGTTCTTTTGTTTACGTCGTGTTTAAAATGTGCAATTAGACAATAGCCTATTGTTATTTTTTTCGACATTGTTGGCCTTTCGCAGGAATAATTAACCAGGCGTGCAGATTGCGGTTTCTCGGAAACCCTAGTCAGCGCGCTCGATATTTGTATTGATGGTTAGTATAAAACAATGTCCGAACGGAGGGGTGAGGTAGTCAAGCGAGGATTACGATACGAGCAAGACGTAGATTCGATGAGCGACATAGTGACGGACTTTGCGCGTGTTATTGAATCTTGCAGTTTGTACTAGTAGTGTCTAGTTATATTTGTACTTATGTTATACGTGTTTGTATAGTTCTAATAAATTATATAGTAATTCCAACGGCATTTTAATTCGAGTCCTGCGTAACTCGTATCAATAATAAAGAAATTAAGTCCACTGTTACCTTTATTATTCCGGGGTATAATATGAAAGGAATGAAACGGATATGTGGTAACAAATATTTATTTAGATAACAAAGAAAATAACAATTAACAACAGTGAATGAGAAAAAGCTTAAAGTCTAATTGTTCACAATAGATTTGTATGTTTTAAAGAATACTAAGGCTCCTGAAAGGCTGCCAGGGGGTAGCGCAGAGACCGACGAGTTGGGGGAAATTATGTGTGGGAAGTCAAGCAGAACAGGCTAAGATAATCATTTTTTTTATTATTATCGCCTCTATCCGGATGAACAAGATTATCCGGGCTGTTCACTATTATATATTTATTTTTTTGTCTCTTTATTAGGTAAAAAGAAGGTCCTTATACAATCTAATGTTTCTTAATCTATTGAGTATACTGCTGTTTTTTATGTTACTATTTATCTTTGCTTATCTCTTACTATTACTATTATATTATTGCAACAATTTTATATAAGGTTCCTAGCGCTTCTTTTATATCTATTTATTTATACATTTATTCTAGTATTAAGGAATATACGTAATAATGTAACTTATGTGCTAGTTTTATTTTTGTCTAATTACTCTCTTAATTATTTGTATGCAGTACTTTAGAAACTCTTCATAATTATTTTTTGACATTAATTTGTTCATATTCGAGTAATTAACATTGACTCTTAGTTGGGATTCGATTTCATGCCTGTCCCGGGAATAGACAGGACACCGGAAGATCAGATGCGGTATGTTTTCGATCTCCTCATCATCACAGATGCACGAGGAGCTCTCCTTGCACCCGAAGCGATTCAGGTACTCGGAGAATCCCCCGTGCCCCGTGAGGAGCTGGGTGTGCAGGCTGGTGAGGCCGACCTGCCTAACTACCTTGTAGGCCCGCGTGACATCCGGGAAAAAGAGTTTCGTAACGGACGCAGTTGACTCCTGACAGTATCTCCGGATTCGTCAACCGTTCCCATTCGGAACTGCCGTTTAACGAATGAAACCTAAGTAAGTGCTGCCGCTTTCGCCGACTCGTCCGCCCGCTCATTTGCTCATCACGTGGGCCTTCACCCAGAATAACTCTATCCTCTTGCCTTGCGGATGTTGATGATACACTGCAGGATGTTGCCCCGAATTTCGTGTGCTAGCGGATTGGCGGAGCTCCAGTTGCACAGCGCCTGCAATGCAGATCTGGAGTCACTGTAAATGCCAAAGCTTTCTTCCGGGCGCTTCCGGACTAACGCCGTTGCCTCGCGTATCGCCAACATCTCTGCCTGATACACCGTGCAGTAATAAATCCGCGTTGGACGGTGTTTAGTCGCTTGCGCACACCCAACTTTGTAGCCGAAGGCGCCCAGACGCTCGCTGCGTACAGGACTACTGGCTCCAGCACCGCTGTATACATTATCCGGATGACATCGGGATTAAGACCCCAGGTGACCTTCGCGGCACGCGAAAGTTGTTGGTAGAACTTAACAGCTTTTGTGCAAACATTTTGCAGGTGCGAGTTAAAAGTAAGTCGGCTGTCGATGGTCAAACCTAGGATCTTAATCTCCGGTACCATCTCGATGCTGACGCCTCCCATGCTCAGTCTCGGTGTCTCATACTTTAGCTTGCGCGTGAAAGTTACAGCTTTCGTCTTACTGGGAGCGAAACTAAGTTTATTACGTGCACCCCAAGCCTGAACATAGGAGAGCGTCGCATTCGCTCTACTCTCTATGCTGCAACCGGAGTCTCCTTCGAAGATTAGGACAACATCGTCTGCGAACGCCCGCAAGTGTTCGCCTCGCATCTCCAGTCCTATTAAGAGGGGATCAAGTAGTAGGTCCCACAGGATAGGCCCCCCTATGGAACCTTGTACACAGCCTTTCGTGGTGTTTCTCATCACCTCTTCTCCGAGGTACTTAAGGGAGACACTCCTACCCTCGAGATAACTGCCCAAAATATTCCGGATGTTCCTCGGGCAGTTTTCTTCCGCCAGCCGGACCCTTATCATTGGCCACCATGCGCTATCCAACGCTCAAGATAATCATTTAAGAGAGAGATCCCTACGGGAGGTAGATGGGTTGCTTTGAGTTACTTTAATTATGGTGGTGTCCAAGACTAAATATTGAGGAGAGAGTTTATTTAAGTTTTGATAAGTCGTGGAGAAAATAGGTAGGCTTAGCTGTGTTTGAGGCGCAGCAGGCGGGAACTACAGGATGGCTGGGCGCGATATGCCCCAAACCAACTAGGTTGTGTTGAGCGGCCTAAACGGCTGGTCGCTGATAGACAGCTCACTGCTAGTGATGAACGTCAGACTAGGTTAATAAACAGAATGCTGAAGGCAAAGGCAGCTAAAAGGCGGATGGAGTTCAGACACGTGGGCCCTTAGGTGGTCGAGCTGCGTGGCCGAAACGGATGAACAAGGAGACGTGCGTCGTTCCCCGAAAGGTGTATGAGTAGTCGACGTGTACGCTGGATGACGACGTGCAGCAAAAGAAGTCATGAAATGGCTGCCGTCGCATTAACTACGGGTGTGGTTTACATATATGTCCCCGGAATCATAAGTAATGAGGGGGAAGGGGGAAGGGGGAGGGAGGAAAACTTACCCCTTCTGCAACTCCCATGTGGCGGAAATGTATAGTTCCTGAGTTATTAATGTTTTTGTCAATCTAACCTCACTTCTGTTTTTCACTAATATATAAAATAAATAGTGAATGGTTAACAGTCGGTTCTGGCACTCGCCGGCCGCTGCCGCGGCACGCTCGCTTCGCTCGCTCAGCTCGTGCGCTTTGATCTACACAAAACCTAACCTAACTGTTTAAAACTCCACATATTTAAATTTTCGGATACATACAGTCTCCTATTTCGATAAATCCCGTCAAAAAACGTAAAAAAACGTCTCGGCGACAAAATTACCAGATCATTATTGTGAATTTCAAACTTCGATAATTAATTGAATATGTATTTTTTCCACTCAAAACCAATTTCAGTTGTTATAAATAAGTCTTAAATATATTCCTAAACACATTAACCATTAAAATCATCCAGGAAATCATCTGGGGACATATATGTAAACCCAACCCTTAACTACACCAGTCACGGTGTGGATATAAAAGTATGCCAGTCACAATTTGGAAATAACTTCACGAATCGAGTCGCGTCGAATCAGAATGCAAAACTATCGGGCATGTCACGACAATGACGGAATCAATATGTCAAATAGGGAGGCCAAGGAACCGATTCATACAGCCGAGTTATGGTAGTATGGAATCGAACGAATGAAGTTCAGTAGTGAATGTCTAGCATTAAAAATGAGATAAATTGATATGTTTGAAAAATAATTGACTTATCGGTGGGACGTTGTGTACGTTCGGAGAACGAATGAAAATAGAAACGTAGTTTTAAAAGGCGGTAATTTGGATGTGAAGTATAGGTGACTAGGGTTGTAAAACCACTACGTCACACCACATACTAGTAGTCTAGACAACTGCCCAGCAAAACATATGAGTCGAGGCCAACCTGATTTGAAGTAATACAACGAATGACATGTTGTTTATGACGATAATGGTATTTGTTAATGAATTGAAAACACGTGTGCGTCTCGGGACGCCCGACAGAAGTGACAGCTTGCGTGAGAGAAAGGGAAGCCAGACAGACTGGCGCCGTGACGCGTTACAAAACGAAGCGGTTTACTCTCACATGAGAAGTTATCATTTCAAAAACGCGATTGCAGTGCCAGCTAGCCAGCCAGCTTCTATGGAAACGATATAATTTATCGGGATAAAAAGATTTTGACGGTGAAGATTTGTAAACGCATGTACATTCACAAACGTCGTGGCATTTTGCAAGATAGTCGTATAATACAGATCAGATAATCAGTAAACATCTTGATTAGTTATGTGCATGAATGTACTCTTACTACGAGCGCCACCGTGTAATGAACTGTAATATATAACGTACCAGAACGTAGTGCCATATCAATAGAACTGTATTGAAAAGTATTGTACACTTGTATACGGGCTGTTCAAAGGTACAGTCAGACACATTATGTCAACTACGGCTCTTTTTATTGTAAATTCCAGTCATGCGGAAAACGTATGAAGTTTGTTTTTTAATACCCTAGTACTGAATAGACCATTAGATGCTGTATACAATTATTAATATAAATGTAGGGACGAAAGAACTTCCGATCGGAAAGTACAGTCGTATACATTAGTAGCGCAGTAGACTTGCTGGACGTTTGCAGGGATCATAAATGTACCGTCTGCTTCCGTTTGCTCTAGTGATGCGACAACAACGTTGTTCACATTTATAGATGCGTTAGTTACCGAATATTGAAATATTAATTTCACTTTATTAAATGATAACTGAGATAAAAAAAACTTTTTTTGTCTGTGTAATATGCATACAAAATGTATAAGTTCCGCAATTTTCTTATGAGGTTTGGGTGAATAAATGAACTTTTTATTCGTTTTGATTTTCCATATAAACGGCAAGTTCATATGTTAGGACCACGTTACTTACGTAAACTAATCACGTAAAATTAATGAATAAATTTACATAATATTTATAAGGTAGATACAAGATAACATTGCTGACAAACCGCTTTGGTTTGGCAATGAAATTGTTTGTAGAAGAAAATTACTTTAAAAATGTGTTACATAATCTGTTGCAGTCGCTACTTAACTAAGGCTGGTGTGCACCGACTTTTAACCGATGGTTAAAATAAAATAATCGCCAAAAATGTATGGAAAAACAGTGATTATTTTTGGTTAACTGACGGTTAAACTTCGGTGCACACCAGCCTAAGAGTTAATACGCTTTTAAACTCGTTTACGCAAAGCTATATTATCCTAGAATACTAAACGACATAAAGCAGTATTGTATTGATAATTGACGACGTGGAGAATAAATAAAAATTGCCAAAGAGTATATGAAAAAGTGAAATAAGAAACAGCTTTTTTAACGAAATTTTAAACGTAAACATCCTATTGACATGCAAAATATGTGCTATAGTATTATTGACATGCAAAAATTGTTTTTGACTATTTTCCATTAATTGTCAGCCATCACTCATAATAATAGCCCATAAATGTCGCACTGCTGTGCTCGAGCCTCCCATTATAGGGGAACGGACAGTATACCCGCGACGCTTGTCCAAGGCGGCTTGGCAGATTTGACACATCGGTTCTCTCGATGTGCAGGTTGCATCACGATGTTTTCCTTCACCGTTGTTAGCACGTGTTAATTGTAACAATATACACATTAGGTCAGAAACCGCGTCAGTGTTGCATGCGGTCGGGCCATGATCGACGCCTCTTTGAGTTTTGGACGCGTGTGATAGCCATTATGCTACCACAACTTCACTTCACAGCCATCACTTAAAATCGATAAAACTTAGATACATCACTGGTATACGCCAGGTATGTTTATCACATAACCAACTTTATAGCTATAATATCGATAAATGTGGTACAGCTTCCACAGTATTCGAACTGATATTGTCACCAAGTGCCAATATAACTTTGCTACATAGAGAACATCTCTTATAACTTTAATATAAGGTTGACATTTCCTTGTTGTAGTGGTTTAATAATTTGGTCGAACCATGTCAGTCCGTCGGGAATGTTGGGAGAGTCAACAGATAGTTGCAGGAACACCAATTTTATGCGGGTTTTAAGAATGAAGTTATATTTTAAGATTCTTCTTATAAAATGGAGATGTTCTTTTAATCAAAATTTTTTTTAAATTAAGGAGGTCTACCGTTTTGGCAAATACCTCGTCCGTCTGTCTTTGTATGCCTATATATATCACAGGTGTTTTTCTTAAAAACTTTTAGGTTTAAATGGAGAATAGGTTAGCTGGAAGGTGTGTTCTATATGTCACTATACAATGACGTAGAAAAATCACAGAAAACTTACTGAAAAATATATTTTAATTTTTACTAGTGGTCGAAATTCGACCATAATAATTTATTGTCAAAGACTAGAATACATCTATGATCACAGATTTCGCCAAGGCAACAATAAACAAAAGTGTGTGTCAAATACAGGGTAGTTTGTGTAATGTTTCTTTTATTGGTTTAATGTATTTTTTATGCATAATTAAAAAAAATATTAGCATTCGTCGCTTCTTTTCTATATAAACTATTAAGTACGTGCGAAATTTCATACTCCTACGTCCGCGCAATTTTCGTAAAAATGGTATTATTTTTTACTTCACGTGTTAATATATAGATTTAAGTATACTTGGTTATCGAT
This sequence comes from Dendrolimus pini, assembly GCA_949752895.1. Classification (NCBI taxonomy): domain Eukaryota; kingdom Metazoa; phylum Arthropoda; class Insecta; order Lepidoptera; family Lasiocampidae; genus Dendrolimus; species Dendrolimus pini. Next base: position 4,370,812 of record OX457132.1, on the reverse strand, counting down.
ATTTTGTTCTTAATTATTTTTATGCATTTAAAGGAATATAGGTCGCTTCCAAATCGTAAAAATATGCCACGTTCCCTTAAACTACAAAATGAAAATTCGTTAAAAAATTAACACTTAAAAATACTTAATGAAAATTGTTATATAGGTTCCGGTGAGTACTTTTTGGGATATGCAATATTTGAGATTAAATCTTTGTTTAGAATCTCATAGCTGCAATGACAAAAACACTCCCTGCTGCTAAGCCCTTAGTTGTGCATACCAACACGCACTTGGCTGATTTTATTTTGTTCTCTTGACAAGTCATCTGGTATATAAAATACATAGATAACATGATTGCTTACCAAAATAAACAAGATAGTCCAATATTTTTTTTATTGCAGGGGTTCAGCAAACATGCAGACAGCCCACTTGATGGAATGCGGTTACCATCGCCTATGGACATTTGCAAAACCAAAGGTGCTAAAAATGCGCTGCTGCTCTCTTAGAAGACTGGAACCTGGTCACTAATGCCGGAACACAACTCAAGGTTGTTATGGCGACATACTTTAGACCACTACTGCCACTACTGTGGGTTGTTTTGCCGCCTCTTACGACAGGCCGCCCGGCCGCAGGATATTGTATTCTTTCTCTGTTCCTGCACGGATAAATTTACAATATTGTTTGACAAATCAATAGGCAGCCTTGTCGCTAAGAGCCTAAATACATAGCCGCGTTGCGGCGCCGCAACGCAGAGGTTTGCGTTGGGCAACGCACCGCGCATTTCCACGTTATGACGTCACAGTAGGGTGTTAACAGCGCTTCAAGGTCCGTTTGTCTGTAGGATGGTTGGAAAAAACACGCGTCAAAACGGTAGCAGTATAAAAATATTTATATTTGATTGAGGAACGCCCAGATTTGTAGTATATTAGTATCGAGGCCTACAAAAACAATTTATGTCCGCTCCTACGCATGACTTGAGTACTTTTTTTATTATCTTTAAATATGCCATGCTGCGGCAGAATGGGAGTCATAAGTCTTACTAATTTCAAAACACCGTATCGTACACAAATGGATACTATTCTAAATGGTATACCTATCATTGCATTAAAATTTTAAATTATATAATAAAAGAAAAACGTAACGCTCTTAAAGAGTAAATTCCAAAAAATGCATAAAATAAGGGGTGGAAATGCGTTTGTTAAATCATTTATGGTAATTACAGTGAAAAAGATACAGATTAATAATATAATTAATATTAATAAGTGAAGCAAAATTGTTGTACCCTTTTTACGAAAATTGGGCGGACGGAGGAGTATGACATTTCACACACTTATAGTTTATATAAAGAAAGAGTGCAGAATGCTAATATTTCTTTTTAAATTATGCATTAAAAACACATAAAATCGATAATAAAACATTACACACACTACCATGTATTTGACACACACACGCATATATACTCTTTTGCTTATTGTTAAAGTCAAATAAACAGAATAGCCTTGGTGAAATCTGTGATTATAGAAGGTCTTTGAGAACATATCCTTTATAATGTTCAAACTTATAATTTAAATTAATTATGGTCGAATTTCGACCACTGGGCGGACAGTAGTACTTCTTATTATATGACACCATAGCCTAAATAAAATGTTACTGAACCCTGCCCAACTCGTAAAAATAAAAACAAATTTCCCATGACAATCACATAAATCTCAATCAGGGGTAACAAACCGGGGGCAGAAGTAAGTCATTAGTCAGCTTTGCTCTCAGCAATTAGTCTAAAGTAAAAATTATTACAAACACTGACCGTAATATTTCATTTGACTTTTAAACGATAAAAATGCCTAAAAACACTGTCTACGGAGGCCTCGTGCCGCATTTATCAGTTCGAAATTAAATTCGAATGTTTTTCAACAGTTTGTCTTCCAGTTAATAAACTTTATGTTTAGATAATGCAAATAAAAGAAATTTGTATTAAAGATTAGATTTTATTTATTTCACACATTCTATTAAAACATATAAAATTAAAAAAACAAACTTTGAAGTACTTATTTGTTTCACCGATCTCAAAAGTATAGAAAATAACAAATAAGTATGTATTATGCCTATTTAATTATTGTTGAGTTAAACATTTATTTTTGGAACTAAGTTCTTTATCGCACGCTAAGCAGAGAATGGCAGACAGACGGAAAAAGTTTTAACCGCAATGAAAAATGCTGACCGCTGTATAGTGTATACCTCTTTACGCCGACTGTGGATTCTGCGCGATACTACTGTACTTTGATGTTGCTTGTATACCAATCTCTATTATAAATCCGAAAGTAATTTGTCTGTCTGTTACACTTTCACGGAAAATTTAATGGATCGATTTAGATGAAACTCGGTATATGTATTTTCAATACCGATATTGACATTTTGGACTTTTGAGACTTTTTGATATTCATCGATGGCCTGTTATGTTAAGTCAGTCGTGTGGTTTAAAATAAAAAGTCAGGTTCGTTTACAAAAAACGTAAAAACATCATCAGTTGGTGAATCTTTCTTTAGATTTTTTAAACTTGAATTGTGTATTTTTGTGAAAGTCCAGCAATTTAGTGAAATATTAAATTTTGAGTTATTCTTAAGAAGAGATTCACATGCATTTTAATTGTTTGTCGTCAGTGAAATAAATGCCTACTAATTTGGCTTAAACACTGTCAGACAAATATGTATTCAAATAAATAAAATTGTAGTGTCCTTTTGTAATGTCAAAACAACAGCTTTTTACTAAATGCATATGAAAGTAAAAACAGTAAAAAAGTAAAGTAATACGATACAATACTTATATCAAAAAATCAAATTTTTAAATGTTTGTCTGTCTGTTTTTCTGTTCTGGCTATTCCCTGAAACGGCTGGACCGATTTGAACAGGACTTTCACTGTCGGATAGCTGATGTTATAAAGAGTAACTCAGGCTACTTTGAAAATTAAGATACTGCGAAAAAAACATTCCACGCGGACGAATTCGCGGGTAGCAGCTAGTCCACGTTAACGAAATTCGCCCGTTTACTAGTTATCTCGGAGAATCAAATTACAGAGTACTATTACGCTCGTTCAGTAATATGATACAAGCAACGTCCCATTTTCAAAATAAATATGTAGTCAATACGTCACATATGAAAATGCCTGTGTCTCGATACGCGAAATCCTTCACATCCAGAATGATAAGACCTCCACACAACCTTAGATTTCTGCCGATGTAGATACTGCTAAAGGTCCATCTTACGATAGCTACGCGATATTTCGTCACAAAAAACATGTTATTACAGATTCCTTCTATAGAAAAGATGTTTTATTGACACTGACTGTCGTGTGTAGTGACAATCTGCTTGGATAAATAAAAGATGACACTTTGCTAGACACCCCTTTGGAAAGTATGAAAGGGGTCCATAATGAAAACTAGTGTATTGTGAATATGATTTTCTTTTCGTAACAGGAAAAGGCGTTTAGTCCTGTGAGAAACAGGATGACAATTATATTCCTGGAAAGCAGTAAAAATAACAAGCCATACTAAAAATTTACAGAAAAAATACTTTATTTGAAGAAATAGCGACGAATATACACACATTATTATACACAGAGCATAATTTGAGAATTTGTACCCCGCATTTTCAGCAAACAAGTGTAATAGCCTTGCAGAGATTTGGGTAAGAAAGTGCCAAATATACCAATTATTTACTATTTGGGCAAGGATTCCTCTTAATTGTTCAACCTCTGATGTGACTATTCAAACTGCACAGCAAGCAATGAACAAGCGTAACTTGCTTAATTTGGGGATATACAATGTGTGTGTTTGTCTGCCGATTATTATTATTATTATAACACAGTCTACAGGCCGCTACGCCTTTTATACGCAAATACTACCTCACAAACAATAAAATAGCAATTACATCATAGTGTTGCCAGGATCATAAATACAATTATATTAATTAGTTACTGATGCACTAAATTATCCAGACTATAATTTAGTGGGCTTATAAAATTAACTAACCGATATAAATAGTAATTTCATTATAAATCAAATTATCTAATAAATCGACTAAAAATATTATCTATAACGATTGTCTATGTGATATTAATATACCCTATGGTTCTCATGACTACTGTGATGGACATCGTGTAACACAAGGTATGCACTTATCATATTGCTGTGCCGGAATTATTTCCGATACGCAGATTTTCAGTGCAAACCTTCCTTTTGCCCTAAGACTAAAACGACTAAACTTGTTAAACTAATTCTACTTGTGTAATATTTAATCAGTAAATGAAATAAATAAATTTAAATAAAACCAACATAAATATATTTTGTTATTTTAAAATTAAAATGTATACATAACCATTTAATTACCTACTTATATCTATTGGCACTTCGCTGTGTGTATATCCGTGTAACAACTTGTATCGAATCATCTATTCGGATACAATTCGATAGTGATTACCGAGTACTCTCTATTCTGTGTGCTACGTCACTGACAAGAGGCAACAATTGACATTTTACTTCAAAACCTATAAATATTTATAGTGTCATACTAAAACACATTTCCATAAATTCTTTACATGTATCAACATGTTAAACCAAATACTAGATCATTTAAAAAAAAACAAGTGTGCGTCTCGGGACACCCGAGAGAAGTGATAACTTACGTGGGAGAAAGGGAAGCCAAACAGACTCGCGCCGTAATGCGTTACGTAACGAAGTGGTTTACCCTCGCATAAGAAGTTATTACTTCAATTATCACTTGAAAAATTCTTCAAGGCGAATTTTCAAAAATAGTTCAGCGTAAATCGAAGAAAGCGTTCCCTTTATACTAGAAACAAGATATAACGATGTAAGCCGGTAAAAATGGCAGTTAACTGTCGTTTGGGGACAAAAGCGATTTCACGGGAGACTGCATCCGTTCACATAATGGATGCACCCACTGCCTGCCGCAGGTCTACTCTTTGTTGCATTTCAAATGGCACAGGTCAAAAGATATTCACGTATTACGTGTGTAGCGACAATCACTAAATACACGTAGAGCGTTTTTAATTTTTATTGCATGAGTTCAACAGACAGCCCACCCTGAAAGCGGTTACGATCGCCTATAGACATTGTAACACCAAAGGTAACCAATGGGCTGCTGCTCTTTAAGAGGAGATTAGAACCTGGCGCCTACTGCCGTAACAACAACGTACAACTCAAGGGTCGTGAAGCGTTATAACCCACGGGTAATATGCTGGTTCGGTAATTGTGGACTTTATGGGAGAGATATAACCTAGATACTTGAACTAGAAAAGCAGAAGCTCCACCAACCTTGACATCTGCCTTCTCCTGGCTTGGTTCAGGTTTCACACAGGATCAACACACGGTACTGAATTCCACTATTGAGCTAACACTTCATACAAAGTTTTAAGGATAGTAAATGTTCTTAGCGCGGCTAGTAATCACAACAAGTAGATAAGTTTTAGAAAAAGTATGGGCGCACAGCGCGATGTGGTTCTCGTCAAAACGTTGACTCAAGTGTCCAAAATGGCTGCCCTTACCCTGCTCTGCATTGACCGTCGCCAACACAGAAAGAGGGTAGACAGCAAAATTAATGGAACGATGTTCTACCTACTTCATACTAGCCAAGGACCGAACAAGGTTGTTATGGCGGTATACTCTAGACCAGGGGTGGTAGCCATCCAAACGAACAAATAACTTATCACCTGGCTGTGGGTTGTTTTGTCGCCTTCTACGATAGGCCGCTCGGCCGCAAGATATTGTATTCTTTCTCATTTCCTGTAAAGATAAAAACCGGATTTATACTATGTATTTTAATTATCTGGATTAAAATGACAGCTGCCATCGATCTTCTTTTTTGTTGCAAGCTTGAAGCATAGTGTTGTAGTATAAATCATTCCAAGTGAATGAGTATTGATTCGACTATAAACCTATAGAGTTCAAATAGAATAACATTCTCCACACTTACGAAGTAAAAATGTCATTCGCAGCTGTCATTTTAGTCCAAGTAATTAAGAATCATAGTGTAGTTGGATGGATGTTGGTTATAGATGTCTGCAACTTGCAAAATAGCTTAGTAAGTTTTCGGTTGTTCTAGCTGAAAACCAACGATGCATTTCTGATTTTACAAGTGATATTTTCAAGCACAAATTTGTGTTTAAAGCATTGTCCAAAACATTGTTTTGCGTATAGATAACTAATAGAAATACAAATAACAAAATTTAGAAAATTTTACAATATAATTACAAACGAATAATAACGTAAATGAAATAATAACGTTAAAAAACCTATGAAGCATTTTTATAACAATTAAAATAGTTTTCTTTTTATGTGTAACTAGCTGTTCCGGCAGAAGTCATCTTGCCAGGAAAAGCTTCAATCGATATACCGACAGTAGCGCCACCTACCGGGTCCAATTGTGAACCAACTCAGAAACCTTCTCTGGCTCATGCACAACAACTTTGCTAAAGATCATGACATGATCAAATGTATAGTTTACAATTCTATAAAGGACATACAGACAAATATTCAATTTTATAAATAACATTTTTATACAAATTGAAAGACAGAAGTGAACCCATATAATTTCGGTTTAACGTATTGACACGTGTCTAAATATACTAAAAGATCTAAGAAATAGTGTTTGATTGAATGTTTGATAATTTTGAAAAATGCGCTTGTAAATGGTTAGATTCGGCTCACTGATAGCTCTTTGTAGATTTTGATGTGAAGAGAATGAAATGCATTATCATATAGACACTGGCGCCACTCGTAGACGTGAAATGTCGATTTGATTGACATTCACGATTTTTTGTTTTGTTTGTACGAGCATTTTTTGAATCGTGGGAATTTGAATACAAGCGTTTCATAGCAAACTCAACACATAGCATAAAGTTTCATTTGATTTTGATACCTGTCATTATAGTAATATGAATCTGCGAAAGTGGCCGCTTCAAGTTAATAGCTTATTGGGCAACCGACTAGCACTTAATCGCATCGCCCACAAGATATCCACGCGTGGACGGCCTCTGAACCACTAGATAACAACCCGCTCCTCGAAGTGATTCACGTATCGATCCAGTTCCATTCGTTAACAGACTACTCGGCAATTTGTGGATGAAATACATAGTCTGTGGTCGAAATACTTAGTCTGTGGTCGAAATACATAGTCTGTGGTCGAAATACATAGTCTGTGGTCGAAATACATAGTCTGTGGTCGAAATACATAGTCTGTGCTCGAACTGTCACATACAATAAAGATGAGAGCAAAAAAATTAAAACCTAAAAAAATTATAGCCTGATTTCAACCACCAATCGGCTAATATTTAAAATAAATATGTCCCCTCACACAAGCAACACATTTTTTTCAGGTGGTAGGGCATTTCCCGACTGGATGGCTACCACCCCTGGTATGTCGCCATAACAACCTTGGTTGTGTTCCGGCATTAGTGACCAGGCTCCAGTCCCTCTAAGAGAGCAGCAGCGCATTTGTAGCACCTTTGGTGTTGCAAATGTCCATAGGCAATGGTAACCGCTTTCCATCATGTGGGCCGGCTGCCTGTCTGCTGAACAGCTGCAATAAAAAATATAAAAAACACATACAATAAAACTTTTATATAAATTACTTTATTATAAGTAAAGTGGTGGAAATAATCCGTGATTCAACCAGAAAACCATTTTAAAACTTGGCACCAGATGTGCATTTATAGAGCCTTAAATAAATTGTCCGCCACTTAAATCCACATTACCGGCCATAACCGAATAATGCGGGATTAAACAGACTTAAAATGGCTAAAGCCTGATACGTTTGTTTTAAACGGAAAAGCTTTTAGAAGTTTCAAAATTACGATTTGTAACAAGGATATTATTTTTTTGGAAACTTCTCTAGAATCGTTGCGATTTGAAACTCGATGAAACGAAAAAGCGACAGTAAAAAGAGATAAACATATAAACTTAATGGAGTAAGCCTTCAAGAGAATGAGATACGAGTATTTACATTGTGCACCTTTTGCGAGCGGGCGGATTCCGCAACACGACGACATAGCGCTTATTTTGCGTGCGAAGTTGGATGAGGGGTTTCTCCATCCAGCCCAGCTCCAGAAAGCCCATCAGTTTCTTGACATCGCCGAAGACTTCTCGGAGGTTACCTGGGGGTCCACATACCTCGCCCTGTATTTGACCACCTCTCCGCATTCAAGCAGGACACATACAGGGGGCTGTCGGTGACACCTATATTGAAAGATGTCCATTAACTTCCCACCTAATAACTAAAGTAATAAAAATCAAGTTATATCGTTATGATTTGTTTAGATGTGACAATATATTGATGACATACACGCATGATAATTTCATAAGGCTTCCGTAATACTTGCAACAACTCAGAAGGGTTTATGGTAATAAAAGAACAGCAACTGGTCACAATACTTATAATCAGAGAACGTTACGGTTTAAGAACATTTCATTTACTCACAATTTTTTGTTTTTTTTTTTTATTGCAGGAGTTCAGCAGACAGGCAGACGGCCCACTTGATGGAAAGCGGTTACCATCGCCTATGGACATTTGCAACACCAAAGGTGCTACAAATGCGCTGCTGCTCTCTTAAGGGAGACTGGAACCTGGTCATCAATGCCGGAACACAACTCAAGGTTGTTATGGCGACATACTTTAGACCAGGGGTGGTAGCCATCCCTCCAACTATTTTACAGTACTATTAGAAATTTTGCAAATTGGCACAACCGATAGCGGATTGAAGTCATTGATAAACTTTAATCAAAAGGGTTATGAATTACAAGAATTTAATAAATTATTGTTTGGAAAGGTCGTTGGGCGTTTTTGACCCACCTTTTTTTTAAACTTACAGTGACCAAACTAATTTTACTTTGAAGAATAAAATCTCACTTTACTAAATATATTTTTTTTTTTATGTGACGACCGGCAGAAATAGTTATTTAACAATATGTGTGTAAAGTATCCGCTTGGACCGCCTCGCAGTCGTACGTCATCCGTCGTTTCGATTTGTGCGTTTACACTTGTGTTTCTCTAATTCTTTGAACAGAAAGTGTCTAAAACAATTGCGGTTCAAAATATTTTCGAAATCGATCCAATAGTTTTTACATAATTAATGACAAAAATGCTTTAAAAATACTATAACGATAACAAATTTTAAAAAAATCTCAATTTTCCCAGGGCCTGCAAGAATGCGACCCATACCACTGAGTAGCAGATACATTTATCTACAAACCTAGCTCTATTTCGTTTGTGTACGCCGTGGGTCATATGTCCGAACAAAATGCCCAATGACCTTTTAAATAATATTTTATAACATATATTATATTTAAAGTTTTACGACTAATAAAATAAATCAAACACAGTAAACAAATCTATCGCTTCTGCCAACATGCAAATAAGATGTAGTGTATACCGTCTATATACAATTGAAAGATTTTGACTTGTAATCTACACCATTACCACATCATATTAGGGATAAATATTGTTACATAAAATTATGGAAAATTATAGACAACTACTCTATACAAAACAGACGCTCATCACAGAATAAATAAAAATATAACATGATTATTCTATTAAGGAAATTTCCAATTGTATCGTTTAAAAAAAAGGTACGTAAAATTAATTATTAACTTATTTAATTTGTTTGGGAAACATACAATAATTAATATTCTTAAATATAAAACACAAAATTAATAATCAAGTTTCCACTAGAAAATAATTTATATAATAAAAATTAAAATTGACTCAAACAGTTAATTACAGGAAAAAAAGAAATACAATTATACGAAAATTATTTACATTATTAAATTTACATTAGGTCAATATTGAACAAAAGTCACTACAATAATTACTGATAAAATAGATATAAAAAAAATATTATGTCATTATTCTAAAAAATCAAGTCACTGAATCATTCCAAACTACAACATACCTATGAAAGGATCAACACTAGTTAGTAACTACTTATAGGTTAATAATTAATTTTATGTACCCTCTTATTTATATATTATTAATTATTAACCTTAAAAAGAAACATGACAACGACAATGCAACTAAGTAAATGTAACACTTCTGTTTTGACAAAATGAGATATACCTTGTAGTAATGTACACTGCCAAGCCAATGTTATTCAATATTCAAGCCCGTAGGTTATCTGGAAGAAATGGGTCCGGAAACAGATCCTTTTTAAAGGAAACAACATGTTTCATATTTCATTTTGATGACTCAAACAGAATCTGGGGCAGTTGTTGTTTACGATGAATGGGACCGGTCTATGGTTATAAGTAGCTTATAAAGTATTGCTTTGGAAGAAAGGGTTTATTTTAGGACTTAATAGAAGTCTTACAGAGCATTACATATAGGATTGTGTAACTGATATCCAGATATAGTAAAATGTTACGTCAAAAAATACTGCCAAAAATAATAAAAGATCATCCCATCTGAATTTTAAATTATACCCGTATATTAAATTAAATGATTCGACTAATCATTGTTAAATCACAAAATAATGATGATAAGCAGAGCAATGGATTTTTGTTATGAAAATACATAAATCCCGGAAATTCCCGTCAAGACTCTACACAACTACAATTGTTTTAAAGATTTTAACGATCAGTGATTTCGCTTCGTAATCAATTTTTTTATCGACCTCTCGAAATCTCTCTCACGAAAACTGTCATGAGATTTTCGGGATATAATGTACTGCGGTTTTTAAATCCTGGAACTTACTATCGATCAGCGAAACCCGCAAAGAGACAGACACAAAAAATATAAGAAACAAAAGACTAAACTTTTATAATATTCTTTATTGTACACAAAAAGTTATGTACAAAACTATAGAATAGTGATGATGTACAAAGACGAGCTTAACCCTAAAAGAGTTTACCTCCAACAAACCTATGAGTCTAACGAGAAGGGGAGATGCAAAAGTTGCGTACACTGAGATATTTTACGATTTAACTATGTAACATTAATATAAACAGATTAACTATGTAACATTAATATAAATTAAATCCTATACAAGATACACTTAAGATACATACATACATATATAATGTAAAATATAAACATATAAAGATGCACAAAAAATATATGCACAAAAACTTAAGTTTTTATGTATGCAAACTAGAACAAATCGGGGCTTTGCCCGCTACGTAGCATAGCTGCGAAGAAAGCTCTTGTAAATATATATAAACACGCTATAAGCTTTTATTTACACTTTCGTAGCTGCGGCTTCTGAATCAATTTCGATCGAGATGAGTCACTAACTGAATTTTGAAATTAGTATTCGGTCCTCAATCTGAGCACAGGTTTGTTAATCGAGCAATTTGGAAATTTATGAATTGGTATACAAGTAATATGTGTGTTGAAATATCAAGGCGAAAGAGCTTGGATGATACACTTATTTATTGATTTAAACAAAAAGTTACTTGGCAATATCAATATGATTATTCAGTCTGTCTAACTGTATATATGTATTCGTGCAGGAACGGAGAAAGAATACAATTTCCTGCGGCCGTTCGGCCTGTCGTAAGAGACGACAAAACAACAAACACCCAGGTGGTAGGGTTTTTCATTGGCTAGATGGCTACCACCCCTGGTCTAGAGTATGCCGCCATAACAACCTTCAGTTGTGTTCCGGCATTAGTGACCAGGTTCCAGTCTCGCAGCGCATTTGTAGTTGATAGCACCTTTGCTGTTGCAAATGTCCATAGGCGATGGTAACCGCTTTTCATCAAGTGGACCATTAGCCTGTCTACTGAACTACTGGAATAAAAAAACATGTTTAAACTTAAACAAAACACCCCCTATATTCGAATCATTAGTCTTCAAGCTTAAAGTCGGCAATCGTAATCAAATTCAATCCCCCAACACGAAACGCCCTATGAATATTCATGCGCTGGAAATATCGTAAACCAGCGTGTCCAACGCTTGTCGTGTAGGTATACATAGCCTACTAATTAATTGCCAGCCAGCGTTAGGCAGCATCTGCGTCCATAGACACGGGTCGGTGGGCATTAAATTTTATGATCGCAACAGATGTACCGTGTTGTTAATTGCTGGATGCAGTTGGTGGCGCTGTAATCTACGTTGAGCCGAATTTGAATATGGAATTAGCGTGTTCCAAATTTAAATTGTGATGATTGATGAATGAATGAAACCTCTTTATTGTTCACCATAAACTTAACTTGAAATTAGTATTAAATATAATGCAGACACTCAAAAGCTTATACTGTAACATATCTTCATATATTCTAAAAAAGGTTATACAGAAGACTAGCAAGCCCTGCACATGTTGTCTTGCTCTGAAAAAAGAAAAACGTAGACCTCGATTGCGGCGCCGCCAACCCGTCCAATTTGTAAATCTAAACCACAGGCCTCCAAAGTGCCTGGGGATCAAAATTCTTCAAATAGACGTCCACAACAGTGAATTACATTTAAGGAAGATTTCTATAAATAAAATATGATATAGTGTGCGTTTGTTTTTACAACCGTTAAAATGTATATGGGACCAACTAGAAACTATACTGAATTCAACGCAAAAAGAATTGTCAAAATGGGTTTAGCAAAAAAAAAAGTTATAGATCATAATTATTTAAAAAAATATTTATTTACGCAAAGCACTGAGAACCTCCCCCTTTTTTTGAAATCGGTTAAAAAGATAGGTCCACCGAATGCAGTGCGAAATTTGTAAGGGGTCTACGAGACAAAATAATTTGGAGACCATTCTCCACTCAAACACCCATAAAAATGTTACTATAACGCTTGACATAAATATCTAAAATAAAATAAGGTAACATTTTATTTTATATTTTTATCTCAACTACCCTATTATTAAAAAATAATTGTAGCCTTTGGTTATTACGCCAGTAATCCAAGTAATTTAGGCGACAAACCACAGTAACTTGAAATTTGAAACTGAAATTGATAGTAAAGCAACAAACTAGCTAAGTTCAAGTTAATACCTAGTTATTAAATCTGAGGCCTACATCTACGAATAAATAATAAGTCTTATTATTTATTCGTAGGCCTACATTATGTAACTTCTTAACTTATTGAGGGCTACAAATTCAATTCAATTTTCATTTCATGTGAACTCGAAATTGGTTTTCACTTATAAGTTATTTTGGATTAAGCTTCCGTACTGTTTATGTTACAGGTAGTTTTATGCAATACGTTGTTAGTAATTAACAGTCTATCCTGTCCCATCTTGTTGATGATTAAGAAATATGATTTTTAGATTTTATTATTCGAAAGCAGTGCTTTAAAAGATGATATTTTAGTTACGTATATCATATAAATCTCATTTTTTTATATATTGCCAACTAGTAGACTCTATTCTACTAATCTACTGCAAAGGAAACACTACTAGAGAGGGGTGGATAAAATGTCCATCCAAATGGACCCGCGTCACGTCCTTGTATCCGATACAACCACTTGTTCACTGTCTATATATTATGTTATCACCTTTATAGTGTTTAATTCAACACTATATAGTAGGCACTTAAATACTTAGATAAATGTAAAGGCATACCTTCTTTTAAACAATGCCCTTGTATGAATTGCGTAACAATCCAAAGACGGTGTACTTCCAATTTCAATTTATTATTCTGTATTCCGAACAGTCAATGTTCTCAACATCCAAAATTTAACAACCATCAAAGTTCATGGGTATTTTACCTCAGTAGTAATAGAGGGCTGCGACAGACCCTTTTTCGTACAAACTCATCATTCTGGAGCTAATCTGAATAGAATGTATATCTTGGCACGATATATGCTTAGATACTAATCTATTTCTTATTTTGGTTTCAGGTAATTTTCAAGGGGACATCGCAATACCAGATTCGGATTTCTACAAACCACCTGCCAAGCCTCCATTGAGTAAAATCAATAAGTCATTACAAGAAGAAGTTGAAAGACTAAAGAAGGAAGTACTTCTGGAGGGATTGCAAGTAGAAGAAGAAGGCCTGCCAGATATAATGCGAAAAAGAACTAAACAACCATTACCTCCGTCTCAAGATAAGCCTAAGAAGTACAATGATGCAGTTTTAATGACAAAGGTAAATAAAACTAAGTTGGTTCAGAAATTAGTTAAATTATTAATTAAGAGGAAGGTTTAAAATTTCTGATTGACTAATAGGCACGCATAAAACTAATGACAGTGATCTCATTGACTCTATTTAATAACTAAGCAATTGAAATTATTTATTAATAGGTGAACGAGAATTACACATCACCAATTCACTTCTGTTGTTTTGCAAGTTTATGATCTATAGATGTCATTTATTTTTCAGCAATTACCATCGGGCCTCGATAAGTCTACTTTATTCAAAAATGGCAAACTACCACCAGAAGAAATGATAGAAAATAATACAGAAATTTTAAATCAAACAAAATCTGAACCCAGTAATGAAACTGCGGTCATGGATAATTTGACAGAATCAGAAAGCTTGGAACAAGAAGGTGTTCTTGTAGTAAATATTTCTACAGACAACATTCTGAATTTAGATGAACTATATCCTCACATACAAATCGTTAACTTTTCAAATAAAATGGATGAGATAACGAATAAAATTCAAAGCAACAGTAGAGAGATTACAGGTGATTCCAATAATAATTTGAAGTTCAAAGAGGTACTAGAGAACCATACTGTAGCTCCTGCTCCTACTAATGGAGTATTAGTAACGAATGAGCAAGATAGTGATAAATTTATTATAAATAAGACTGAAAAGGAATTGGAAGCAAATTATTTTGCTGGGAATGATCTCTTTAAACCTACAGAAAGTCTGCAAAATTTAGTAGAAGAAACTAGTGCTAAGAGACGAAAGAGAAGAAGAAGGCATGGTAATGGAAGACGGTAAATAATAATTTCCTACAATCATTTTAGCTATGTATATTATTCACATATAAATTTATTCAAAACTATTCGAATCACAGCTGCCGACCATATGTTATGGCTGACAACTTATTTATATGGCAGATGGACTTGCTATTGGCTACTTGATCTGACATATATTCGTAGTTTACAGAGTACTCTATTTGCCAGATAGTGCTATTTTTCAATTGTGAAACGCAAACGTTGTCTTTATTTGATAAATAAGCTGCAATTAGCTTATTGGAAACTCTTTGGACTTTGTAAAACAGGCCCTAAGCGTCGTCACTAATAATACGCAAAGCTGTTCATCGATCAAATATATCAACAATTCTACATCAACCTCTGACGTTTTAATTTGTGTACTGCTACCGTTTTGACGCTTACAAACAGACCTTGAGGAGTTGTTATTACTCTTCTGTGACGTCACAATGCCGAAATAGGCGGCGCGTTGCACGACGTAAGCCTCTGCGTTGCGGCAGGCGGTGACGTCGATTTCGGACATCTCCCCCCCCCCCCCCCCCCCCATTTTACATATATACTCTAGTTCTAAGTTTTCTTTTTCACTTTCACACCCTTTGGAATACCTTATAATGAGAGTTTGGGTATCCCTTATTATGAGACCTTTAGCACTAATATAATCCCCGAGAGAATCAAGTCAACATTTCTTGAGCTTAATACTTTTATTGCAAGATGACACTGTACAATGTTAGATATTTTAAATAACATAATTATGTAACTAGCCAATTCCAGTAAGCCGTGGCCAGTGTGGGCAATATAGTCTTCAAATTTCTCTGGTACATGATAGTTATCGCGTTATACTAAACTAAAGAGATAGAATTTTATAACACCGGAACTATGTGAAAAAATGTAATTCTCTATAATATTTGTAAGATTTTTTTAATTTCAGGTTAAGAAATATACATTCAAGTGAGCGTTTATCACAAAACACATTACAAACAAACAAAGATGCTAGTACAGAAACGCGTTTCCTTCGAAAAAAGTTTTTTCGTCACCATAAAAAACACACCAGTATAGAGCAGAACGATGAAAGAAAATTCGATGTTCCTGTACATGAATTTGAAGAAAAATTTGAACTTAAAGCTCCTCCGAAGACCAACAATGGTATGAATTTTGATCCATTTCAAAATATGACTGTTATTGATAACTCTGAAGATATGGAAATGGTTGAAAGTAATTTTTATAATTCTTCTTCTCCTATTAACGTCACTGAGGTGAGTCCTATAAATAGTATATAATTAGTTAGTATTATGTAACATTTGTACACTACTAGAAGCAAGTATTACATCTGCGGGATTTGTCAGCCGTATCATCGGATCTCTTGCATGATGAGTTAGCAGTATCACCAGTCGGATATTTGTAAATTTTTGCCTCAAGTGCAGTTAAGCTAGCTAACTTAGAAAATTTCTATCGGGTAACAATTGTAATAAGTGTAAATGTTCGTTTTATTAGAAAGCGTAGACTCTCGCGCACCTTTTTTAGTATTGATCTTTTTTTTTCTTCTTTTTTTTTCTTTTTTTTTTTAAATTTATTATCCAATATGCTTACATTCATATACATTACATTCACATTTGAACTGTGGCACAGAAACCTCATGGGTTTATTCGTGCCGCAGGGAGTCGTGTACACTATATTTTTATTTTAATAAATAGGAGCAGAGGCGCGTAGGCGTTATCATCATTCTAGTGTTTAGTTCCGATTTGATAATAAAGCGGAGGGGTATCATCATTCTAGTATATGGTTCTCATTTAAGTCCCAGGAATGCACATGATGGTCCGCTTTGGGAATCAGTATATAATCTTTTAAGATTATACTTGATTAATTTATGGTTATTTTCGTACTTGGTTTGCAGGTCCTCTGGGAGATCATTTATAATATTTGGTATCATATATTCCTCGCGCCTTGTCCCATACACATTATTATATTTAGGTATAATGTTTTTGCATGTGTCAGATCTCGGTCGCATGTAATTAGGTCTAGTCTTCTTAAACTCCTTTTTAAATTTAACATTGAGAATGCGAAGTCTGATTCGCTCGAAATTTTTTTTTCACTTTTAGTTTTTGCATGTTTGCATGTACATACATGCAAAAACTAAAAGTGAAAAAAAAAATGCTGATTATTTTTTGTGTAAAATTTATATCCCAAATAAACATAATAAAAGGTTTTAAAAAAGTTCATGCAGAAAATTCTCGAAATTGACTAAAAAGGGGGCTGATTAAGGTGCCCCTCTTTATAATCTAACTAAATTTTACATTTGTAGTCACTGCTCCGACCATCCTATAGAACCATGATCATAATCAAATTAAAACAATTTCTTTAATATTTTGTGGTTATTCATTTTAATCTATAGATGTTTCTAACAGGTAATAATTTTGTGTCTTTTGTTACGAATATTGCGCAAATAAAATGAACAGCCAATTAATTGATATTCAAATCGCATTAACAGACAACGAATGCGTTCATGAACAGCAAATTTAATTAAATTGAATCGATTATATTATTCAGTTAATGGTGGACTTGAACTGTTCGCTTTATTTCCCCGATCTGAATAGTAACAGCTTTTATTATAAAGGTCTTTCAACTGACCAATCACAGAAATTATCAAATTACATCGAAAACATTCGGTTTGTTGTTCTCCTAATGACTAAAAAAAATTCACATGGAAGTGCATTGTGTTCTTGCACACGTATTTAATCTGGAGCCTCAAAGAACTTACAGTCAGAGACAAATATAAACACACCATTAGTATTTATTATTTTTATGATTATTCTTTGTATCTATACATATCAAGTGTGACAACATATTTCCAATTATTACGTATTGTTCAGGATACGGACCAGTGATTATAAATACATTTCTTTTTTTATAATAAGTAAACATTTCTTATAGAGTACATATATTATCACTGATCAGTGTCATCCCATATGTCGTGGTAGCGTAATGGCTAGCGCAGGCGTCCTAATCTCAAAGGTCGCGGGTTCGATCCTGGCCGGAACGCATGCACCACTTGGGCTATTTTCTGACCTAATGTGCATATTGTTACAATTACCACGTGCTAACAACGGTGAGGGAAAACATCGTGATGCAACCTGCACATCGAGATAACCGATGTGTCAAACCTGCCAAGCCGCCTTGGACAAGCGTGGCGGGTATACTGTCCATTCCCTTAAAGTGGGAGGCCCGAGCCCAGCAGTGGGACAGTTATGGGCTGTTGTTATTATTTTTTGTTATTAGTATCATCCCACAGTTAGATTAACTTGTCAAAAAGCCTGTACACCTTTTATAATGCGACACAAACTCACCAAAATTATAGTCATTCTTAGATCCTGTGATTTAAGATATATACAGTAGACATTTAGCTCAAATCAAAATTAAAAAACTACGTTGCCAGCCACACTATTCTAAAGAATCTCCATAAAATACAAAACCATAAATGATTTCAAACGCTTACAAAACTTCTTTTGATCTGGCTTCTGTACTAATAAATATAATTGATTCTTCTTTCTCAATGTTTAATTGCATATGAATTAATACTTAAAAAAAAATATTATTATACTCGTAATATTTTTTCGTCTAACTATACGTGGGACTGATAATAAAAACATAAACAATTATACCAAAGTACTATTAGCACTTCATTCTTAGACCGCTTTCGGTTTTGTCTATGCAGCAGCAGTGCGGAATCAGTGTGTATGGTCAATATCTGATGGGATTGGCACACACCAAGCGAATCAAGAAATAATCATAGAAATATGGGTGCTCGATAAGCTTTCGGTATAGTATAGGATCCCGCTATACAACGACCTTCACCGAGATGTTTATTTGATGAAATGTATAAAATATAAATTTAATTTAATGTGTCAATAAATATATTGCATATTCTTAACAAATTTCAGTCCAGGATATGATTAAATAATAATGAAAAAAAAATTAACATTTCACCGGTTTGATTATTAAACAAATTCTATACCAATCGAAAGTATGAAGCCCATAGAATATGCAAATGTTAGGTTGCCTATTCTTTTCCAGTCACAACTCTCGGGTAGCCAGGTATAAACAGGTAAATAGATACTAGAATTTTGCACCGTTCTGATTATTGAATTAAAATTAAATGAAAATAAAGATTATTTCATTATGAACACGGTGGTATACCACTGTGTTCGTAATGAAATAAAACTGTTGGGACCTCTCAGTCGCACATATTCACTCGCAGCAATATTTCAGTTTTCAAAATTCGACAACCGGAATTCGGGACTGATTTTTCGCAGGCAACCCTATACCACCGTGTTCATAATGAAATAATCTTTATTTTCTTTTAATTTTAATTCAATAATGAGATCGGTGCAAAATGCTAGTATCGGTTTACCTGTTTATACCTGGCTACCCGAGAGTTGTGACCGGAAAAGAATAGGCAACCTAACATTTGCATATTCTATGGGCTTCATACTTTCGATTGGTATAGTATTTGTTTAACAAACAAACCGGTGAAGTGTTAAAAAATATTATTTTTTTCATTATTAATTAATCATATCCTGAACTGAAATTTGTTAGGCAACCCATATGCAATATATTTATTGATACATTAAATTAAACATAAAATACGTTACATCAAATAAACATCTCGGTGAAGGTCGTTGTATAGCGGGATCTTAGACTAGTAGCGCGTAAGTCGAGCATACAGATTTTACATTGCTACTGCACCGACAAATCACAAAGCGGCCTTAATAGCATTTATTGAAAGAAGTTTATTATCAGATCTAATTGAAATAAAATTTACAGAACAAAAAACTTCACCGCTCGATACGCGCAGCGACCAATCGCAAAGAGCGTATATGGGAGAATGGTGTGATTCCTTACGAGATCGATGGGAACTTCAGTGGTGCCCACAAATCCCTGTTCAAACAAGCAATGAGACATTGGGAAAATTTCACTTGTGTCAAATTCGTTGAACGAGACGCTGATTTGCATAAGGATTACATTGTATTCACTGAGCGACCTTGCGGGTAAGTTTCGCGACAATTATCCTTGCCCATAATTTTATAGAGGGTTGGTGAAGCATTTCTTAAGTTAGAAATTATTGGTAACCTCGCTACGAAAGTAAATTATTTCATAGAATAGTCGTTGTAGTATTGACGAGTTACGTCCATATTTATATGTGCGTGATCTATTTTTACCTCTATACTTAGCAAGCTTTCACTCTATATTTGCATAAATGTTCCCCTAAGACAAGAGTATGACGCAAGGGTCTTGTGAATTTTTCATGAGGTACAAATATATTTGTAAAAAGTAATGATATATTCTCGTGTAATTCAAGTCATAAACGAAATATATAGTTTAACAAGCATGAATTTATATACATTCCGTTGTTTTATTAGATATGTTGTGTTGTCACTGGAATAAAAATAAATATAATGTCCATCTATATGAGAAGCTCAAATGATTTAATGTATACTCTGATTTTTAATTACTAGCTACTAAATTAATATACTGTGTGTGTTATAATTTGTCCTAAATAAAATTATTTTCTTTCTTTCTTTCTAAATTACTAGACTAAAATTATATCCACGAGCGTCCTATTTTGAATCATAAGTGACATGTGTAAGTTGCTACAAGCTTGTAACATAAAAAAGGCCGAACGTACCTGTCATTTTAGTCCAGGCAATTAATAATAAGAGTATAGCTGGTATAGTCTTGTCTGTAACGTGAACCATCCTACATGAAAAGATAAAATCTAAGATGAAATCAGCCGTTGATAAAATAGTATTATGACGTATACCCATTAGGCAAATTGGTACAGGCAATAAGTATTTAGTTACTACCATTCGTGCAGGAGATGTTGACATCATTTTTGTAACGATCAGAGAAAACTCGCAAAATAATCGGATTATATCAGGGTTTACTTGTTAGAAGTCCAAGTGTTAGGTTTTATTTTCGTTACGGAATTTCTTGATTCGGTCGCCGCGCTCAAAGCCCGCGAAAAAAGCTATGCAATAGCTTAAAAAACAAGTCGCTATTTCAATTATAAAAAAGTGAATGCCACGATACTGACTATTTTAAGAATTTCAGTAAAAGGTTAGGTTCAGGTTCGGAAATAAGCTTCTTAAATTTCAGAAATCAACTATTTGTATCAGTAAAACATAACCAGTAAATGATCTCAAGATAGATAGAATGAAGTCTTTGTTTGCTTTGTTAGTTAGTTATTACTTTGGGAACACCTTATGTAACGGGAGGTAGGACACCAATTCTAGAACAATAAGCAACCGTCAAGCTCTTTAATGTTAAATTTTATTCGCATCCACCATAATTTGCTTTTTTGTAAACGTCTCATAACATTTTTACATAATTATTTCTGTTTGTCCATTTAGATGCTGCTCCTTCGTTGGTAAACGTGGCGGTGGTGCTCAAGCCATCTCCATAGGCAAGAACTGCGACAAATTTGGCATTGTGGTCCATGAGCTTGGTCACGTGGTTGGCTTCTGGCATGAGCATACCAGACCGGACAGAGACAATCACGTTCAGATCATCAGGGATAATATCATGCATGGTAAGTAATCATTATTTCGCTAAATATATAAAATTACTACTTACTGCAGCATGACTGCAGTAAATGTGCTGCAATCCTTGAGGATTGTCCTGTCCTTGAGGACAGGGATATTCCGGATGAAGATGATAATTACAGGAAAATAGACAATAAAATCAAAGGAAATATTTTTAACAGGAGCGTTTTTACCCTCCGTCCGGGCTGGAGGTGAATGCGCAAGCGATCCCACAGCCCAGACAAGAATCGTTCGAAGATCGGCCAGGGGTTTTAGTAGATATCTCCAACCATGGCGTGGCAATAGCATTCCTGCGGAGATGCTAATGCCACCCCGATGAGGCGCATTCCACTGGCCACGGCTTTTCTCTCTCGCGGGGGACGTCACTGGTCCTTAAGCGGCTTTCCTCTGATAAAAAAGGGTCTTTTACCCAGGGGTACAAGGTGTATACCCGGGCGTAGAATCCTAAGGGGCGCCAACCAGTTAATTTTAACAAAAAACTCATTTAAGAACACGATGATTTTTGAATGACACTCATGTATAGCGCCATTTAGACTACATTTTCCAGTCGAATCTATTTGCCACCCAGTAGTATTTGAGAAAAATGACTGGGACATAAAGACAGACAGACGGACATTACGAATGCATGTGTTCCCTTTTTGCCAAATGACTAATGCAAAAACTAAATGTTATTTTTTTACAGAGGGGTGCAAATTGGTTTCCGACCGAAATGCGCTTAAGATAGAACTGATTTTTATCATTTTATTAACACGACAGTCTCCTACATTTATAAAAATCTTATTATATGAAGTCGTATCTATGCAGATATATATGTACATACATATTCGTACCTACTTACTCATATATTACGTAAAAAAGGTCTATAATTGTTTGTACGCTACCCTAGGCCGGATTACGCGAGCGGGGCACTCTCAGTCATGAACTCATGATAGAGTAGGTAATACTGGCTTTCGGCGTCTTCGGTGTTCATATTGTACTAGCCGAAAGCTAAAAGGAAGTATACCAGAAATATACACAAAAATAAAATCAAAATCTTGAAGAATTAAGAATTCTTTACGAATAAAGTAGTTTTATTTTCTTTTAAATATTGAAGTTTACAACACTAAATGCAGTATGTGACCTGCTTTTCATGGACTTTGACAGAGTTATACAATTATATTCAGATATGTACTAAAAAAAATCAAAAGCCGCATTTTGAATTTTTATAATGCTCAAAATATGAGTATGTCAAAATTATGTATCAGCTGCGGACCGCGGTTCCCGCGTGGTGATTGAAAATCGTCATAATTCCAAAATAAAAGATTTTTTCTAAAATAAAAGTGGCTTAAGTTACTCCTTATAACATCAGCTACCCGCCAATAAAAGTCCCGTCAAAATCGGTCTAGCCATTTCAGAGATTAGCCGAAACAGACAGATAGGCAAAATTTGTAAAAAATGTTATTTTGGTGTACGTACCGTATATATTTTCTTTGAAATATTGAAGTTTACAACACTAAATGCAGTATATGACATTATATTATTATTCATATGCATGTAGTAAAAGCGGTTATTTCAATATTACAAACAGACACTCCAATTTTATTTATATGTATAGATGTGTTTATATATTTATTTTGCATATTCTTACTTTATAAATTATGTACTTCTTTTTTTGTGTGTTCCGTCCTTCGCCTTATGCCAGGGCTACGGGTATATGACCTAGCCTCTCCGCAGCCCTGGCAAGCGTGGGCCTCGCAGGGCCTCTTCCACTGCCGGGGGACAAACTCCTAATGCAACGTGGACGCGTACTAAGAACGGGTTTTACGATCCTATTCTAAATATTTTTTTAACTAGCATCACAAATGATACTATCGTTGCTATGGTATTCATTGCCTTGGTAGCCTTTGCCGTGGTAACCTTTGCCGTAGTAACTGTTGCTATGGTATCCGTTATTATAGTAATTATGTGTTGGATGTTAGCTTATCTCGAGTAGCGCCCAAGGTAGTGGGCAAGGGTCAGGTAATTATATAAATGCGGTATACAACATCCTTTTAACCATAGAAATCTATGAATTATTTTTGTGTCTTTGTACTCTCGCTTTTCTAGCAAATATTTTTTTATAAAATTTAGATTATTCCCTAGAAACTACAGCACTACACCAGAGCCCTTTAGAAAAATAATGAATTTTGTTAGAATCTTTCTTAAAAAGAATTTTTAATAAGCAGTTAACTACTTTCTGCCTCTCCGCCGTCATGTTACCTCATTCATCCCGCCGCCTGCGCCCGTGACGCATTCGCTACGCAGTATACTTGACCCGAATCCATTCCGAGTCTGCTTGAATCTCAACACTGGCTTCGTTCACACCGAACTATATCGAATTTAATGTTGATTCGTGGCTTTAGTGTAATTTTCAATTTATTCAAAGTTAGTAAAATAGAGCAATTTAATTTTTATGATTTTAAACACATTCTTTAACAGAAAAATGTTGATATTGTATTGGATATTGACTTATCTGCGGATAGTCTAGGATCTGTAAATACAAAATTAATCAAACTCGATACTGATAATAATTAGTTTCTTGCTCGAGAATTAACAGATGTATTTAGTTTATAATTCTCCTTTTAATATTATTTTAAACATTTATTTAAAAATTTTCTGCCATCTGTGGAGGCTTGTCAGTGGCTTCTATTTGTTTATATATATATATATATATATATATATATATATATATATATATATATATGTATATGTGTGTGTGTGTGTGTGTGTGTGTGTGTGTGTACCCTAGTTTTTAACATTGCAGCTGATAGCCCCCTAAATAAAACTTGATTAGGTACACTGATTTACATAAAGTAAGGATGTGTACGTACATATTTTCTTCCTATCCAAATCTATAATTATCGAAAAAAAATTGAAGTTTTTTTCTTTGTGGATACATCTTAGATCCGCATTATCTGTTTGTGTATCTAATGAGGTAAATGAACAAGTTTTCGATTCACGAATTTATAAAAAAAAAATAGTTTGTTATAAATTTATTTTGTCTTACGAGACGGTGTAACATAATGTCAGTGTCACAGTGTCACGCACGTTCCAAGTCACGTCACTGTGGCATCTGACGCATAATCACACGGAAAGGGGAACGCACTTCCTGTTTATTGTCACACCTTTGTCCCATTTATTTTATTGCTCGAATTTACACCAGTTTTAGCCATCCGTCTGTATGTCATAAAACATGTTTGAGTTAAAAATTCTGTTTAAATGAAAGAATACTGGCTTTTCCATTCCAGTAACACAAAGTCGTGGTAGCGTAATGACTATCGCACGCGTTTCGGATCAAGGGGCGCGGGTTTGAATACTAGCCGGAACACATGCATCATTATATAAAATTGTAAATGACAATATCTTAATTTAATTGTTTTATAAATAATAAATTAACTGAAAGAGACATAATTGTATATAAAATATTTGTTATAATTCTAAGATCATCAGAATCGGTAATATAATCAATAATATAACCAATAATATAATCATAAAATCTTTATGTAGTCATAAGGATAACAAAGGGCTTGTAAACAATACTACAAAAAATTTGTATTCCTGTCAAGCTGAAACATGTAACTTGAGACTTAGAATAACATCTGCAAAAATGTCTATGTTTCAAACAAATAACCATTTATCGAGGAAGGCTATAGTATATATATCATCACGCTAAGACCAATAGGAGCGGAGCACCAATGAAGAATGTTTCAAAATCGAAGGTTTTGAAAAACAAATTTCATGCGGACGACGTCCCGGGCACAGCTAGTCCATTCATAATATAAGTATATACTCAGTTTATCTACGTTAATATTCTTTGGTCAATTTTATGCGTAACTGTCACATCGCCGTGACATTTGACTTGTTTCCAAGGAAACGATATTATATCCTGCTTCTTATCATAAACACTTGTTACATATTACTGATGTATTCATTAAATTCATATCCTTATCTATTATTAGTGAAATATACGCAATAACTCGAGCAAAAAATCTTTTAACAAAAAACCTAACCAACTTCTAAAATAACTAAAAACCAAAAAATCTATATTTTCTACAAAACCTTAAACTCGGTGCGTAATAAAACATAAACATTACTATATTTTAAAAATTTGTTATTTTTGAAGTGATAACTTCTTATGGGAGGGTAAACCGTTTCGTTACGTAATGCGTTACGGCGCCAGTCTGTCTGCCTTCCCTTTCTCTGACGCAAGTTATCACTTCCATCGGGCGTCCCGAGACGCACACGTTTCTTTTATGTTTTACTTGGCACCAACTTCGAGATGTTGTACATACATACATAACTTCACGCCAGGTCCCTTGCGGGGTAGGCACGAACAACAAAGCGCCATTCAGGCTTATTCTTACACACCTCACTTGCTTGAGATGTTGTAGATAATATTATTTTGTACTTGTGAGTTATTTTAAAAGTTGATTTCGTTTTTTTTCCACATTTTAGTTACGCAAATACTTTAATAGCTTTAGAACAAAAAATATGACAAGTTGAACGTAACGTACATAACGTGCCTTTAATATTCGAGGATCACTCTCAATCTCTCTGGGATATATTCGTCAGATCCTGACTTCTTTCCAATGACTACTTCAGAAGATACTTATTTTATTTAAAAAAAACTGGAAATAGATCCACAATTGACGGAGATATCGCGTAACAAACATAATTTTCGAGGGTTCCTCTCGATTTCCCTCGGATTCACTCAGCAGATCCTGAATTGTTGGCAATGCACCTCAGCAGTATACTCTTCCGAATAAAAATTTTGAAATTGGTTTACAATTGCCGAAGAAATCGCGTAAGAAACAAAAAAAACATACAATCGAATTGAGAACCGTCTCCTTTTTGAATTAAAAATCGAAATGTGTGCTGAGACACATAGTAGAAGTGAAACTTCAAAGGACAAATGGAAAAACGAATGGCAACGGATAAGTGGCAAAACGATTTTTCGCAGGTATACTGCAAATTATGACTTGGTTAAGTTAGGTACATTTTAATGAATGCATTATTTATTTAAACATATCTTATTTTATCCAACAAAAAAATTGAATTCGATCCAGACCAAAAAAACGCATCCATAGTATACTCTAATTCTATGCCGCCTCTCACCACGTCTAGTCTAAATTTATACCGCTGCTCCACGCGGCCCTAACTCTTTTTCGAGACAGATAAATCCTAAGACTCCCCGTTTATATAGAAGTTTCACTTCAAAAAGACACTTCATTGCACTTCATTCCTTCAAATGTAAAACTGCAAAGACTGATGTAAATAACCCAAATTAAACTACACATCACATTCAATGAGTCTTTTGTCCATTCCCCTAGATTCCAAAGTGGGTTAACTAGCTTAATGTTGCGGCTAGCAGATTAAACGGCGCTATAACAGCTTAGCAACTCGACCATCACTGTATTATCCGGTTAAATACTAAAACCATTACCCAATTATATAATCGTCGCTGCGTGCCCTACCTCCCCTATACAGGCACGTTAATTTCTGTTTTAAAATTAATTACGGCCACGAATTATGTCGTTTTGTGTAGGTGATGTTGCAATTCCGTTAACTCAAGATAGAAAGATAACACTTCATTGTACACCATTACAGAAAACAGAAAAACTTATAGCTTAAAAATATTCTAAATGTACACAATGGGCGGTCTTATTGCTAAGAAGCGATCTCTTCCAGACAACCCATGGCAGGAATAAAACGGTTTATATTTGTCAAAGGTGGTATACATAAATATTATAGGATATGCAGTTACTTACATTATATTTTATTCATTAATAAATATATAAGTATGTAAATTATTATATATGTAAGAATTATATTTAATAGACATATATAAATACACCTATTAATACTACACACATAACTATATACATATGGTATATACATAAACATAAATATACGTCAAAATAATAAACATAACAAAGTTGTAGGTAGTGCTTTTTGCTTGTCTAATAATAAAAGTTGCGCATTCCAGAGTCGAATAGTCTGTACAGTAAAAGAATTATTGAAAAAAGATGAATAATGTTTGGGAGTATCAAGTCTAATATGAAGAAGGTCGTAAATTGTGAGAGGAAGAGATGAATTTAAAGCGTTCTTTGAGATAATACGGGGTTGTGGGGATAAACAACACACTGTAAAGGAGTGAAAGAATATGAGTATTCCGACGAAATCGAATTGGCAACCACTCAAGATAGAAACTTCATGTAAAAGCCCAAAAAATTATATCTATTATATGAAACTTGAATTGAAGAATGCTTAGTCATTCTGAATCGTGGAAGAGGAATGCTAGAGGTATTTCTAAAATCTCTGATTAGATCCCCCGCCGTCCTCTTCTCCACAGGTCACTATTCTCACCTTTTCAAATTATATTATTTAAACATATTTTTTAAATCAAATTGAAAAAATCTAGATTTCCAATATTACAGTTACAGTATTTTATTTTTTTGAAAGAACAATAAAAGCAGCTTTATTGCCCGTGGAACGAATTTTTATCCATGCAGGAATACAATTTGCAGCGGCCGGGCGGCCTGTCGTAAAAGGCGACAAAATAACCTACAGTCAGGTGGTAGGGTATTTGGCAACTGGATAGCTACCACCCCTAGTCTAGAGTATGCCGCCATGACAACCATAAGTTGTGTTCTGGCATTAGTGGTCAGGTTCCAGTCTCTCTTTAACGAACGCCAGCACATTGATAGCGTATCTGGTGTTACGAATGTCGATAGACGATGGTACGGATGCGGAAATCACGCAATAAAAAATTAAATAAAAATTCAAAGTCATAACTCGGTCCAATTACTCCTTTCACAAAAATAAACAGCAATTAATCTTTAAACTACGGAATGTTGCTGAATACTCAACTTTCATTTCTATAACATAGTCAAGAAACAGTTACGGCCCATGAATTACGTCGTCAAAGAAAACGTGAATCGCTGAGATACCTTGAGCGTGCCGAAAATCCTTTGGACGCTCAAACTAGCTCCAAAATTTTCAATCCATACCATTATACGCCTTAAAATCATAGAAATAACGTCGCAATTCAATAGCGAACGATATTAGTTTCACTGTAGCCTAATTTGAACTTTAGATTATTGGTTATAAAGAATAATTTGGTATGGTTAATACCAAATCAGAATTGTTAAAGATCGTCAGATGTCCTAAGTTAGTTCTAAAGCGAAACGCCTCATATTGAAATAGAAATTCGCCGAATAATTTAAAGCATGTTTTTGTTACAAATTTTGCATGGTCTAGTAATGACTTTGTGGTGTTAAGAAAATAGGTCGGGATTAATATCCCCTTATTTTGAATTTCTTACTGAATTCATTTTGAACTAAATAAAATCTACAATAAATATAAACTTTAAGACAGAAATGATAACTTAAACTAATCTAAGTAGAACTATTGAATATTGAAATTGTTTAACTTGAGCTTAGGTTATTACTTAAATTTTATGTATATTAATATGATAATGTAAGGAAAAGTTATTTATTAATAAAATCTTTTATTGATTATAAGATATATTTTATTCTTAGTTACAATTCTTGAATATGTACATACATTAGAATTTTGTGTATATACATTACTATTATCTTTATTTAATCTAATTACTGAAATACGGCTAGCGCTGTGGGTTAGAATGAGAGAGGAGGAGCCTGCCTACCGCTGCCGTACGCGTGAGAGAAAGGGAAGCCAGACAGACGGCGCCGTAACACATTACGTAACGCAGCGGTTTACCCTCCCATAAGAAGTTTTCACTTCAATAAACTACAAACAATACTAGATAAAAACTAAAACTAAATAAAAATACCTAAAAGTAAGTTATTGGTCCCAAACCACTGTCACTTACCGGGGACGTTCCCAAAAGGCTGGCGGCGTTGCCACGTGGTATAGCAACGCTTAATCTTTGAGCAAAATAAACGCCAGCCTTCGTGTCGCGTGTGACATCTACTAAACGTTTGGCAACGTCACCGTAGACCTTTAGAACGTTAGGACCCCACGGACCCAGAGTTTTCACCCCAAATGCCGGAAATGTGTAACCATTTCCAATGGCGGCATAAACTAAATTTAAATTCTCCGTGCAGCAAAAGGAAAGAATGCAATTTCTTGCGGCGGCCCGTTCGTAAGAGGCGACAAAACAACCCACAGCCAGGTGGTAGGGTATTTGTCCAACAGGATGGCTACCACCCAAGGTCTAGACTCTAGAGTAAGCCGTCATAACAACCTTGAGTTGTTTTCCGGCGTCAGTGAGCAGGGTCAATTTCTCCTTCAAAGCCGGCAGCACATTAGCAGAACCTCTGGTATTGCTAATGTCCATAGGCAACGGTAAACACTTTCCATCACAGATGGGTCGTAAGCCTGTCTGCTGAGCTTCAGCAATAAAAGAAATCATTAAAAAAAACTTTCGATTTTAACTCCGCATTTGAGCCAATAGGTAAATCTCCTGAGCCGCATCATTGTCCGCACCACGTTTGCTTAAAACTCGTGCTATATCATTCAATTTTTGTTACAATATCACTGATTAATGTTCTTTAGTGTTACCCACAAGGCACTTGCAACGGAATAATTCTTCAGATATAAGATTTAGAAAATAGCTGGTTGCGGCCAATGACGCCCGAGAATGGATACGGGAGATTCACCCGATACACTGTGCTTTTTTCTCATTTTGGATTGATTCCTGTGTTTCATTTTGGATGAAACTAAAGTGACCATCTTTATATATAAAATTCTTCTGTGCGTATGTGACTGAACTTCTCAAACGGCTGGATCGATTTCGATGAAATTTTTCGTGTGTTTTCAGGTGGATTCGAGAATGGTTTAAACTTACAATTGTTCCCCGTAGGTGGCGTTGCAATCGGGTTCTAAATGTTATTTATTCAGGACAGAACAACTTCGTCGGGACAGCTAGTATAAATATAAGCTTTAATCATACAATATTATTAAAAAATTGTAATGAAATCTAATACCTATTTATTATGAAGTCTAATTATAAAAACCATTCTCAAAGTTTTTATGTCTGTCTGGAACTTTACTTCAAATAGGCTTCGAAACAGCCCAACAGATTTTAGTGAAAATTGTAGGGATTTTCGTATATCTTGTAGAAAGAATACAGGATATCCCGCGATCTAAGTTGCGTGCACGCCTTGGTAATATTAATATACGAGTATAACTCAAACATAAAGGAGCCAAACAGTCCTGATATGTTTACGGTATCGACTCATTCCCGAACAAACAGTCGAACAATCTCATTAGATAAGTGGTGTTTACCGAACGTAATATTATTTGCTAATAATAAGGAAGACCGAAATAGATCTTGACCCGCATACTTGTGTCTTGGACATAGAGATATGTTTATACAATGTTATTCAGTTGTCCCTTCAAGTAGACAACTATAACATGTTTATTCCATGAATTTACTGAGCGCATCATTGTCCGCAACTACGTTTAATTTTAACCTCAATAAATCGTTTATTTTTGGTTTTAATATCACTTAACAAGTCATTATTAACAAGGCATTCGTCATCATTCAATCGTAGTCCACTGTTGGACGTAGGCCTCCCCAAGTTTGCGCCACATATCCCGGTATCTGCTATACTCAACCAGCGCTTACCGGCGACCTTACGCAGATCGTCTGTCCATCGCGCTGGAGGGCGTCCTGTGCAACGTTTACCGAGACGTGGTTTGCACTCCAAGACTCGTCTGCACCATTGGTCATGGGTCCTGCGACCGACTTGACTGGTCCATAGTCACTTCAGTTTGCTCATTTTACGAGCTTTGTTAGTCAGTGACTTTATTTGTGTTGTTTTTTTAAGAGTTGCCTAATTTCTGATTTTATCCATAAAACAGTCTCTGAGAATAGCTCGATATATATATAAGCTTCGCGCAGGTTTACCAATGACTACTTACTATTACTGTATATACTTATTTAAAGTATACACAATAATAAATTAAAATAATACTTTTATTGCAAAAACTATTTATGCAAACTTTTTGTCAACTAGCGTAGAAACAAGGCTCTCGAAACGAAAAAATTCTTAAGATATATCTCCTTAGGAATTTCCGAGCAACAATATCCGCAATCACGTTTTTTTAAACTCTATAATATCTTTAAACAAACAAAACGTGATTGCGGACAATGATGCCCAGAAGATTCACGCCCTAATTTTAATTATAATAGCAGAACGCAGGTTGATATATTGTTAGAGAATGGAAACAGGGTATTTGGTAATAAACCTTCTTTCTTCGGAGCCTGACGCTTTTGCTGCGATTGTAACAAAAATGCATTCTTCTTGTCAGTATTTCTAGTTTAAATAAATTTGATAGGACAATCGATACAAAAAAGTACGTAATCAAAAATAATCGATTATGGATTGGATAATATTAATCTAACAATATCAATTTTAATTGGGAAGATTAATATAATATATACGATGCCAAAGGTGCATCTAAAAATCATCCAATTATTGATCAGACTTCCGTATAGGTACAGACCGTTAGCTGTATTTGTTATTCGACCTAAGAATAAATCCATTTATAGGATTATTACCTCGGGCTCTAAAGTCGATCATAACATCTTCATCTCTCCCATGTTTACGTAATTCCATACATTATTACTATATATGTATGTCTTTCATATCTACGGGCCATAAAAATGGCCCGGACTTTTGGAGGGCTTGCGTGGGGCCATGGGGAGACCAACACGTAGAGGCCCCTTGCCAATTTAATGTAAATATGTGGCGTGACACTATTATTACTATGAATATTATTCATTTACATATATCAATATATGTATATTTTGTCTTATTTCTATGTCTATTTATACTTTTCTATTATACTTTTTTATTCTATTTATATTGCAAAACCCACATGTCGCACAATTTTTCTCTAATCCATCCTAAGGTTATCTGCAAGAAATTGCTTTTAGTAATAAAGCCCGCCTATTGTCTTCTGTACTTAAACTTCTTGAATTGTATCCTAATGTTATGCAATAAAGTTTATTCTATTTCTGTTTATAGTATTCTTAAATACTATTACTTCAATTTACATCAGAAGTTCCCGATGAGAAAAAGGTAGGGTAGTAGGTAATATCCCCACTTATTGACATAGATACGTAGTTTCTGAGAAGAATGGCAATGAATATAGATACATGTGTTGTGATGTATAGATGGACAGGAGGACGGACAATAAAGGATATCTCGATTCTCTAATTGTTTTGTTTTGCTAAATTGTTTTTTTTATTGTCGGAATTCAACAGACAGGCAGACGGCCTACTTGAAGGAAAGCGGTTACCATCGCCTAGAGACATTTGCAACACCAAAGGTGCTACAAATGCGCTGCTGCTCTGTTAATGGAGACTGGAATCTGGTTACTAATGCCGGAACACAACTCAAGGTTTTTATGGCGACGTATTTTAAACCAGGGCCACCCAGATGGACAAATGCCCTACCTGGCTGTGGGTTGTTTTGTCGCCTCTTACTACAGGTCGCCCGGCCGCAGGAAATTGAATTCTTTCGCCGTTCCTGCATGGATAAAAGGTTAAGGAATCCTGAAATGTGCTTAATTAATCACAAATGTTCTTACCTATTTATTTCTTCATTAACCAACGCTCTTTGAAACTCTATCAAACCTTTAATAGCTCTAAATAGTCATTTATTCTTTCATTGACTGAGAAAATATTTGTTATTTTTAGAATTTGAAGCTATTATTAATTTGTTTACGAACAGTTAATTGGTATACTGAACCAATTAACAGTTAATTTGCGAGCAATAATTTTAGATTTACGCTCGAGCTTAATAGCTTTATCCGAAATCAATTAATGGTTTCCAAATGAGTGCCTACTTGAATGTGAAAATAAATTGAATAATATTGGATACCATTCGCAGTTGTGTCAAAAATGGCATTTATTTGTGGCTTGATTGTTGCCTGGTTTCCGAGTTACTTTTGACTGTAGTTTATCTGTTCTTTAGCGCTATCGGGTCAATATTCTTCTCTACTTCTTATATATAAAATGAATGTCTGTCTGTCTGATTGGATGGTAAACTATACATTTGATCATGAATGAATGAATGAATGAAAACTCTTTATTGTTCATCATAACTTAAACCTAGACATTTAATATACTTAAATACATTTCCATTCGAACAATGGGCGGCCTTATCGCTTATAGCGATCTCTTCCAGGCAACCCGGTGTCTAAGGAGACATTTTTTTTTGTAAATAATATTTGGTGGTTTAACTTAATTAAACTAATTCAATCGTAGTAAAAAAACACAATAATAAACTAATATAAATATACATAATTAAATAAATTATAATAATATTAATTACATATACTTACATGCGAAACAATAATAGAAGAATAAGAACAATCATGTGATGATCATTAGCAAAGTTGTTGTTTATGAGCCAAAGAAGGTTTCTGAGTTGGTTTACAATTCGACCCGGTAGGTGGCGCTGCTGTCGAGATATCGGTTGAAGCTTTGAAGCTGGTGTTTTGTTGTTGACGTTTTTGTTTGATGTAAATAAATATTATATATTCCTTCTTAAATAGATCCATCTAGAGGCGTGTTTTGGTACTAGTTGTAGGTTAACAGTTAACGTAAGTTTATCTATTACCAGTGGCGTAGCGAGCTTGCGCCCGGGGTGCAATGCCTTTTTAACGCCTTTTTCGAAAACCATATCTTAATATATATAAATTACGTGTCACGTTGTTTGTCCGCGATGGACTCCTAAACTACTTAACCAATTTTAATCAAATTTGCACACCGTGTGCAGTTTGATCCAACTTGAAAGATAGGATAGCTTACATCATAATGGACCCTGTAAATAGCCCTGCAATCGGGTTCTATATTTTATTTCTTCAGGGCAGGACAACGTCTGCCGGGACAGCTAGTAATATTATATGTAACACTTTGGCACCCCCTTGTGTGTAGCGCCCGGGGCATGATGTCCCCCCCCCCCCTTCACTACGTTACTGTCTATTACATAACTTTATGGAATAAATTGTTATTGAACTCATAACTGGTAACCTCAGAAACCGGGCATTAATAGGATATCCGCTGTAAGACAACAAAGGCACCGACTTAGCAACCACTTCTCTCATGTCATCAGCTTGTCTGCTGTACTCCACTAAAAAAACAATGGTCGAGCGACAAGTGCCTTGTAGATAATCATTATAATTAAACGTCGCACTCAGAAACATATAATGCTCTCTTAAATGGCATAAATAACAACAATCGTATTTACCTTATATACATTAAATTAATTCACACTTGACCCACTTAAATAGTTATCGCAGTCAGTATCATGTCTCTGTATACAGTCACATGCATATTGTCAAATGTACCTATTTACTTTTGAAGTGAAACTTTTCTAGAATCTTTGTGATTTGAAATTCGATGAAACGAAAAAGCGACCCTGAAAGGAGCTAATCACATAAATCTATAGGGTTAAGGCTTCGAGAGAATGAGATTGAATACATTATATTTAATCATTTAAACACTATTCTCATACAAATAGATTTGGGAATGATTTGAAGTTTTTCGTTCATACTTCAAAATTAGTGTTTTAAACCTTAAGGGCCGCTTGCATAAAGTTGTTTAAATTTATTTAAGAAACACAAAACGTATTTAACACCCTTAAATATAATTAGCGCCTTGTATAACACAAAATTTGCATCTAAATATGTTTAAAGAACTGTCAATACGTTTTGTGTAAAACTTATTTAGGCGGCAAATTTTGAGTTGTGCAAGACGCTAATTGTATTTAAGGGTGTTAAACAGGTTTTATGTTTCTTAAATAAATTTAAGCCACCTTGTGCAAGCGGCCCTTAGTAATTTAAATTTAAAGGCGATCGTTATGCATGCGGGCTTAAATCTATTATAATGGTATAATATATGTAATGTGACGTCACGAAATTTAGAATACCTCCCACCCTTTGTCACACTTTGTTTCACTTCTACTGCATATGAACTCCACACACACACTTTTATTTTATTTATTTATTTACAGGTCAAGAATACAACTTCAACAAGTTAACAGACGAAGAAGTCAACTCTTTGGGGCAAACCTACGACTATGACTCTATAATGCATTATGCCAGAAACACGTTTAGCAAAGGAACGTATCTGGACACGATACTCCCACTCGAAGTACACGGGAAGAAGCGGCCAGAGATCGGTCAGAGAGTGAGATTGAGTGTCAGTGATATAGCCCAGACCAATCTCCTTTACAAATGTGCCAGTAAGTCTTCATTTTTAAATTTGATTGCATTATGTTTGTATCAGATGCATCGTATAACTTACGTTCCCACGTAACTTATTCGCATATTTAATACTCCCCTAGCCTGTTTTTCACACTTGAAGCGATTAATTCAAATTCAACTTCAAAAGTTTTTGTTCAAATTAATGTTACGAGTGCAGGACTCGAATTACAATGTCTTTAGAATTACTATAGAGTTTATGAAAACTATACAAACTCGTATGTAACTGGTACTAATATAAGTGGACACAGCCAGTACAAACAGCACGATTCAATAACACGCGCAAAGTCTGTCACTATATCGCTCATCGAATGTACATTTCGTATCGTAATCTTCGCTTGGCTAAAACCCCTCCGGCACACCCCCCCCCCCCCCCCGTAATCTGCACACCTGTGACGGGTAAACAATAACAATAGGCTATTGTCTAATTGCAAATTTTAAACACGAAGTAAACAAAAGAACTCCGAATGCGGAAATGGTAATAAACCAGATTTTATGGTAGTCAGGTGTGCATCCACTTTTTGTAGGCATATAATTATAAGTTCCACTGGAGAACACTTGTTGAAGGTCATACATATAAGTTAAAGTTTAATTTCCTTCCTATTCAATGTACACCACTTCGCAACTAGTTATTGCTGTTAAGGAGAAGAAGCGACAAGAAACTCCCCAGCAACACGTTTAGTTAAAATTGTTTTTCTTTATAGTTCTTATTATATTTAAATCTTAAGTTCTTTTTTTCATAAGCTTTATACAGAAGTATCTTACAAAATTATTTTTTTAAGAATTAATGAGTTGTAGCAAACAGTGCATTCTCATATGAGAAGGGCAGGATTTTTATTTTTTATTATAGTTATAATAACGACAAATCCTGGATGGTTTTATCGCCTCTTACGACAGTCTATCCGGCCTTAGAAAATCGTATTCTTTCTCCGTTCCTGCACGGATAAAAATGCCCTCCTGTCTGTTCCCTCATATCCCATCCCATCCCGTTCTCTTTATCCTAACGGCTGGTAACGTGTTGATGTCGCTCCTGGTGGTGACATGTCTATAACCGACGGTAATCACTTTCAATGAGCTGAGCAGTCTTCCTGACTTCCAACTTGCCTCCTTGGACAACCATGAAAGTGAGCTCAATATAAACAAGGAGTTACAGTTACCACGTTTTGAAGCTCGTGATTACGTGATCGAGTAAAATCAGCCAACGCATATGATACACCTTTTAGCAGGTCTACTTCCTACACTTATTTTAGGGCTGCTCGACTGATTATAAAGTTTCTTAATGTAATATACTGAAATAAACTTTTTCTTTGCATAAGGTAAAAACCCCTACTTTGGCGACGCGAAAACTCTTGCAGGCTATAGTCGCTCAACGTTTCATTTATGTACATAGAAAGAAAACACGTAGAATGGGTCCGATAAAATGTTTTCATTCTTCAACTACCTATTAACCTTTGTAATATACTTTGATAGGTCTTAAAGGTAACATGAAGAAACGTTATATTGCTTTTAAGCATATTTCCATTATAAGCATTTTTTTTGTTAGTATCACTTGGATTGTTTTGTCGCCTCTACAACAGGCTGCCCATCCGCAGGAAATTGTATTCTTTCTCCATTCCTGCAGGGATAAAATTAATATTTTACTCCTTTTATAACCCAGCTTGATTATAATTACAATTTAATAAACGATTTTATATTGAACAGAATGCGGAAGAACCCTTCTCGGAAATTCTGGTTGGTTTAACTCACCAGGATGGGGTACGGAATCGGTCCCCGCTACACGTGAGCGTTGCGAATGGAGAATCGTCGCCACGCATGGAGAAAGAGTCGTACTTAATATTACTGGTAAGTTCATAATGTGCTAAAAAACGTTGAACCGAATTTCGAACTCTTGAAGCTGTTTTCCTACGGATTAATTTACACCATGTCCAGCGTCTTAGCATGCACAACTTCATTGATGATGGTAAATATTGACTACTGCAAGCAAGATACTAAACATCACCTAATTGAAAACTCACTCCCTTATGGGATGAGTGATGTGATACAGGATACTTATGTATCCTGTCAGAAGTTAACGTTATGTTTTTTTGCATGAGTTCTAGATAGGCAGATGGCCCACCCGAGGGAAAGCGGTTACCATTGCCTATAAAAAATTGTAACACCACAGGTGCACTACCAATCTGCAGCCGTTCTTTAAAGGGAGACACTACTCGACCCACTAATGCTGGCACACAACTTAAGGTTGTTATGGTGGCACTAGATCAGGAATGGTAGCCATCTAGACGGGTCAAAGCCTAAACCTGGTTGTGTGCTGTTTTGTTGTCTCTTACGACAGGCCTAAATAGAAATAGATATAAGATTATATATAATCCTATTATTTCTATTGCGATTGGTGTTATTTATATTTAATTGAATATGAAGTAAGTAAGCCTTCAGCTTCTTTAAGAACCATTTCAAATTTACTCTAACCTCAATATGATCGAGACCGTTAGTCTATTACAATACAATGGCTTACATGTAATCCGATTAAAGCGCTGGTGAAGAAATTAGTCAATATTTTTTACCAACTAAACAGTTTCATCGCATTCACATACATAATAACTCAACTACATATCTGACTTC
Organism: Dendrolimus pini; assembly: GCA_949752895.1. Lineage (NCBI taxonomy): Eukaryota > Metazoa > Arthropoda > Insecta > Lepidoptera > Lasiocampidae > Dendrolimus > Dendrolimus pini. The sequence goes on along the minus strand of OX457132.1, from coordinate 4,332,451 downwards.
CTTGTTCAATTTGAACGATATTCTTACATTATATTCAAAGACTGTATCCGACTGTGTAAGAGACTGTATCCACTGCATTTTTCAACAAATTACGGTAAAAACCGTCTGTGAACCTTTTTTCGACCGATCTGGGATTGTCTCGAGGGGCCACTTGAGTTGAAATTGGGCACTGGAGGCTCACTGCAAACACTTCAATAAGGAACCCCAAGAATGCTCTTTTACCGATGTTTCATTCATCTTTTGCACTTCAAATATTAATGAACATCCCAAAAATGTGTCAATTTCATTTCAAATTTTTGTCCTATTATGTACGTTTTGAAGGCTTACGTTGGATCATGAGTAGAAGATAATACAATAACGGGAACCCAAAACCCGGAACCCGGCTGTTTTCTGGCACCGAAAATCCCGCTACTTGGAATTTTCGGAATAGCCACAAACAGGTCTGGATTCATTGATATCTATATACATTGGTTTGCATTCCGTAGTCCGTTTACGTCTTGACAATGACCATTACACGCGAAATGAGGAGTTCGTGGATATCACTTAAAAACAACTTATATATAGACAATAGATACTTATCTATTGTCTATTCCTCCAACCAGTGTAGAATCTGAGCCAGCGTTTTCAGCTGCTGCTTATGTTGGAAATAAACTACGAAGAAGGCTGGGAAGTCAATTGTCAAAGTATTGCAAAAACTATTTTAGTCTAGCTATAAAAAAATAAAAATTTCTTCTTTAATATTGAGTTACATTTCAAAGATTCAAAAATATGAAATAAAAGCCAAGCCTCATGCGGATGTAATGGTGGGCTTAGGTAGTATACTTTCGCAGTCTTGTATAATATGTTTACTCGTATATGCAGTGGACCGGTGTTAGGGGTAAAGAGAGATTTATGGTCTCAAGTGACCGGTTGTAAGGGCACTTAAAATAAAAGCACCCAATAAATTCATTAATTCGCTGGAATCCATTTGTGTTGGAGGATAAAGCTGCGTGCAAAAGGCTTACGAATGAGTTTTAAAAGCCTCTCAACTTTTTTTGGTTTGTCCAGAAAATTTGCAATATTAATAGAACCATCATGGGAGTTTGCTCATTTGCGTGGAGCTTCGGGTCGCGCACCAGGCGATGATGCGTGTTTTTCGTCCCACCCCAAGCCTCAGCCACATCTTGATTAATTAACGGCGGCGTTCCTACTTGAAACTTATCGTTATACATAATTTTGGTCAACTTAAATAATCTGTGGCTATTTCCGAACGCATGGATAATTATAAAAAATAATAAAGGCATTCCTATTCGGCAAGCATAAAAAAATTACACTGAAATAGTTCTAGTTGTGTATATATCTATTATGTATGTGGGAATGATGTATCTTGAACACATGATCTGGTGAATATAAGACGATATTTCAAAGAGATGACGAGTGAAAGAGACAGAAAACGAGTCAAATGAATAGATGACGTATTATTCCCGTAAATTGCTATTGCGCCTGGCCGCCATTTTGGTGACGTAACCGTAGCCGAACACTCAGTACTGTTAGAATCACTGACCGGCGAGTACGCGTACATATCGAGTTGCGGATGACGTCACGTGAAGGTTAATTTGACAAGGTTCCAGCGCATTATCTATTTGCGGGGATAATACGCACGACGCATAAAGAGATGCTCTGAGTATTTATTTAAAATATTGTACTAGTGTTATAAATACTTTATTAAAGTAAACGCACGCGCATCCTTGATATGCCGTAAACTCGTATTGTTCTTTTTCTTGCCAGCCACCACCCCACTTTTATATGTATACAATATATACTTACATACAAACGTAAACAATAAGCTTATACCTAGAGATCGTAGTGTTTAACTAATTAGTTCAAAGAAGGTAATGACCGTGTCTGTTTGATGTTTAGTGGTGTACTAATGTATCCCGTAGAAAACCGGTAATCTAGCAACCGGCGTCTGTGCTCAAGATTCTGAAGTAGATCATTAGAAAGGCGGTTATTGCCGACCAGTGCTCGTATCCTAGTGCTTTTCTCAATTGACTACATGTCATCAATAGGTATTCGGCCAAGCCTTCTCAGACACGAGACCAATACTCATGCTTCAAATTTCGACTTACGCCAAAAGGAAGGTTTGCACTGAAAATCAGCGTTGTGTTGGATATAACTCCGGCACAGCAATATGCTGAGTGCAAACCTTGTTTGCTGAAAATGCGGCGTACAAATTTTCAAAAAATGCACTGTGTTTAACAATATATAAGGAATTAATTACGTCGCTATTTTTGCAAATAAAGTTTTTCTTTCTTTCAAATAGCTACGGAACCGTTAAGATACTTATAAGAGAAACGTACTGATATATATAAATGTGAATGTGAGTTTGTACAGAGATAAAAGCTTAATGGAGGTAAATAGATGTTGTATTTTATTTTGCCAACACGTTTTGCGACTAACAATGCGAAATGGATTATAAACGGTACGCAAACAACCATTTGTCTCGAGTGTAGCTTAACGAGGTGTTCGTCTTGGACGGAACCCTTCATATACAATGCTCCAAACCTGGAGCTGCATGGCATAATATTTTACTTATATTTTATTGTTATTTACTCTATAGGAACCTAATCTAATTTACTACCGCTTCGCATCATGTTGTGGCTTGAAGAGAAGAAGCGGCGCAACAAACTCTTCAGCGACTTGCGTAGCTTTACTAATTTTATATAATATTAGGATATAACCGCGACTCCGTCCACGCTTGTCTTGAAATTCCCGGGAGACATACGTATTTGAAAAAGAATGTAAGCTATCGTTTAATTGAAAACTTTGTCGGAATAAGCTAACTTTTACGCACCCTAACAACTACAAACCGCTCCCGGAATAATTCTTGAGGGGTTCATAAGATAATAAATATCACATATTTTATTACATTAAATTTGCTAGTGATCAGTAAAAAAATCACATTGGCGTTCGTTTTTTTTATGGCGGTTTTAAATCATCAGTAGAAATGATCAGAATGATGAACAGACAAGAAATCTAATAAATGGCTTCAATGTATAGATACGGCATGCTTAGAATTTTATAATATTATAAATGGGTAGGAGGTAAAATAGAAGGAAAATTGACTATTAAGTTGGTTTGTGTTCCGGTGCACGCAGACAGAACTCACAGTGTCTTTTGGGGTCTGGCCATTGGTTTCTGCTATATAATAAAAATCATCAAAATTATCGCGTTTAAAACAGTAAAATGTAGTTTTGTTATGTATATGGCGAAAACTTAAGAAAACACTAATCACCTTTGTACGGTTTAGAATGCGGAATTTGGAAAACGCCAAATGCACAATCTTTGCAAAATCTTACCTTGCTTGGTCTGCTGCGGGAACCCTTCGATCGTGGAATGTAAATCACATTCACTGGCATGATTTCTTGATTGGCTAGAGGATTAACTAATTGTATACTGGAAAAACACTTGAAAAATTGACAAAAAGACAGGAAGGCCGATGCGGCGCGAATAAAATAATTCATAAATAATATACATTTTAATTAGAAATTTTTGAAACTCAGAAAAAAAGAAAAACAATACGGTGATATGAAGAACAGATACAGTATCTTCTGTTTGCTTAGTAACAACAAGATAAAGGATTATCCCGGTAGGGTCAAAACAATTTATCGATATAATGCCGGCGCGTTTAGTGATGATGTATGGAACTTAGTAAGCGGTGTGACAGGCGGACAGGAAATTATTGCAGGACGCATTCATACGCCAATTGATATGTAGAATTGTCCCCAAATTTGCACATTGATATCTTGACAATACATTGACATCCAGCATCACCAGACATCATGAATGGGCAGGTCATATAACGAGACTCACAGACCAGACAAGATGGACCGTAAAGTTAACTCTGTGGACAGGACCACAAGGCAAGAGAGGGAGACTATTGATGCGTTGGAAGAGGTCTTAAAAAAAATTACCGAGCCCAACTGATATCAAATAGCCCAGGTCTGTCCTGACGGATTTGTCTTTGGTGGAGGCTTTTATCCAGTCTAGGATTCTTAGATAAATAAGCCAACTAACGACAATAATACTAACAATTAACAGGATAATGAAACGTTACATTGAATATTATACAGAAGCTGACATATTTTTTCTAAGCCCTTCTCTGTACAAAAATAAAATTTTAGAACTGTCAATGGATGTACCTGTTGCTCAACACTAACAGATATTAGGCAAGTACTGTAGTGAATTTCATATCTATTGACCACCAAATTTTATAAAATCAAATTGTAATTCTCTGGATATACTTATTATAATAACTGACTGACAGAGAGACGGCTTTATTCCTTTTTTATTATAGTTGTGGGCAACATCGCTGGTTGTGCCACAAGTAATATTTACCAATAGTTTATATTTTTATAATCTTTTAGTAGTGTAATTGTTCGTTGCCCTAAATAAAAAAAAACAATACATTTAAAATTACTAACCACACTTCCAGTTAAGATTAAAGTTAGATTTAAAAAGTCAGTCATTTTATTATATACAATTTGCTATGGATCAGTAAAAAAATCACATTGGAATTCGATTTTTTTTAATCCGGCCATTTTAAATCAATCCCGCGGGATTCTCGTGATAAAAGGTAGCGCTGATTTTAATTTTAAGAATTTGCTGTTGACCAGCAAACCGCAGCGAAATCGGCTCAATAGTTTTTACGTCAATCTCGAACAAGCAGAAAAATATTTTTTCAAAAAGTTGCATCGTTTATATAATATATACATATAATAAATTCAATTTTTTTTTAGTTTCAATATACTGAATGCTGAGTCTGTACGTTGAAGCTTTAGAATTATATAATACCATTTTGAACTTTATTGCAATGAAAAAATATCTGTAGTAAATTATAACTTCCATCTATGTACCTATACGTAAATTAGCCTCGAGACGTTATTGCGTTTGTAGTATTTGTATATTTACAGGACTTCTAAACTTACGAGTACAATTTAAATATCCTTAAAATTTACTAACAAAAATTATGTTTAATATTATTTTAATATCGATTAATATTATTATTTTCATATTAAGTACCTGCCTTTAAAAATATATAGAATGTATTAGTTTATTTATTTATGTGTTGGCAGCACACTACTAGAGACGCAAAAACGTCTGCAAGCTAATTAACCTGTAACAGTGTTTTGAAATTAGGTCTTGTAACTACCCTTACTTTACTAGAAAATAGGATAAGTGCTATGGCAAACAGTTAGTATATATTGTAGAGTTACGCAGGACTCGAATTAAAATACCGTTGGAATTACTATAGAATTTATTAGAACTATACAAACACATATAACATAAGTACATATATAACTGGACACTACTAGTACAAACTGCACGAATCAATAACACGCGCAAAGTCCGTCAATATCGCTTATCGAATGTACGTCTTGCTCGAGTGCCTTACCCCTCCGTTCGGACATTGTTTTATACTAACTATACAATACAACAAAGGACTACGTGGACTAAGGTTTCCGAGAAAACGTAATCTGCACACCTGGTTAATTAGTCCTGCGAACGGCCAACAAAGTCGAAAACAATAACAATAGGCTAGTCTAATTGCAAAATTAAACACAAAGTAAACAAAAGAATTTCAAATGCCGAAAGGGTAATAAACCAGTTGCGCATTTCTTCGCGGTAAATAACAATATTATAAATACATAAATATTCTTCATCTTTCAGGATATGCAATTAATATTCTTTTACACCATATAAATTGATTTATTGTTAAATTCATTAAACAGTACAATCGCGTTCACAATAACAGATACAAAACAAAGAGTCTGAGTCAGTCTGAGATCTATTGTCGCCGATTATACTCTAGTCGTATTGAGAGAGTCCATTCAGCATCGTATTGATATTTACTTCGAACACAATCGCTTTTGTTTATACCTGTACTTAGATAAAGCTTTGTAGTGGAAAAGCTTTTGTTCACAAGTGCTTACAGTTTGACTTCCAAGTTTGTGGTTCCTATATACATGAACTGCATTAGGAAAGACGAAAATGAATTATTAGAGAAGTTTCATAATGGGGAATATTTAAAAAAAGGTTTAGATTCTCAACAGGTATAAGCACTGCATCACATCGGCACATATATTTTATTTTACAAAGCCCAAGTTCGATCACTGATCGCTCCTATTTGATTTGCTACAGTATATAAAAAAAGGTTTTTTTAAATTAAGAACACTATATGTTCTTAATTCTAAATTATTTTTACATAAACTATTCTAAAATAAAAACTGAGTAAGAGTTCTTTTATTCACATAAAAGAATACAGCATACATGAGTGTGAGTGAAACAGAAAAGGTTTATATTGTTTCGGGTAAGTGTTGGCCCGTCTAGTTCACTGCTACATTCACGTTTCGGGTTCGATTCCTTGTAATGCTAAATTTACAATGTGTTGTTTGTGTGTGTGTGTGTGTGTGTGTGTGTGTGTGTGTGTGTGTGTGTGTGTGTGTGTGTGTGTGTGTGTGTGTGTGTGTGATTCTCTAGGTTTATTAATATTATTTAACCATGCTTATTTATGGGAGCTGATTATGTAATCGTCTGTGTGTGCGAATTTTAACAAATACATCTTCTTTATTTATACAGTAGGTACGATTGTCATAAAAGTACTCTCTTAATGCTGGATATCGGTAAACAATACTTTACTTATTACAAAACTTTAATATTACCCTTCAAACATGTAACATCAAAGGTTTGCACAACATAATTATAATACATAAAAAGCACAGTTCAAATAAAACCCGTCCGCTCGGTAAATGTTTGAGCTTGTATTTATTATGTAACTCATAAATGAAATTCATATCGTTATTTAAAGACCGTTTTTTTTATATATTTCATTATCCGCATATTACAGATGTGAAGGGTAGTATAGTTTGTAGGGGAGCTGTTTCCTGTGGTGGGATTTTATCAGAAGGTGTTCTTCAGGTGTGAGACAAATCAAACTATGTATTTGGTTTTAACTTTGTTCATCCTATACCTGGACGATCGTCTCCAGAGATTCATTGATGGATGTTGGGGTGCGGATGGGTGATCTGGTTGTTAGCACCTCGCTTTATGCAGATGATGCCGTGCTTTTAGCCAAATCGCCATCAGAACTGCAAACACTAGTCACAATGATGAAAGATGACTGTCAGGCGAGACGCTTACATTTATTTATTTGAATGCGAAGAAAACAAACGTCATGGTGTTTGAAAGAGAAACAACCAGAACGAATGCGAATGGTCGATGATGATGATGTTATGCTGGAACAAGTGAATGAGTTTGTATATCTCGGATGTGCTTTTAGCAGGGATGGAAGGTGTACCGCTGATATAGAAAGAAGAGTGAATTTGGGGAATAGTGTGAATGGAGCGTTAGGTAAACTTCTAGGCGGTAAGAACCTCAGTCAGAAAGCACAACTTGCTATACATAACGCGGTGCTGGTACCTACGCTCACGTATGGAAGCGAGAGTTGGGTATGGAAGAGAGAGCATGAAAGTAGAGTAAACGCGGTCGAGATGCGAGCACTGCGCAAAATCTGCGGAGTGACGCTCGCGGACCGCGTTTGTAATACCGAAGTAAGAAAGAGAGTTGGTCTGAAAGAGAGTCTCGGGGTGAAGGTAAGGAAAGGAATGCTCCGGTGGTTCGGGCATGTGGAAAGAATGAATGATGGAAGAATGACTAAACAGATATACAATGCAAAAGTGGATGGATGCAGAAGTCGTGGAAAGCCACGACACACCTTCCATGATCAAATTGATCGTGTACTAGCAGAAGGTGATGTCAGGAGCCTTAAGAACAGACGAGCGTGCATGACAAGAGCTATGATTGTCAAAGAAGCAAGTGAGGTGTGTAATAATGAGCCTAAATGGCGCTCTGTTGTTCGTGCCTACCCCGCAAGGGACCTCGCGTGAAGTTATGTGTGTATGTGTGGTTTTAACTATTTTAAACGGTTACATTGTTCACACACAAAATGTACATAATATATATTAAGGTGGCGCAAATACCGACTATTTTTTTAAATCTTGAGTGAAACATTTTAGAGTTGACATTCTAAGAACTCCCTCGAAAGACAGATAAAAAAATTGTTAAGATGTCGCTTCAAATTTTGCTGCCGGTCGCTCTAAATAGTGCTGCGATCGCATCTTTTTTGGAAATCACTAAACGTACTGAACGAGTTTTGGCTTATTAAAAACATCAAAAGAGTGGTGTACCACGGGTACGCTATTGGAACTGACAGAATACTAAAATCAGGAAAACCAACTATTAAGATGATAGTGTCCGGCGTTTTTGACGAGATAATAGCAGAATTGGACCCCAGAATAATAAAATCATTATGTGAAATGGTTTCCAAATACATTAACTACTTGCCTTTACGTAATACTACCAAAAGCAATAATTTTCTACTTCAATTCGCAGTGTTTGTGGCCAGCCCAGAAATCTATTCCATACAAAATAACCAACATACGTAGAGCCCCTCGCTCCAGTACGCTTCCTGAAAATTGGACGAGATTGGGAAAATCTTTAGAGGCGGCAAAGGTCACAGTGTTCTGGATTTTGTGGTTTGTGGAAAATTTCCGCTGGTCACGACGAGTTTACTTTACGATTGCGGTTGTCGGTGCGTTTAGCGCTATTAATTTGGGATCGTGTATCGAAATAAACCGTCTTGATTTTAGGATTAGTTCTGTAGCTATTTTGGCAGGAACCGAATCCCTATGAAATTGTTATGTCGATCATCCTTCCTCTTCATCCTTCATCTTTATTTTTATATGTGTATAATTAATTCTATTTATATTTTCTCATACAAACTTTGAAGGAATATTATCATTCATGACACTAAACCAGGGAATTCTTGTGGCAGCTCAAGAACACTTAAAGATTTTAATTTCGGTACAAAAATAGGCTTTTCCTAGTTTAGGAGCAAATTGTCTACTCACTGCCCCAAATCGTGTACTTACCGTAAATGCATGTATGTATGTAATATACATAAATTGTAGGTATATCGTTTATAACATTCTGTGCAAAATACATATCATCTCTTCTAACTTCTATTCAAATAAGCTTTTTTAAAAATGTTATCATGTAGCAGTAAAGTGCTAGCCAATACAAGTAAAACGAGCCCAAACACGACGGGTCTTGTTTAGTGTAGGAGTTTCTATGGCCACCTACCGACTCCATCATCAGATCAGCTTCATGGTACCATATTATTGCATTGTCAAGCGTTATACATATGCGCACAAAATTTCAGCTCAATCGGAAACCGGGAAGTTGGACAAATTTAACTTGCAAGATTCCACCCGAACTTACATACATACATCCATTGCAAGTTAAATAAAAGCTTATAAAAATCGGTTTGAATTTGAATAAGACAAAATATTGCCCAGGTTTTTATCAACGTTCTTATTCACTAGCTGATGCCCGCGACTTCGTCCGCATGGTGCGGTTTTTTAACTATCCCATGGGAGCCCTTTAAACTTATCAGGATCAAAATTATCCTATATGTTGACCAGGGCAATAAGCTACCACCATACAAATGTTAATTTAAATCGGTCCAGTCGTTTCGGAGATTAGCACGTACAAACAGACAGAAAGAGAGAGAAACAAAAAATTTGAAAACATCTAAATTAGTTCTATTTCACTTCTTACATCCCCTGACTCGGTTTTTGACATATTTTCATTCTACAGAAATTCGACCTCTACAATTTTATTATATGTATAGATTTAGAGTAAGTTTGTAGACTTCTTTAAGAATCTGAAAGAAGCCTACAAATTTACACTAACTCGATATGTATAAGAACGCAAGTATTTAAGGTTTACTTTAAGGTGTTAAATTTTTCAGAAATCGACATCCACAAATCAGAAGAATGTCGTTCAGAATACGTGGAAGTACGAGATGGATACATGCATGACGCGCCTGTCCTCGGAAGGATATGTGGTTCTGGAAAGGGACCGTTGATGAGGTCTACTGGATCTAGATTAACGGTAGTGTACCAGCCCGGACCTAGGCCGAAACCTCATAAGGGATTCAGGGCATTTTATGAAGGTATTTTCTTTATTAACAGGTATTTAACTAAAGCGTGATTTATCTTTTTTTAAATTAAATAAGTTCAGCAGGCAGACACCGACACCAAAGCTGCTTCAAAAGCGCTGCTTCTCTCTTAACAGAGACTAGAACCTGACCACTAATACCGGAACATAACTCAAGGTTTTTATGGCGGCATACTCTAGAACAGAGGTGGTAGCCGTCCAGATGATCAAATACCCTATCACCTTGTGGTTGTGGATTGTTTTGTCGCTCTTACGACAGTCCGACCGGCCGCAAGTAATTGTATTCTTTATCCGTTCCTGCACGGATAAGATTTTCATCTTCGTTCAATCATTTGAAGTCAGAAAAACATGTATTTTCTTTCTGTACTTATCTATTCTGACTATACCCTCTGTTACACCACATATTACGTCATCCTTTACAAAATTGTTCCTTCCAGGGGCAATAAAGATTTATCTACTGTTATATTCATTGCCAGTGGCTAACGTTTCGCTGTGTCTGGATTTTATTAATCTTGACAGAAACATTATATTATTTCATGTAGTTTATGTCAAACTTCTACCTGCCTTTAATAAATGGAAATTGAAGAAATAAGATATAATCTTATACTGGTCGGTCTTGTTTACTAGCATTTTTTTCTAGCTGTGTGCGGAGGAGATATAGAAGTGGATAGTAGCGGTCATCTGGAATCACCGAATTATCCTGATGATTATCAACCTAATAAACTTTGTATTTGGAGACTCTCAGTACCTCAGGTAAGGTTGAACATATTCTAATAAAAACGACATCACGAATAAATACACACAATTTTGTTTGGTATATCGAACAAACTGCAAATAGTCGATTAAGCCTTAGAAGAGTGACCTGATCAACTATTAGATTTAGTGCATATGTCGCTATTCAACCACCGTACTATTGACCAGGGTTTGGGGGTTCATCTGGATGTTTGGATGAAGGAGGTGATCCTTCATCCAAACATCCGCTGTAAATGGCACTAGCTCCCTCACACCATGTACAAATTGTGGAATGATCGCTTCCGCAGTTTTCCCAGTTAGTTACATTAATAGACACAGCGTGTTAAGATGGCCACTTTTGCAGAATCATGTTACTAATGTTATATCAAAGTGACATAGAATCTTAAGGCAGTGTGTTGCTGCAAACGCCGTAGTACGCCACTGACGAATGCTTAGTATGAAAGGAATAAACGTGGTTTCTCTCAAACACCAGATAGCGCGCGCGCACAGAAGTAGCGCTTATATTATTCTTTTTGCCTGGTATCCATGTATTTTACGATGCGTCCGCTGGTATTTTTGAGCATTATACACTTCACGTTTTTGTGTATCAGTTAATCTGTCAAACAAATCTGTCCATCAGTATAACTTTAATCCGATGTGACATCCAACGTCAATGGATAGACGCTGCTTTCAGCATCTAGGACAGACCACCGCCTAATCTAGAAAGATACTCCGCCAAGTCGGATTAATAATACGCCTCAGAATAGATCTTTTGATGATAATTCGTTCTATTTTTCAGGATTACCAAGTAGCTCTTAGATTCCATTCCTTCGAAGTAGAAAACCACGACACGTGTTCCTACGATAAAGTGAAGGTCAGAGATGGTGATACGATGGATAGTCCGCTCATAGGGATGTTCTGCGGGCACAAAATACCCCCCGATATTAGGTAAGACACCTTATTTTTAACAGAGGTTTGCAAGTCGTTGTCACTTCAGTGGCTAAGATCATGTGCTCAGATATCTCTTACAAATGAAGTAAGTTGAAATTTTGAGCCTGACCGGGTAATATGATCACGTGAAACCTTGGTTAGACTTTTTGAGAGATTTTTGTAGAGGTAATTATTCATCACAGTCTGAGATGTAGTAAATGAATTTCGAAAGAAGCAGTTAACCTGTTCATGAAGTAGTACTAGTCCTAAGGGATTGTATATTAGGTAGAATACAATATAATTAATATTAATTAATTAGGTTAAATGTTCTTTGTTGTGTAAGTGCATAAATATTGTAAATATTTAGTTTACCTCAAGTTATCAATTATATTTTGAATTTCACAGATCGACATCAAACAAGCTCCTTGTGATATTCGAATCGGACAGCACGGTGCAAAAGGCGGGTTTCTCAGCAACCTTCATGAAGGAGTTTGATGAATGTGCCTCCATAGAGCACGGCTGCAGCCACTCTTGCGTCAACACTCTCGGTGGTTACGAATGTGCTTGCGACATTGGATACGAATTGCACTCTGATGGGAAAAAGTGTGAAAGTAAGTTTTGGGATTCATCATTCATCTTTAACGTAATCCCAACCAGTTTGCCAACGTACGAATCTCTCTCCCCCCCTAAAATTAGTCTTCTCGCCTGACATCCCACAATTTTATTCCCCGTCTTGTCGTCTCAGCTCTACCTCTCTGCATAATATATAAAAGCCCTCGTTATATTATTTTTATATTTAATTTCAGTAACTATAACTTGTTTGGCTAGAACCTCTACCAAAAAATCTGTATCATTACCAATATAATAATAAAAGTTTGTTGACCTAAAAACCGGAGTTCTTTCTTTATTTTATCCTCGGCATACAGGGTAGCACTATATCTATCAATCCTAGAGAGTGTAGTGTAAAAGCAAAACTATTTAGTATTCTAAGTTTGTTTTTGTTTTGTAAAGTTCATGTCTTACAAAAAATATAAATAATATTCCAGATGCATGCGGTGGCGCTCTTTACGCGCCAAACGGAACAATCACTTCACCGTCTTTCCCGGATCTATATCCACCATCGAAGAACTGTCTTTGGGAGATTGTGGCACCTCCACAACATCGGATTACCCTTAACTTCACCCATTTTGACTTGGAAGGGAACAATATGTATCAACAGGTAAGACTTCTTCCAACAACCCACTAATGACCCATTTTTGGAATCAGGTCTTTCCATTTTTAGGAAATTTTTTGTCCAACGTGGATTGACGGGTGTAATATAGGTACTCCAACTAGTTATCTCGTTTCATCGCAATGTTTTCCTTCGCTGTTAGTATGAACAATAATGATGAATTGAAAACAATAATTACATCAGAATATGGTACGTACTTCTCGACTGGAATTTGATAGGAATTCGTTTATGGACAGTTCCTATATCTGACTATTCATTCAACTTCTCTACCATCGATTGAATATTGACATTAGATGTCAGCTTATATCAAAATTTAACCGATGGCAAGGCAAGGTAAGTATATGATTGGTTGGTAAGATACAAGAATCCGGCCTTAATGGAGACACGAGGACGTAAATCACTTAGTTATCACGGATTTAAGATATTTAATTATTTCAGGAATGTGAATACGATAGTGTGACTGTGCATTCGAAACTTGGTGCTGACGTGTTGAGAAGGCACGGAGCTTTTTGCGGAACTGCTCTTCCGGCACCAGTCACTTCTGATGGATCTGTCTTAAGAGTCCAAGTAAGTAAAGTTTTTATTCTATAAGTAGACGTAGATATAAATTTCTGAGTTGAAAAAGCTGCGTATAAGCGCCAAATAAACTTGTTTTCTAAAAATATTATTGATAATAAAATAGTAAAGATACTATACTTTGATACTAGACTTTGCTAAAGTTGTATATTTGTTCCAAGTTGCATAATATGATTGTGCTGATACTGGTGTATGTAATAGTAGAACGGCCAACTCTAATGATTCCAATAAATTGCAACTCCTTGAAACAAGTTCTTAAGAAAGCTTAAATCAATCTCTTCCGAGCAATTCTCTTTGATAGGAAACATAAAGAGAGCGTTCCACAAAGCACTTGGAGCAACCACGCTCACGACCGCATTTTTTCCCTTTCCTTGCTTGCGAACGTTACATCCAATAAACTCAAGTGGAATGGATTATGGAGCGTTTTTGTAATTAATAAAATACTGATATTCCATTGGTTGATGTATAGTGATTTGAAAATCACGCCTTTGCCAGCATCGTCGTCGTCTACTTCCAATGCGACCCACCTCTTCAGATGGATCGTTTTGACCGCTGCGTGAGCGACAAGTATGACGTGATTAGTGACGTTTTCGCAGCGACCATAACGTCCGTGGCCGTAATAGTAATTATTTTATTTAAATACAAAAACATGTTTTGAAAACTGAAAACTTTCTTTTTGTTTTTAGTTTACATCAGACGGCTCTGTCCATCGTTCGGGCTTCGCAGCAACTTATTATATCGATGTCGACGAATGTGCCGAAAACAACGGCGGTTGTCAGCACGAATGCCACAACACTTTGGGAGGCTACGAATGTGCTTGCCACAGTGGTTTCACTTTGCATCCCAATAAGCACGATTGTAAGGAGGGTGGATGTAAACATGATGTCACTTTACCACATGGTACCATATTCAGGTAATCCATATATAAGTATTTTAAAAAAAACATAGTGCGTTATTCTTCTAGATTCTGGTTAATTTCAGGCCTCTCCATTTCAACTGAATTGACATTATACCCACCAGGATTGGCCAAATCATGGAAAAAGCTTTCGTTTTATTTTGCTGTCGTTAGCCAATTGTAATGGATTGTTGGACGCAGATTTTCTGAAGTTTGTGCCATATATCTCGGTTGTTCACACTCCCCATTCAACCCCCTACTAGCGTCCTTGCGGAGGTCGTCCCTTTATTCTCAGGCCCAGAGAACATCCTAAACTACATTGATCAAAATGCAACCTTCACTCGAGTCCTCATAATAAATAATCTTAGCAGTTATATTGTGCGAGTAAACTCGGATCTCTTGGGGACATGCTCTAATAAGATTTTTATACTTTAGAAAAACCCTGTACTTACATAGCGCCTTCTATTGTCTACGAAATACTTTTTTGGAGTGCACTGTCATCTTTTAACGCTGTACATTAGTTTCGTTTATCAAAAACGTCTTTCACTGGAGAATTATATAAGAAACATTAAAAAGAAATTTAATCATTTGTTTTCTAGTCCGAATTACCCAGCGGCTTATCCATCAAGAAAGGACTGCGTGTGGCAGTTCTCGACTACACCAGGACATAGAATCAAGTTGATATTTAATGTCTTTGAATTGGAACCACATCAGGTATGTTGACCTCCGCTATAGACAAATAGCTCATACGGCTTAGATCTTTTTAATTTCCACAAGATGGTGATGTTCCTCGTACTTCGTCAAATTTTATATGCGAAAATTAGTTTGTCTGAATGTCTTACGATCCTTTTCCATTGCCCTCTGATACAGCATCGAAGTTAAGCTGAGAATTTCTGTAACTCTATTCAACGTACCTATGTTGTTATTGGTTTTTTACCAACTTTAACATTTTAGGAATGTGCATACGACCACGTAACAATCTACGACGGTGCATCAGCTGATGTCAAGACCCTCGGCCTGTTTTGCGGCAGCAAATTACCCCACCCAGTCGTAGCGTCCCAGAACCAGATGTACGTGGTTTTCAAGTCCGATGGATCAGTACAGAGGAAAGGTTTCCTTGCGACACATTCTACTGGTAAGCGTTTTAACTGTTTTATTGTGTTCTATGTAATGCAGGGGCAGCAGAGTTCTGGACGGTTACTTCGTTCACTCAACTTAGACCCTGGATTCAATCCTGGGCCGTTGCTTTATTTAGTTTGGTCTATTTGTTAATAAGATCAGTCTTAGAACTGTCTCTGTCACAAAATATTATCTATAATCTACGGTACAATTCTGACTTGAGGTGAAGGCGCAATGAACTGTATTTTGCCATGTCGGGCATTGAGTGACAAATATAGAGGATTAAGAAAAAAAGTTACCTGGATGATGATTACAGACACTGTTGACTGGCTGACAAAGGTTCGATCTCCTCCTCTTATGTCAAGGCAGTAAAGCAGTTTCTAGCACTTGTTAGATTCACCTGCAAATGTGGATCACAATATGACCAAGAGAGCGTTGTGTATGTTGGAAAGGATTTGGAGAGCAATATAATAGCTAACCCATGACTTAACATCTTGATTATTTCAGATTTTATTTATTTCCAGCCTGCGGTGGATATCTGGCAGCATCAGAAGAAGTTAAGCATTTATACTCCCACGCTCGATACGGTGACAATTCTTACGAGTCACGTGCGGACTGCGACTGGAATATTGTGGCACCTCGAGACCACTTCGTGAAACTGACTTTCCTGACCTTCGACCTTGAGCCGGAAGCCAATTGTCGGTACGACTTCGTGCAAGTCTTTGGAGGGTTGGAAGGTAGCGGCGGGAGCTACGGCACCTTTTGTGGGACCAAGGTAACAAAGGAAATAACCTGTTGAAGAATTCTCAATCAAATTAATCAAGTAATTAATAATCGTTTTGATGGCAACTTATTTGAAAGTAATAAAGAGAGAAAATATTTTATTTTATAACCGCGTCGATTTTTTGGATTTGTTGAATGAAAATTTATTTGCATATGTCAATGAGTTCTACTTTATGATTCTTAAAAAAGCCTACAAACTTACCCTAACTCAATATGAATAGTACCAATAAACTCTGTTAGTCCAGCATTTATAATAATAAATTAAATTCTATGTCTATTTTCGGTTTCCAAAGAACATCTTTACTCTATACCAGAACTGTGTAACTGAACAGAACAAAACAGAACTGTAAAACTGAAAAAGTAACAAAATTACTTTCTCTTTTTGCGTAATATTCTCGCAGTTGCACAAATTACATGTAACCTTTGGCGATTCGAGTGAAAATCGTTATATGAGGCTGCTAGCTACCTAATATTTTCCACACTAACAAGTTGCAGCTACATTTAATTTTAGGCCTGACTTTCAACAAGATTTGATAATAATGCAAGAGATAAAATAATAAAGTCCTTTTTTATTTTTCTAGATGCCACCAGAAATAGTATCAACGTCGGAAGCACTCTTAGTAAGGTTTAGAACTGACGATTCCTTGGTCTTTAAAGGATTCTCAGCGTCCTATCAAATGGTGAAACCAACTTGGAGTGAGGAAGATAGCTTAGAGGGTGGGGAATATGAGGGTGAAGAAGAAGATGAGCGGATGCCTCCATTAGTGGTGGGGAGGAGAGGCCTCCGCACTCCAGTCCAAAGGTTTGTTAGGAGACCGACGTGACGCTGGTCTCTACCACGGCATCCGAGGCATCGCCGACCGCACCACTTAAAACCGAATTTAATCGGTTAATGTAAAAATATCAACTATAATAATAATATAATTTCTTATTATCGTACAGTTTTACACAATTAATAATTCCTTTCAATATGTGCGCAGTAAACCAATTTTAGTAGCACGCGACAGTGTCCGAATCGTGTAAGCGGAGCAGAGCTAAAGCCACCTACTCACCTGTCTGTGAGTTGTAACCGTCGAAGTCACTGTAACCAAAAATCATAGTGCGTACGGCACTTGTAACGAGCCGACAAAGCGAAGATCCGATACTATATTCGTTTGGTTACACTTACGGCTCGCAGATGAGTGAGGCTTAAGGATGTAAAGCAAAAAACAACAATCTGCCATTTCTGCTTGGGTTCATTATGTATAATATCACAAAATTGTAAACATGCCGTGTCTCTACATTGAAGCTATAAAAAAACTACTGGAATAAACTATATAAACGACAGAGAACACGATGCATTTTTTTAGGTTTTTTATTAGTTTCCCTGTTTGTTCGGGGTTCACGTAAAAATTACTGAGCCGATTTTGATTTTCACTGATAACTAATCCTTAGACTTAAAATCTGCGCTACTTTTAATTCCCGGATCTTTTTCTGAGTATGGTTTAAAATGGCCACATTTTAAAAAATGGAATCCAATGCGATTTTTTCACTGAACGATAGCAAATTTATGTAATAAAATGTGTGGTACTTTTTATCCCGGAAATTTTCCTGAGAGTGAAGTGTTTTGAAGTTGTTAGGGCGTTTAAAAATTAGCTTCCTCTGACACAGTTTTCACTAAAACGATAGCTTACCTTCTTCAAGCGTAGACGATATTGCGAGTATTCTACGCAAACAAACATTTCCGCTCGGAATTGTAAGTTGTGTAAAACTGTATAATGATTTATTTCTGCTCGTATAATAATGATTTCTAACACCCAGTGAAATTGCGTTTAAAAGAAAATTAATACGTTCAATACGTTTAGGGATCTTACGGATCTCATGTGGGTTTTCCATTTAGTACGGTCGGCGTCCGGAATCGTGCCTCGCTACTGCGCGGTTGGTTACAATGTTTATGACGAAAACAAGTGAGCCCTCACCTTAAAAATCGTTTGTCATTTTATGAGGCTGATGAGGTCTCATAAATACAAATACTACGCGAATTCTAATAGATCTCAAATATTACAAATACTACCTGAAAGTTCTTAAAAATACCAATGCCCTAAACGTGTTAAACTATTTTTTTATGATACATAATATAGGTAGAATAATTTATTTTCATTGATTAACGAGGTAGTTTTAGAAAAAAAGTTCGTTAATTGCTAAGTGAAAGCGGTCGGTACTAAAAATGTTTGAAATGATTTCGACTGAATTAAAATGTAAATAATGAATACTCTTAGTTTAGATTAGACTATGATGACAAATAGTGGTTACCAAGAATACTCGCGTAAAAACTCGTTTGCATAATGATATACATAATTTTATAAATGACGAGACCAAAGATCATTTTTAATTTAATTTAAATCTGCTATATGTAATGAACAATCTTATTTTTAGATGTTATTATTTTTGCATTATTGAGTAATTTTATCAAAAAATTTCACATTTAATCTAAAATATAACACAAACATGCGCACATAATATTTTTACTCATTATAATATTAAATAAACTAGTTATATACTACCATGACAATATATAATAATAAGTAAGTGTAATATTAATAAAAAATGTAAATTATCCCCTCGTTATATATTTATTAGGTGTTCAATTCATATCAATAGCCTGTTTGTCATTCTTCAGTAATTTAATATACTCTGTATACTATATAGTACATAAGGTAAGACTTAATATCTAAAAATATTTGTTATTAATAAATAAGGGAGTTCTACATGCCGCATCGAGCCGGTGAGCATATATCGCACCCTTTAAATTATAGAGACCTAAATTAATATTTTGGATCCTTGGATTTAAATATGCATTACATAACAAATAAGGTATGAAATTGAATAACTTCATGTTTTGAATTCTAAAGGTGCGATATATTATATATGTATGCCTTTCAAGACCACGGGCCATAAAAATGGCCCGGACTTTTGGAGGGCTTGCGTGGGGCCATGGGGAGGCCAACACGTAGAGGCCCCTTGACAAATTTAATGTAAATATGTGGCGTGACACTGACCGGCGATTATCCCTGTCTACACCATATAATAATGCACCCAAGGACAAGCCCCGGCCAGTGTAGGACTATTTTGGGAAATCAAGACAAAAAGTACCGGGCTATTGGGGTGAACTATTAGTGGTTCTAGCGGTCTGGGAATATGGGGACTATGGCGTCTGCCCGTCGCAATGTTCGGGGTACATGGAAAAATGGGCAGACGGTGACTCGCCACTCCCTGCATGGGCCCCAAAAAATGCCATAAAAGGCAGGGGCAACATGGGTATGAGTGGCTAAGGGGTGTAGAGAGGAGGGCTGCAGGTTCACCGAAGCTACTAACGACATTAGGCCATTTATCACTTCCACCCCTGGAGCTTGAGTCTTAGCTCTAGCGATCTCCACTCCGTGCCGGCTGGCTAAGGCAAGCACGGAGGCGGGGGCCTTGTCTTGGCCCCCGGAGTCAGGTACGAGGTGTCGCCACTCACCTAAGGCTTCGCCACAAAGCCCCCCTGCGGGACGATATATTGTTATTATTGACGTTGTAATGTCGTAGACGTAAAGTTCTTTTTGGCTTGTAATTGCCGGAACCGTGCCGACTTGTGTGAAACTCCCTAACTTTACCAAAGCATAAAACCAAAATAGAAGCGGTATCGAATATTTAATAAATACTAACATGAATATTCGTAATTATGTAAGTAATAATATCAATTTGTAATAATATGTAGGTAAGTTATGTGCCATATAATGTGATCTTATTTCTTTGTACTTAAAACATCAAGTAATTCAGGAAAAAGTACTTTAAATTTTCTTATTCTTCTTATTAATAACTAAGGTGGTTACGAAACGGACTTCCTAATTTACAATACACAATTATTATTATTATTATTATTTTATTATTATTTAAAGTATCCAACAGTATATCCACAATTTGAAGGCTTAACAATACATACAATAAATCTTAACCAAAACTGGATACTTATAATCTAGAAAAAAGAACAGAAGAGATGGTGTGTTACAGTACACTAAAATAAATTACTTAATATATTTAATACTGTGAAACTTCTGACGGGAAAACTAAACACAACTAAATTGTTAGGTCTAAATACAAACACTACATTCCTTTTCAATCTTATTAATAAGTTTACTAACTACTGAAGACTTGAAAATTAGTTTCGAAGAATTAAAAATGTCTATGTCACTAAAATATTTGTACAACGACGCAGATATTCATTTTGTCCGTAGTTAGTTTTCGAAACAGGGGTAGAAAACAGTTTGAGTGAGGAAGAATAATTACGAGGGTAACGCTGTGGTACGTTAATATTCAAAGACGAAGTGAGAGCAGGACAATCGATAACAGAATTTATGATATCGTACAAAAACATCAAAAAATATTAAATTTAATTTATTTAAAAATATTTCAGAGAGATAGGTATCAAACACTTAAAGGATACACTTTCCTACATTCTTGGATCCAGATTGTAAAAAGATGTGAGTGATTATAAGATTTATTTTTATTAAGTTGATATATTTTAGTAACTACACGTTACTCTCACTGAGAGTTACCTATCTCTCATTGAGAATTGCCTAACTCGCCGTTACCTAATTCTCATTAAGAGATCTTATATAATTTGGTAAATAGATGAGACCAAACTCTGGTCCGGCGGAAGAACAGCGCTGGTCCGTATAAGCTAGCATTATGCTGAGACTGGGGTCTCATGTAGGACTTACTTTGTTTTCATTATTTATTGTATTTTGGTGGTTTTGTCCTGAATAAAATATCTTTCTTTCTTCTTTCAAAATCTATTTTTTCTTATTATCAATGTATTATAGTTATATCCTTGATATAGACAGAATATAAAATTATGGCCTAGGTTCGTGCTAATCGTGGAAAAAGTGTATGTACCTTAAAATTTCATGCTTTGAATACTGGAATTAACTATAATTTTATTTCTTTTATATTGTCGTAGAGGGTCTGCCGAGCCACTTTAACTGACTCATAGTTTCCAACTTTGAAGTGATTTATCAGCTTTGTGCCAAAAATAGATACTTATTAAACATATAAGTGTAGCTTTATAAGATAGTGTTTTGTAACTAAATTACTAAATCTTAGTATCTATGGATATTTATACGTAGAATGTTATTTTTATTAAAAGCCAATGAAAACCCAAACGCTGTTTTATTAAAAATCAGAATTCAAGTGCTTATTTAAGTGACTTACAAATATTACTTGTAGGTATCCTATCCTCAGAACTGCATGAGCTCGCCCGTCTTTACTATCGGACAACCAGACGCACGTTTACGCCTCGGTTACATGGTGGAAACACCGCCAGTTAGGACCGAGCGCTTCGCTTCATCTTTTCTGGTGCGCACTTCCGAAGACTGGAATAATTTGCCGGAGTATGTTCCTAACAAATATAATCTAGATTGAATAATTGATTGAAATTGAAGTCGGTTTTTTTAAACGAAGTTTTTTTTTAGTTTATTTGTTATTTTTTAGTGTCTAGCTATGGGTACGCTTACGAAAGGTGCCGCGCGGCTTAAAAAATATAGGTCCCAAAAAACGGGAACAAAACAAGGTCGTAAAATGAATACTACTGGGCCAAACTATGTTAAATTTTTAGGGGACCAAATGGCAACTATTCCACATGGAACTAAAAAAAACACGTAAGTCGGATCATAAATCTTAGAGTAATCGGTGTACATATGGAACGGAAAGTAAATTTTTTCATAAAAAATGTTCATAAAATGAAAACTACGGGGCCAAACTATGTCAAATTTTTAGGGGACCAAATGGCAGCTATTCCGCGTCGAACAAAAAAATAATCACGTAAATCGGATCATAAATCTCAGTGTAATCGGTGAACATACATAAAAAAGCGACAAATTGAGAACCTCCTCCTTTTTTTGAATCGATTAAAAACTGTAACCATACTTATTCCCAGCATCGATAGAGCCTTAGGAGATTGCCGAAATGTTTTGGGTATCATACAAGTTAAGGCAGTGGATGGTTTATACAAAGTAAGGACGAAATACGGAATAGAACACACTTTTTTTTAGGAATCAAATACAAGAATTCAAAGAGAATTAATTGTCTTAATTTTGAAGATGTGCCCGACGTTCAGCTGTGAGAAATCAGTTCAACAGGTTCTAAGTTTGGTGGCCAAGGTTTTATAAAATGCCACAGTAATAGAAAATGTTCTTCGAAATCATGTTAATGCAAAAGATCAATAAATGTATTGCGCAATTTAAAATGCCGTAACGCCTCACCTTGTCAAAATAATAACTAATATGTATTTTTCATTAATGTCATTATACTGGCAACATTAGTTTCTAAACTTCATTTAAATATGTCATGTTGATGTCAGTGACAGTGATTGTCATTCAAGTTCAGTCAACTCAAGACCAGGGTCTCCAGTTTCACGATGTTTTGGGAACTATTTTGCGAATGGGACATTTTTAGAAACAAAAATCTCTTGGAAATATTTTTTTTGGGTCGAAAATTTTATCGCTGGGGAAATTGGGGACGTAGTTTATATCACTAGCCTTCCTAAAAATGCCATAAAATATTCGGTATAGCAAGAAATTGCTAATAAAAGTTAAATCTAAACATGTCCTGATGCAACAATTTTAATGGTTTTTGCTTTTCAAATTCAAATTCAAATAAATAAAATAAAAAGTTTGAACTACAAATTGAAACATTCTCCTTTTTTTGAGGTCGATAAAAAATTAACGAAAGTTTGTCGCTTATATGAAAATTTTCAATGTATGTGGTCCGATACGCACTTGTTCAATTTTTTTATCCAATAATATGTATGGGGATAGTTTCTGAAATAGTATCGTTTTGGGGACATTTTTTGGCGGTTATCTGGAGAACCTGCTCAAGTCAAGACTCAACTCAAATGTCACTTCGCTGTTTTGTCATTGTTAACAAAAAGAAAAGTCGTGCTCTCTTTATTATTTAATCACAGACTCGTAGCGTCTTTTTACATAACTCTATAAGAAATTACTTCTAAAACATAAGTGATTACATAAAATTAGTTCAAATTAGCGTCAGAATGTCAGCTTTAGCGTTTAAAGTTAAAAGTAAAAACGGCCAACAAATCATAAAGGACTTGACCTCTGATAGTACAGTAGGTGAATTAAAAATGTTTT
Organism: Dendrolimus pini; assembly: GCA_949752895.1. Classification (NCBI taxonomy): domain Eukaryota; kingdom Metazoa; phylum Arthropoda; class Insecta; order Lepidoptera; family Lasiocampidae; genus Dendrolimus; species Dendrolimus pini. The sequence continues at coordinate 4,308,960 of OX457132.1, read as the reverse complement.
TATATAGTGTGTCGGATATAAGCGTTGACAGGCTATGTGTCTTGTGCGGATATCCTCCGAAGCCTTTAGATATTAGCAATGACATCAAGACGCTAGGTGAAATAGGTTTAAAGACTGGGGAGACGCTTATCGTGGAAGAGAAGGCAGCCGTGAGTCCCGTTGCCGCCAAACCGCCTGAACCGAAGCCTACAAAGCCCGTAGAGAACGGTGTTGCGTCACACGAAACTCTAGTTCCATGTAGACCAGGCATATTGATGAAGAAAGTGGTACCTTCTGATAATTCATGTCTTTTCACCAGTATTGGTAAGTTAGCTATATTTAGATATTGAGCTATATATTTTTAACTCCTGAAATCAATAAACTGTGTAGGTTTTTCATTGTTAACTTGAGGAACACCCACATGGCTAATGTAGGTATCTCCTTGGAAATGTGTGGGATCTGGGATACTAAATAAGGACTTCTTAGAAAAGTTGTTTATAGTTTAAATTTGAAATGCTTATTTTTGTAGTATGCTTTGTAGTATATTATTGATTTTACTTAATGTTTAGTTTTCTATAATGCTAGTCTTATTAATAGTAATGTTTCAAGTAAAATTATATTCATTATATATATGCTTATATTTTTAAAGTTAGTATGTTACTAAAAAACTACCTGAGATGGATTCTTTGTTATGAATCTTCCAAATAATTAAATTGATTACAGATATATAAATTCTGAATGTTTTTTGTAAATCTGTTTCTCAGGAAATAAATATATTTTTCAGAAATTAATGTTATATCTATTCTTATCTTAAGGGAATAATATTCATATAAAGTTATGTCAATCAATTGTTAAACAATAAACTACAACATGACCAAAATGTCTAGAAAATGAATATTTTTTTACCTTCTGGTAATATACTATTTTATCTGTAGTCAAGGTCAGTGAATCATAAACAAAGGGAATTAATCCATGTTATTTTAATTTTATTGTTGCTCCAAGTCTATAATCCAATCCCATACCAAGTATTATGTGAGTAGTGATTCTTAAAGTTTACCTACCAAGGACGTCTAGTGTATTATGAAGCAAAAATCTTATCACTATAATTCAACAATATTTACCAAAGAACAGCTGACATGATAGGTTTGTAATGGTTAGTTTAGCTTCTTTTAATTAAATAATTGTTCTGTTAACTATCACAAGGTGTTAAAACTCTTGCTTACAAATTATAGTAATTATTATTAAAGTAAATATCATAGCAACTTGATACTTATACTATGTTTGATGTCATATTAAAAATTACTAGTAAGTATCGTAATTATTCTTGATCTAATATTGAAGTTGTTATAGTTTAGAAAAAATTGTGAAAGTGGTGCCCCTATTATTTTCTTCTTTATTTTGCCACCCTGTAAGATTTGATACTCAAACTTCATAACAACATTAATAGATTTAGCAGTAGTCTGTTCCAGTTGGTTTTTTAAATAGTGTTATACATGTATAGATACAGCCTATTTTTTATAATATTATAGATATGCTGCCTGTTTTCCATAATTGAGCACTATAAATTTTTAAGACGTTTTGTCATTATTGTGATGGAAATAATTTATTCTTCTCTTATTGTGCAAACACTATAACTCCATTGTGGTTAAACAGTGGTAACAAGTTGGATAGAATATGATTTTTTTTTGTACTCTTTATCTGCAATCAGTCTTCATAACTATAAGCAAATGTGTTAAATGCATGAAATGTCAGTGCAAGCATGTCTCCCAGAGGTAACATCTTATAAGGTCATAGCAAGAATAATAGATTTAGTAGTGAACAGTGTTAGACTAAGCATATCAGGTTGGGCCTTTGCTAGAAATCTTAGTGAGCTAACCAATGTTGTATTATTAATTAATTTCGATTAAATCACAACAATATTGTTTCATAAAAAAATTTAACTCACATTTAGTCCCGTCGATACATCCTATCCTATCTATCTATCTATGTACTCTCTTCACATTGTACACCTTGCATATCCCAAGTATCTCTTAAATTGTATAGCTATGTGAAGAAACTTATAAATGTTTACTTTCTTCTTTTGATATTTCAGGATTTGTATTAAACGGTAGTGTAGATACAACAGTACATACATTGATGAGACAGATCATAGCTGCGGAGGTTGCCAGCGATCTAGAAACGTACAATGAAGCTATGCTCGGTAAACCAAACTCCGAATATTGTATGTGGATACAGCAACCAAGCTCGTGGGGGGGAGCTATAGAGGTAACTTTTTTATTATATTAAACTTATATGCTTGGGGAGCAGACAGTCAAAAGCACTGAAATACTTTTTATAAATGTATATAACTGTGTTACGGGAAAATGGGAAAATACTTTACGAACACAACGGATGTGTTAAAAGAATAACCTTATCAGTATGTCAACTACAAGGGCATAATCTTATATATTATCTATCTGTTATTATCATATTGAAATACAAAAAATATTATTTGTTCAATGCCATTTTTTTTTCCTATACAAGTATATAGTTTTGTGGTATAAATTTTTTCAGGTTGCAATCTTATCTAGATTTTATGGCCTAGAAATGGCGGTTGTTGATACTCTGAATGCGATAATTAATAGGTTTGGTGAAGATAAGAATTATGGTCAAAGAGTGTTTCTATTATTCGATGGAGTACATTATGATCCGTTGTATTTGGAGCAGTCGGATGTAAGTTAAATTTAAAATATGCACATATCATCGGCGTCAATGCCTGCGTTGACCTCATAACTAAATTTTACTGACTTTTTGTGTCAAAATTGTGACGTATATACATTATAATAGTAATAGCGACTGACGCCGACGATATGTATTGTCATTTGCACATTATGCATTTAAATGAACATTTTAGGGATTAAAACAAAAATTTCATCTTCAGTTTTTTGATGTTTTATTTCGATATCTTTCAAAGTTCAGAAGATAATGAATATAAAGCCTAAGTTCATCTTAATCAAAGTGGCACAGGGTCCTAAACTTCGTGACAGCACATTTCAAACTCTAATATATTTAAGCTTTAAAACACGAAATTTGAACTATTAACGAAAACCTTAAAAATATTTCCACCTATGTCTATGAGTATATAGTGTATAAATTATTAAAAAATAATTTAAATAGAAATAAAACTAATTAAATAGAATCACAAAATAAGTGTATGACAGTATTGTGAATGGTAGAGGTGGTACCGGTAAACCACGACGTACACACCATGATCAAATAACAGAAGTGTCAAAACGAGGTCAGGTAAAAAGCATATCAAATAAACGTGCATGTATGAAGAGGGTAATGAAAGTAGATGAAGCGAAAGTTGTTTGTCAGGGTCGTCGCTAGTGGAGATCTATAGTTTGCCTACCCCCCTGTGAAACAGGCGTGATAATATCTATGCGTGTAAAACTAATTATGGAACTGCTGTCTTAGCTTAATAAACTTTATTTAAAATTTCAAAATATGTGATGTTACACTAGATAGGGAGGAATTTCGCGAATGTGAGAAGCTATGACAAGGAAAGCGGTAGAGCCAAAAAAATGATGAAATTTGTGTGACGTAATTTGTGGCTTGCCCCTAATCTACTTTATTATTAGTTAAAATATATTGAATGAGTCAGAAATTCATATGTACTATTTTAGGGGGTATTTGTAGGAGTATATTACTGATGAACAAGTTAAATTAATAAACAAATAAAATAGTTCAAGGCAACTAAAGATTTTTTAAATGTTATCTTTCAGCACTAAGCTAGATAGTTTTAGTTTTGTGGTGCCTAATAAGATTTACATGTCCGTGTGGATAAAAATCCGGAAAAAAATATAGAGACTAAATATGTATTATTTATTTTATATTTTTATTTAGGGTGGCATCCAAACGATGTTTCCAGCCGAAGACATGGAGATATACAGGGAAGCAGAACAGCTCGCTCACGAAGCGAAATCATCTAGACAATTTACCGATTTAAATAAATTTACTCTAAAATGTATGATATGCAATACATTCCTAACAGGACAGGCTGAAGCTCAGAAACACGCGAAGGATACCATGCATACGAACTTTGGTGAAGTTTAGCAAATATTTTAATTATAATTTTTAATATATATATAAAATATTAGTTTTCTAATGAATTATGTGAAAATATACATATATATGTGACGGTCTTGTGATCACTTTTTTATTGATTATTACAAATTGTTTAGATTCTATTTTTTGCAGCGGATTTTTTGGCCGTTTCTTCGTGTATATTTATATTTTAATGAAATTTTGTTATATCCCAATCAATGCTTTTGTACATACTAATGTAGCCACTTCAACTTTGCTGCAACTGTTGACAGATGAATCAACTGAATTGGATCAACTTAGTTGAAAGATATATAACTAAAAGGACACCACACTATTCAACAATAGTGAACAATTTAAGTTTATGTTTATATGGATCACTTTGATTGATTCCAAATTGAAAGACAGAAATGTATCATCTAATACCGGATTTATATACATGATTAATTAGTTGTGATGCTTAAAAATATTTGCTTTACATTTGTGATTTTGATCTTATATTAAAATTAATATATTAAATTATTGAGGATTACGAATACACATTCAATTCTAAAATTATTGTTGTGAATAAAAGTACTCGGTTGCATCGGTGTGTGTGTGAGATGAGTAATTGTTATTGGGATATATTTTGGTCTAGTTTCCAAATGAAAGAATGACCAAAAATCGTTTAGGGTGGGAACAGAATATATTTTCCTCCCTTACCCCTCTATTCTGGTATGTCCTCTGTCACACCGTACATCTTCATAGAATCCGTTAAAAAATCGGCTCATATCTTTGTTTGATGATTTTTATTCTTATACTTCTCAACCCCTGGAAAACCAGATTTTATTTAGTTTATTTACGGATTTAGAAGAATACGAATTTCTGACACTATTGTCCTTTAAATATCTTCACAAAGCCAAGATATAGAAATAACAGAATTGGGCCCCTGTAGCACACACCACATATTATATTATTCATCTCAACATTCTCCGCTAAATGGAGAAGTTTTTGCTTCATCATTTACATGGTCCAATAAGTGTCAGTGGGACATAGTAGCAAAATTTATAATTAGCATCAGTGGCCAGGTTCCAGTTAGAGCAGCAGCGCATTTGTAACGCCATTGGTTTTGCTAATGTCCATAGGCGATGGTAACCGCTCTCCAACAGATGTGCCGTCTGCCTATCTGGAACCTCGTGCAATAAAAATCCTACTTAATTTTTCTTCAAACTGTCATGTTTTTTACAGATCATGAAATATCAATTTCAAAGTGGGCACACTTCCTCATAGTTTAATTTTGTTGGTAATTTTAAATATTTGACACTATTGAAGCATCATACACGCCTCCAATGCAACTTAAATTTTGAGCGTAATTTGCTATTTTGTTAATTAAACAACAATTACGTATTTTTTGATATTGTAATGCCAGTGCTAGACTTGGGTTAATTTTAGTGCTCGTAATTCGGTAGTTGTCAATTTTTGAGAAAGAGGTTTATTTTGAGCCTTATGGTCTATTTTAGCCAAAATATTAATATTTCAGCAAAAAAACAACATTAACATATTTAATTTAGCAATTTTATAAATAGTTTGACATTTCGTCACAAAAACGCGTCAAGCTGTCATGGCGTCTCACATGACGTCACAGTGTGCAAAACAAACATCTGTTTCGTTGAAATGTTATCTGAGAAGTCATTGATAACTTCTTGTGTTTTGCACACTATGACGTCACGCGCTCTGATCGGCGTTCATTGTCACGTAGCTAATGGCTGCAATATAACAATTTTATTTCTCGAAAATATCAATTCATATTTAATACTTTCGTTAAAACAATTTATTTTTTGTCTACGATTTATATTAAAATCAGCCTATATTTTTCATACTGTCAACTACCGAAATGTAACCAAATGCGACTTTAAAAGATCATGTCGCATCTCAAATAACGCATTAAACTTGTAGAGGTTAGTGATACTTCAGATGGCAGATAGTATTCACTGTCGAGTGCTGATGTGAACTAATCTATTTTGGAAACTGTAGCTTTCAGTACAAATATTAACAGGTTCTGTACTGCTAGTACAATGTATAGCAAACTGTGTGAGCGGGACGGATGATGTGCGAGCGAGATAGAGCCGGTATTAATATGTGCGCTCCCGCTAGAAGTGCGTTGTCCGCTGCGATGACAAGACGTATGCAGCTCCCATAAACCCGTGGCTAAATTTGCGTATCACTGCCACTAACACTAGTATTATCCCAGTTGTAGCAGGGGCATAAGTGGTAGAATATAAATTTTTACAATGTTTACCGAGTATTTAATTTTTAATGTGAATGTATGATTTATGTTATTGAGTATTATTTTACTTTTATCGTATTACTTGAATATGCTCAAAAGACAAAATTGGACTTTGATATTTCAGCAGTCTCAATGAAAATGAGCAAACCGCCTCCTACTTGCGTGCAACGTGAACGACGTCATAATTTGCGTCACCCCTTAGTATTGCCAAGTTGTAAAAACTAATTTCTACTACCAACTAAATACCAATTTAAAAAAATCTCTGATTAGAACGCTAATTGCGCTTGTTTATATTAGCAATTTTATTTTTTTACAGTTTTAGGATTATTTTTTAACCGACGCGTTTTCATTTGAAATAAGAAACAATGATGTTTTAATCAAGAATAGAGAATATAATGCAATTCGATCCGCTACACTTTTCTGAAATTTAATTTTAGTATTTTAATTCAGTTTAACCACTTAATAAACTACTGTCGACGATGTGGAGCGATCGCTTCTTTAAAAATCAAATTATTAAAATAAGTTTTCAGAGTAACGCATGGCTATTTGAATGATATTGACGAATGAAATATGTTATAATATTAATTTAGTAGGACACATTATTATTTGTTTTAATATACATACTTAGATTTATTTATTATCTACATATCTTAGATGCTTAATGTTTTATCACCAAAGTAGATTTTTCCGAGAGATAAGTCTTGATTGACACATAAAACTTGTCAAGTACATCTATAACCTGTAACAAGTATACCACGAAAATCAAATACATTTCTTTTTTGTTTTCCTTGCAACATTTTTAAACCAAGTTTTAAAAAAAACGAATGTTTGTCGTAAACGACCAGTTAGGGGAGCGAACAGCAAATCAACTGAAATATTTTTTATCATGTTAAAAACGCTGCAACCTCTTAGATTTTGTACGAGCGTACAAACATATGACGTCGAGCGTACAAACATATGACGTCGAGCGTACAAAAGTATGACGTCGAGCGTACAAAAGTATGACGTCATAGGTAGTATAAGTAAAATAAGTCGATTCAAACTTGTTGATTAAACAGTAATATTTTAAAAGGAAGGTTAATAGTACATTATGGTACTAGTGTGTAACATTGGTGATTACCGCCGAGGCGCCATTGAGACTCGAGCCGTAGGCGAGGGTCTGAAGAGAGCCGAGGACGGTAATCATCAATACACACGTGTATCATACGACGTTTTTCAACACACTTGTGAATAAAATAACAACAAAAACTCATTTTATTTAGTAGATAACAGTTTTCCTATGCGCGCGCATTGCCATCGGCCACAGACTAAAGGGATGAGGTTTTTTTTTCGCGCATAGGGTTTGCGCCTATTCTGCCACGTACAAAATGGGGAATTTAAAGTTCTCTTTTATTACAGAGAAAAAAAAAGGTATATATGAGTGAAAGTTTTATTTATTAAACACGTACGAGTTAAAATTATCTATTTAAATAAGAAGTTGCATGAAATGAGCAAGCAATAGGAACATTAATTTATTTGTTCTATAGAACACGATTTTTTTTATGAATAAGAACTTTTTTAAGAACAAAGCAACTCGACCAATAAAATTAAAAAAAAATCTATAACTCATTAGTGAGTTATAATTTTTTTTAGTCACAGTTTGATTATGGGTGTCATTCTGTGCCTAATTGCGGTGACCATAGAGCCACTTTATGAGCAAGTGTGTTGAAATATTAACGCCTGTTCTTTTGTATGTAATTGATGTTCCAATTTATTGCTACATTTGTCCACATTTCTATGGACACGAATTAAAATAAAAACAACTTATTTTGAAATATTACTATAAAAATAAAGTTACTGTTTAAAGACTCACTTACTCATATAAAAGACGCGTTTTGTAAGATGATGAAAAGAGTTCTAGTTGGTCAGGTTTTCGATTATGTTACAATTATGATTCCTTACGTGAGATTTAATTAAAATTCAAGACTTAGTACGTATTCTTGAACTAGTCTCACACGACTATTCATCTTTAAGCCATGAAGGTGCTAATGGACATGACATAAAATAAATAATGTTTTTTTTATATTCTGAAACATTTTGAACATCCTAATTTGTTTAATTTTAAGTTTTTATTGAGCGTTTGGTGTTGACAAAAAAACAAGTTTCTGAGATGTAATTGATAAGTCACAAAATAACGTTAGGTATATCTGAAATTAACAATTGAATTCCTGTTTTTGGCAAAAATTTGTAGTTTGTTGAATTTATTGATTTTAAAATTTTACACACTTTATCAATGTATAATTTGAAAAGAATTAAATATTTAGGATGCAATTTTTTTAATAGAATTTTATATTTTTTTATCGGTACGAGAGCGCGCAGTCAGCAATTTTGGTGATCAAAAATGTTTATAATTCCCCGTCCTTATTACTGTTTTCAGAATGTTAGTAAATAAGGCTTTGCAACGCTAATTATATCCTAAAGATACCTATCAACTGGGTTTATGACAATACAGAATGTGTAAATGGTACCAAAATGGATATTTTAATGAAAAATAAAGGACAATTTGAAATAAATTTTTCATTCTAAATTAATTTGTTTTCTTTTAAATGTATCTATTTTAATGATTATACCTACTTTGACTAAATGCAAGAATTAAGAGGCTCAGTTGTACTTGTATATATATTTAATATCATAAAATTCTTAACATGGCGTGTATATACATTAAAGCTATTTAAACAAAGCATCTGGAATAGACTACATAAATGATGGAGAAAACGGTGCATTTTTTTAGATTTCTTGTTTATTTGTCTGTTTGTTGAGATAGTCCGATTTCAATGCGATTTTCGACAGCTAATTCTTAGACTTAAACTGCGCCAATTTTTTAAACCCGGGAATGATTGATGATGACCACTTTATGGTCACATTTAAAAAATCGAATTACCATGCGATTTTTTACTGATCGATAGCAAATTTAATGTATTAAAAGGCGTGATATATTAATCCCTGGAATCTCGTGGGAAAATTTTCGGGAACGGTTTAAAATTGTTCGGGTGCATAAAAATTTGCTCATTCCGACAGTTTCCACGACGATAGCTTACGTTCTTTTTTTCAAATGTAGCGATACAGTGTCCCGGGAATCCCAAGGGATCCTAGTATCAATAATAAGCATCTCCCTCCAAGTGCTAGATAAATTATATCAATCACAACAGAGAATTTTTAGGAAACATCTGATAATGATGGTCGTTACCTTCATCAACAATGCTAATAATAAATAGATAGCCACTTTTAGATTAAATTTGTGTTTGGGGCCTCTACTTGTTGGCCTCCCTATGGCCCCACGCAAGCCCTCCAAGTCCGGTGCCGTGGTCTTTAAAGACACATTATAGATAATAACTTGGTTTATTTACTCAAATAATGCCTATGAGAACTTATGGTTAGGCGTATTAAAGAATTCAAGATCCCATCATAACATTTATACTATAAACCGATTAAGTTCATATTAAAAAATGCAGAATTCTGTAGTAAAAATTTACCTCACTATGGATATGACGATTTCATAAAGGCTTCGATAGTTCCAGCTTACGGAACCTTCAAAAATAAGAATTATTACCTAATACTAAAATGAAACAAAAAAAGCAGGTTTTGTAGTATTTATTTATAACACAAAATGTACAATATCAATAAATATAATAGTCACATAGTTTGTTTATCACTTCTTGTTACATTAAATGGTTCTTAAAGTGTTGTTTGACAACACTTTTCTCTTGTGCTATTGCAATGTTTCAAATCAAAATTACAGTTCATTTTAATAATAGTATCCTCTATTGCTTTCTATTCAACTTATTGTAACTAACTATAAATCCAAGCAGTGGGGTTCTGACAGTTCTTTAAAATTACTATTAAGTTCGAGCACTTAATAATTGCCACTAAATAAATACGGAAATATGTTTTACAATTGAAATAATTACGATACATGCTTATTTTATTTATTCACGTAAAATAATAATAAAACAACCAAAACATTGCTTATAAAGATATCAAATACAATAATTGCCACTATTCATCTCTTTCACACGCGCGTAATTTTGTTGTTCTATCTCTTTTCTTGCTTGTGTGCGAGGGAAAAGCAATGTATGAGTGAAAGTAATATATAGTTAATTTAAATTTAATTTAAATTAACTATATATAACGGGCAATTTAAATAGTATCTTTCTAACGAATTATTGCAATGTTTAATTTATTTGTCGCTAATATAGTGACTTAAAGAAATTCTAATGCAACATGGGCGTGCAATGCTATTTTAGAAGGTTGGGAAGCAAGCAACAAGACCTGGTGGTAAGTGACTAATAATAAAATCCGCTTTGCGTTGTAAACACCTTATCAACCTTAACAATATTTGCAAGAAATATGTATGTATGGCATCAATTAATTATATTTTTTTATGTTTTATAAAAAATGTTAAATTGCACTTTTGATAGCACGTGATGTTACATAAATATAATTCGTTACTGTTACCTAAACCTCATCTAAATTAGCGTATACACAGCATAGTATTTATTCAACAATAAATAGTCAAAAAAGTCTTCACCTAAAAATGAGCTTGTTTTAGCTTTATCTGCTATACTAAAATAAACAACATTATTTATGAATTTCTCTTAACAGTAATTGTTTATTAGGGCTGTGCTATTTTAAAGACGTATTTTAGGATCTGTAAATCTAGATGCTTCACAATTAATTGAATATGCTTTATATGTGCATTGAAACTTTTATTGACGATTGAAGCAATATTCTGTTCAGTTTTCAACAAAAACAAGTTAGTATCATATAAAATACTAAGAATAAAATTGCCCAGTGAAGAATGCAACTCAGAAAAAACACCCAAATTCATGCAGTTCTAGAGAGAGCTACAAATCATCCTTCTAATGCGTTTTGATATACTAAAACACCACTAGCATTTCCATCCAAATATACATTTTCCTGGTGGTAGGATATTTTTGCCCGTCTGGATGGCTACCATACCTGGTCTAGAGTATGCCGCCATAGCAACCCTGGGTTGTGTTCCGGCATTAGTGTTCCAAACTCCCTCAACAGAGCAGCAGCGCATTTGCGATGTTTAACCGCTTTCCATCAGGTGGGCCGTCTGCCTGTCTACTGAACTCAAGCAATAAAAAAATATTTTTATACAGTAAAATATTTGAATCTTAATTAATTTTATTTTCCAACTTAATTATACCTGGGCTGATTTCACTAAAAACATGTTTTTTTATTTATTTAAAGTAGTTTTGGTTTATCAAAAATCAATAGAAACGGCTTGTGGCTGTCTTCTAGAAACACGGGATTTAAGTGCTATTAAGTTACCTGTTTAATAGGCAATAGTCGTTCCTATTATTTTTCTATTTGAAATTTAAATGAAACTCATTTAATTATATCAAAGCGAAATGAAGCAAGTATTTAATGAATTAAAAAATGTGTGCGTGTACTAGTGTACCCACGTAAGAAGTGAAACTTCTTTATGACCTTATTTTTCGAAAAATGATCTACTATATGCAACTTTACAGAAATTGGTTAAATAAATAAAGCCCCTACCACAGTCAAGTCGACCGTCGACCCTGTACCACGGACCGTGGTAGGGACAAGAAAAAGATGGCGCGTAACCGAAAAAAGTGACGGTAAATTTTTTCCAACGCCGATAAAGAAGTTTCACTTCAAAAAAACTTTCACATGGACGTCTCAAAAGCTTAAATTTCTTGTATATTTTTATTTCTATCTACAACAAACTTAATAATCTCAATTTTACAACATGACAAGAGTATTCATTTTTGTACAATTTTATACAATTCATATGACGATTATCTTTTTATCATTTAATATTTTACGTATTATTATTTTATAAAAAACATTTCACATGATTTACACGCAGAGCGTGTAGATTTGTTAACAATTTTTTACTTAAGATACAAAGTGTTATTTTGAAATGAAAATATTCTGAAGTCTTAATGTCGAATTTCAATTATTCTTACAAGAAGACATTTTGATTAAGCATTCTTCTAAGAATCATGTTTCATACTATTTATAAAGTTATATTTATAAGATGTCGTTCAAAAATTGCTAAAAAAATATAATTAAAACAAAATAAAAATTAAACAGCATAATTTATATTTTCTTCATTGATTTTGTTTACAAACTAAAAATATTACAAAACACATGTAAATCAGATTGAGGACGTACTGGTTATGTCATTAATTCAAGTGACAAGACATTTCGGTGATTTCTCTTATTTATTCATCATAACACATTAAACTTATTAATTATAATTAATTATAATAATGACAGACATTATTAATTATAATAATGACTGGACGAAAGAATATAAATAAGACTTTATTTTTAGATAAAATTAAGGTATATTACAACTTTTTTATATATATAAAAAATAGCTCTTCGATAAACAACAGCCGATTATTTTATAATTTATTTTTAAATTGTCAACACCCTATTAATTGGTTTGTTATCTGTGTCGATGACAATCTATTTCAACAAAAATATATACAGTGTAAACTCTATATAACGACACTGATGGGACTGTGCATTTTAAGGCGTTATAGAGAGTTGTCGTTAAATGCACAGAAGAATGTTATTTTGTCTGACGTCTTTTGATGCATCAGTAATTTTGTTGTATTTCTTTACTTATTTTATTAATATCCTGCAATATTGAGGCATCTTGGTGATAAAGGAAGTACCTAGAAACTACGATATTTCGGAATTTCTTACAAATTTTGGTAAGCTTGATGGCGACAGTCGAGTATATTACGGGTTAGGATAATAAAGCGATAAAAGAACGTACACAGCTGCGCAGCGTTTACTAATTTTGGCTACTTAAAAGGTACTTTTTATTACTTAATTGTTGTCGTTATAGAGAGTGGGTGTAATGCTATATAGAGTGTATCATTGTATGGAAAACAAGTTAAATCAACCAAAGCCAAGTGTAGTTACATGGAGTTTACTGTATATGACGAATTGAGATCTTCTTTTTATGAAGTCGGTAAAAAACAATGACAGGATTTATAAAATATATATTTTTCAGTACGCACTCAATCGTTATTAAATATGTGGCGAATGATAAAACGAAATGCTGTCCGTGAGGAACGATTCACATTGTCTTTAACTAACTACTGAAGTTCTGGTCACACAGCCAACATACAATTAAATCGATTTCAAATCAAATACTTTAGGAAACTTTTTCACTTATTACAAACATCTGTGTACCCAGAACTATTCGATTATATCGATTAGTTACAAATTCGATTTTTAATCGATACTTATTGTGACATTCTGTTTTAGATCACGGTATCATTACAATTTCAACCCGTTGAAATAAAGATCCAAAATTTCGATTTACTACATAATCATATTACTGAAGCTAAATTGGTTTACTAGATATTTTTAATAAACATTCAAACTAATATATAGATAGCACAGTTGTTTGTTTTTATGATTATCTATTTTTTACTGTCTCATAGGTTTTAAATTAAATTAGTATAGTGTATTTTCAATAACTGAACGTTATACTCAAGTGGTGGGATTTATCAGAATAATGATACATTATCCAAAATCAATTCGAAGATAGACTTTAACTCGATTCGTGGGTCGATATTAAATCGTTTCGACGATCGATACTCACTCGTTCCGCGGTCGATATTGACTCTCTACATTCTGGCAAATAAAGATTATTATTTCTGCGGACGATATTGAAACGACTTATCGATTGATATAAATCGACTCAAACATCGATATTAAATAGATTCGACGATCTATATTAACTCGTTCCGCGGTCGATATTGACTCTTTCTACATTCCGGCAAATAAAGATTATTTCTGCGGACGATATTGAAACGTTTTATCGATTGATATTAGATCAACTCAAAAATCGATATTAAATAGATTCGACGATCGATATTAACTCGTTCCGCGGTCGATATTCACTCTTTCTACATTCCGGCAAATAAAGATTATTTCTGCGGACGATATTGAAACGTTTTATCGATTGATATTAGATCAACTCAAAAATCGATATTAAATAGATTCGACGATCGATATTAACTCGTTCCGCGGTCGATATTCACTCTTTCTGCGGTCGATATTAAAACGACTCAACGATTGATATTAAATCAACTCAACGATCGATATTAAATCGATTCGACCAACGACGAAAAATCGATACGACGATCGATATTAAGTAGACTTGTCGATTGACAATAAGTAGATTCGTAGGTCGATAACAAATCGATTGGAAGATCGATATTAAAGCAGAATATCACAACATCACTTACATTTGTATAACAACTTTGTTTTATTGCGGTGGTTTCGCGAAGGAGAACCTCGGCAGTGAAATACCGAATTTGGTTTCTAGGCCGGTGAGGACTGGCAGCGCCACCTGGTACCCGCCGATGTGGTGGGGCTTCTTCATGGACTCCTCGACCGATGTTGCCACGTGCAACTCCGAGCCGGCCGGACGCCTGGTAATAAATGGAAAAAAGGTTAGTGTTGCCATTCAAAGATTGTGGCCAGTTTTTTGGGAATGTTCCTAATTTATAGCGGTCTGACACTATTTTAAAAAGGGTACAATTTAAATGCTCACCAAAAATATTTTTTGTCCCTTAGACTAAGCACCAAATAAAATATATTACTTCATATAAATTTAATCCACTCTATACAGAGGTGCCTAAAAAACAATGTTTTACGTTCCAAAATAAATATTCACTCATCAGAATAGTTGTACGTTTTGTATTTAAATTCTTTTTGCTTATCAAAATGGATAAATGCTCACCAAATATTGTTTTACTAACACTAACATTCAAACCGAAAATTACAATTCTAAATAGTTTAAGTGTAATCAAATTATCCAACCTGAATCCAAGAGTGGAAAAAATACATATTCAATTAATTATCGAAGTTTGAAATTCACGACAATGATCTGGTAATTTTGTCGCCGAGACGTTTTTTTACGTTTTTTGACGGGATTTGTTTAAATAGGAGACTGTATGTATCCGAAAATTTAAATATGTGGAGTTTTAAACAGTCGATTAGGTTAGGTTTTGTGTAGACCAAAGCGGAAGCCAGAACCGACTGGTCATGATCAAGTGTCACTGTAATCGAGATACGTTTTTTTTTGTTTGTTTTTGAAAATTACCTGGTTTTTAAAACGACATATTTTTCTAGTTTCTTGTTGTAATTGAACCAAATAGTCTTTAATGTTTGATTATTCTAAATTAAACATTAATTCTTAGCATTAGATAACAAAACATACTTGATGAGCTTTCGAACTCTTAAAAATGAATGAAAAACAACATTATGAAAAACGTCAAATTCAAAATGAATTATAAAAAAAACTGAAAGGTATCAACACAACAAAATCAGATGAAATTCTCTCGATTACAATGACACTTAGGATATAGGGATCTATGGGTTAAAGATAGCTCTTGATCCACCCAATCCCCCAAAAAATTTTGTCGGTCCATGCGCCAAACACCCAGTATACAAGTGATTTTTTCAAACGGATCTTTAGAGCTATCCTAAACTATAAAGTGGTATAATTCGATTTTGGAAAACCAATTGCCATTACCAGAATTCGAATCGGCTAATTATGAAAAAAAATATATACATATATTTTTTTTCATAATTATATATGTACTGGACATAGAGTAACTTATAATAAGGATCAATTTCTGTGAAGAAATTTCAAAAGGTTGATTTTTAGTTAATAGTGTTACGAGTGCGGGACTCGAATTAAAATGTCGTTGGAATTACTATAGAATTTTATTAAAACTATACAAACACGTATACACAGGTAAAGATATAACTGGATACAACCGGTACAAACTGCACGATTCAATAACCCGTGCAAAGTCCGTCATTATATCGCTTTTCGAATGTACTTCTTGCTCGTATCGTTATCCTCTCTTGACTGCCATAAAAGAAGTACAATAACAATAGAATGTATTTCTTAATTACGAATTTTAAACACAAAGTAAACAAAATAAGTCCAAATGCGGGAAAGCTAATAAACCAGGTTTATGGCAGGCAGATGTGCATTCACTTTTCGTCGGCATGTAACAATAGATTAATATTTTTATGTATTTATAGCCATATCTTTTATTATGGGGTTTTATTTTTAGGTATAATTAAATTATATTTCAATTTAAAGATGTTAAAAGTCACTTCAAAAGGTTAACGAAAACCTTTTGAGGTGACCTTTTATCATAGGCCTAGGGGCTTGACACGCGGCGAAGTCGCGGGCAAACTCTAGTATTACATCTATATATATATAAAAGAAAGTCGTGTTAGTTACACTATTTATAACTCAAGAACGGCTGTACCGATTTGGCTGAAAATTGGTCGGGAGGTAGCTTAGAACCAGGAGACGGACATATGATACTTTTTATCCTGTTGGAACCGATAGGCGGCGCTGAGATCGGGTTCTAGAATCCTCCTAATCACCTGGACCGGTTATGGTGATTTTGTTTTTGTGTGTTTGAGTGGGTTCCCGGATGGTTTAGATTCGCAATTAGAACCGGTAGGTGGTGCTGAGATCGGATTCTAGAATCCTCCTAATCACCTGGACGGGTTATGGTGATTTTGTATTTGTGTGTTTGAGTGGGTCCCCGAATTGTTTAAATCCACAATTGGAACTGGTAGGTGGCGCTAGGATCGGGTCCTAGATTTTTATTTTATTCAGAGCAGGGCAACGTCTGCCGGGGCCGCTGGTAGTAACATAAATAATAAAACTTACGATCCTCCGAAATCGACGTAGAAGAGACGTTGCAAAATTTCATATGTAACTAACGTCACACCGAACTGCGGCGAGGAACGGAACACGCGAGCTGGCAACAATGCAATTAGCAAATTTCACTCTTACATTCAGTAAATTTTTTTTTTTTAAATCAGCAAACAACACACATATTGTATATTCCCAAATTAAGCAAGTTACGCTTGTGTTATGAGTAATATACAACGCACTACACTGGGGCCGATCCCAGACACCCAGACCATAGTAAATAACATATCCCATGGCTGAGTTTGGGACTCCCATTTATAGAGGGAATGCCACCTCGATATCTCGATGTGCAGCTTTCCTCGTGATGTCTTTCATCATCATCAGCACGTGATATAGTTTCTGTTCGAAATTTTCCTAATCGGTGCATGGTTCCCAACCAGAATCCAAGGCAACGACTCTTATTATATATCATACATTCATATTGTCACATCCACGTCCCAGCAGGATAGGCAGAGACGATTGATCTCTACCTGCAACTCTTTTCGCTTCATCAACTTTCATTAATCTCTTCATACATTCACGTAAAGTTAAAGTTCTTTTATACAAAAACAAAATGCTTAATTACAATACTTCTTGGCAAAACAACAGGCGGCCTTATCGCTAAAAGCGATCTCTTCCAGGCAACCTACTTAAAAGAAATTCTTAACTAATCTGGCGATGTAGGTGGACCAGAAAAAGATAGGACTGTGCAATTTAAATATACATACTTGCACTATTTTATAAATTTAATACATAATTATATAAATATAATAGTAATATATATACGTATATACAAAACAATCTAGATAAATATACTTGTTAACATTATATGTGACAAGCACTTTATATTAACATATATTATCTATACATATAATGAAATTGTAGAGGTCAAATTTCTGTACAATTAAAAAAAATGCTAAAAACCGAGTCAGGGGGATGTAAGAAGTGAAATAGAACTAATTTCGAATTTTTTCAAATTTTTTGTTTCTCTGTTTGTCTGTCTTTCTGTTTGTGCCGGCTAATCTCCGAAACGACTGGGCCGATTTACATGAAATTTTGTATGGTGATAGCTTATATCCCTGGTCAACATATAGGATACTTTTGATCCCGAAAAAATAAAGAGCTCCCGTGGGATAGTTAAAAAACCGCACCACGCGGACGAAGTCGCGGGCTGAAGCTAGTCATAGATAAATTTGTAAATGTATTATATATTAGACATATTCATTTAAAGACAGATAGTTACTTTTTAAGGGAGTTCCGAAATGTGGATAATGTTAATAATAATGTTATATATTTAATCGTTAATCAAATGACACAAGTTACCTAGTGCCCCCTTCCAGAACGCTCTGGCACCTTCCTCGGCGTATATCTTTTTCGTGGCGTCTAGGACCCCGTTGTATGTGGTTTGACCAGATCGTGCAACTACCTAAAATAAAAAACCAAAACGCTACAAAACAACAATTTGTGGCATCTATGAAAATTGTGACCGCTGCTAGCTATTACTAATATTAGTAATAGATAGCAGCGGTCCTCACAATTCTCATATAATAGCCCGCTATTATTATCAAATCGGAATTAAACACTAGTAACAATAACTCGCCTCTGCTCCTATTTTTGATATAACAATATTGTGTACACGACTCCCTGGGGCACGATTAAACCCATGAGGTTTATGTGCCACAGTCAAATGTGATTTCTAACGTATATGAATGTAAGCGTATTGGATAATGAAGAATGTTTCAAAATCACGGGATTTTTTAACAAACTTTTTTTTAAACTATCCCACGCGAACGAAGTCGCGGGCAGAAGCTAGCTGGACAATAAATTTTAAAAAAAGTTACCAATTTCTAGTACTCCTCCATGGTCACTGCTTGCGGTTATCGAAACTTTTCTTTTTCATTCAGTCAAACCTCATTTCTATACTACGTAATATTATAATTCCATATCCAGTACTTTGTACTGATACAGCTCAAAATTTTAAATGTATGTTAAGATTTTAAAATTTTTTATTCGCGCTAAACCTCACTCCTCGGACGTAAGAGGGAGTATTGAAAGATCTCACTTTGTTCACAGCTTTTACAACAGCCAGAAATACAAAGAGATCAGATCGTTTCGAGCACGTGTACACGACGTGGAGCGGCGTTCGAATATATACAGATATTTATACGGTACGGTGGTAGCTGTGCCATCTACACGAGCGTTTAATCGCGCACTAGTCTTAATAGAACTACTTAACTAAATCAATCCGTGGCTGGTTCAAATCCGGCTCGAAGGACCGTAAAAGTATATAAGATCCTCGATTAAAACTACACACTTTATATACTTGATTTATTTCATCCCTTGATGTGGATGGAGATGCCTTGAAATGTACCGGCGAGCACGCGCTTGCGCCGCCTTGACGAGCGTCGTTTGTACGGATGGTAAATTTACGCGTGTTCATTTAAATACCGAGTCGGGAAAATGTACGTATTTGCTTCGTACGTTCCGAATTCACTTGTGATTGCTTCATTTCACTTCATTTGTGCGCCGATCGCATTATAAACCTAATATCTAAATAGAAACACCTATAAAGCTCAACTTAGGTAATATGCATAATTAAACAAAAGTCCTATTCACATACATCCCTCGACGTAGCCGTCTATTAAATTTTAAGACAACATTAAATATTAAGACAACATGTAAATTTAATTATGGTGTCAATAAATATTATTATTATTATTATCTTGTATGTCTTGGAAGACCACGGGCCATAAAAATGGCCCGGACTTTTGAAGGGCTTGCGCGGGGCCATGAAAAGGCCAACACGTAGAGGCACTTTGACAGATTTAATGAAAATGTGGCGTGACACTGACCGGCGATTATCCCTGTCTACACTATATACTAATGCACCCAAGGACAAGCCCCGGCCAGTGTAGGACTATTGTGGGAAATGAAGACAAAAAGTACCGGGCTATTGGGGTGAACTGCTAGTGGTACTAGGGGTCTGGGAGTATGGGGACTATGGCGTCTGCTCGTCGCAATGTTCGGGGAACATGGAAAAATGGGCAGACGGTGACTCGCCACTCCCTGCATGGGCCCCAAAAAATGCCATAAAAGGCAGGGGCAACATGGGTATGAGTGGCTAAGGGGCGTAGAGAGGTGGGCTGCAGGTTCACCGAAGCTACTTCCGACATTAGGCCATTTATCACTTACACCCCTGGAGCTTGAGTCTTATCTCTAGCGATCTCCACTCCGTGCCGGCTGGTTAAGGCAAGTATGGAGGTGGGGGCCTTGTCTTGGCCCCCGGAGTCAGGGACGAGGTGTCGCTCCTCACCTAAGGCTTCGCCACAAAGCCCCCCTGCGGATTATTATTATTATTATTAAGAGTATATTCTGAAAGAGAGCTGGTAAATACCTGTAGCCTAGTTTTGATGACGTCAGCGGGCGTGACGAGAGAGGCGGCGGGGATGCCAGCGATGGCGCCGGCCGCCAGTAGCGTCAGCGGGTGATTGTAGCCATTCTCGTCGGCGAATTTTGCCTGAAATCAGTAAACATTGGGTCGAATGCTCACGTAAGGGCACGTTCCCACTTTGTCGTGACGACAAATAATCGTGTAGTTTTAAGTGTCGTGGCTTATATGTTTAAATGGAGGTGTTCACGTATAGAACGACACGATTTATTGTCGTCTACGATATTTTTGCAGTGGCGAGAGATTGTTATGACAATGGGAACGGCTAGCACGACAGTCGTGAAACGATAAAAGATCGTTACGACTAAATCGTGACAGCAAATCTATCGTAGCCACGATAGAAATATCGTCTCGTCGTTTACACGTGTTTCCCTTCCTCGCGATCGTAGATTTGTCGCTTGCTATTGATGTGTAAACGACAAAGCGACTGACGTGAAACGATAAAGTATCGTCGCGATCCAATAGCAAAAGCTAGATACGATAGTCGCTAAACGATAAAAATTGTTGACGACTACCAATCGTTATAATGGAAACAGCTAGAGACGACAGTCGTCCAACGATAAATTAATCGTTACGACATAGTGGGAACGTGCCCTAAGTCAGTTTTCCATAGAATATTTATAATAATAACAGTTGTGAAACAAGAAAAAGTTGTGTGTGCTGGGTGTCAACGTATAATAATAAAAGCCCTTAAGAATTCAACTGCTGGGCTCGGGCCTCCCGCTATGAGGAACAGATCGTATGTTCGCCGCGCTTGTCTGAGGCGGCTTGGCGGGTTTGACACATCGGTTATACAAGGATATAACGCATTTTTGAAGTGAAACTTCTTTATCGGCGTTGGGAAAAAAAAACACCGTCACATTTTTCCGTTACGCGCCATCTTTTTCTTGCATTTTAACAACTCAAACTCGTATATTACTAAAGTAATTAATTAATATACGAGTTTGATGATTTATAAATCATTTATTTGGTATCCTACATATATATATATAAATATACATATATATATATATATATATATATATATATATATATATATATATTAAAGTGATCAGCAAAATCAAAGGATTTATTTCCGTTACGCGCCATCTTTTTCTTCCCCTACCAAGGTCGATTCGAACGAAGAGTAATTATAAAGTAAAATGAAATAATTTCGTGAATGAAGTTTCACTTCTTACGTGTGTACACTAGTACACGCACACATTTTTTTACCTATAAACGTGGCACACAGAATGTGGTAATACTTGGCAAGCAGTATATCGAATTGTATTCGAATAAATGATTCGATACAAGTTGTTACACGAATATATATTTCAATTTTTGAAGTAACAAAGTACTTATTTGCTGGTTTTATTAAAATTTATTTATTTGTTTTACCAATTAAATATTACAGAAGTAGAATTACGTTTTTATTCATTATTATTATTATTTAATTAACAAATGGGTCGTTTTGGTCTTAGGCCAAAAGGAAAGTTTTTCACTGAAAATCAGCGCTGTGTCGGATATAATTCCGGCAAACCTCAAATTATGCTCTGTATATAATAATGTATAAATAATTCAATTACGTCGCTATTTCTTCAAATAAGATTTTTCTTTCTTTCTTTAAACCCGTTCCTGTTAGTGTGAACAAACGATAACTTCTAAAAACGTGTCGAGGAGTCTAAGGAACGAGGATTGGGTATCCGCAGGTGAGAGCCGCTTATATTCTAGCCGGCTGTGGGTTTTGCACTCCTTCCACCACCAACAATTCATAGGAAATTCTTTTGCCGTACAGGTGTTCGCCTTTGGAACTGTCCCCCTTTACCAATCAGAAAAGCTAAATCAATTACCACATCTAAACGTATGGTCACTGACCATTATTGGTCCGTTAAATAAAAATCGTTGCATTCAATTAATGTATCTATTGTTTGAATATATATTTACAATATCAGCATATACCTAATTATATATGTATATATGTTTATCTATTGGACGACGAAGAATCTACGATCTATCGACGGCCTCTGTGGTCGAGTGGCCTAAGCCTTTGCCGACCTACTTCACTGCAACGCAGAGGCTCCGGGTTCGATTCCTGGTATAGTAAATTTCGGAAACGTCTTTTCTCCTTTATTTACTGGGTGTCTGGGATCGGCCCCAGTATAGTGCGTTGTATATTAATTATAACACAAGCGTTATATGTACTAGTTGTAATATAAGCATATAGTACTTAATTTTTTCTAATACACCACCAAAAAAATATTAAATTTAATTTTCGTTTAAAATCTCCTTACTCCTTAGACACTGGGTTGCCTGGAAGAGATCGCTATAAGCGATAAGGCCGCCCATTGTTCAATATCTATACAAATGTATCCATATCAATTGTCTAGATTTAAGTTTATGGTGAACAATAAAGAGTTTTCATTAATGCATTCAAGAATTTACCTTTGCCACCCATGCCCTCTCTACCACCACCAAGCCCCCTTGGACAAGTGTGCCCGAGGTGTGGGATTCCATGGGAACTCAGCTGTGGGATTTTGAAATCAGAGTACATTATGTATTTCCTTACCTTCACGTGTGCGTAGGCCGGGAAGTAGATGGCGCTGAAGGGCACGTCCCTCAGGAGACATGCCTTCGCGCCCTTGTACAGGCCGAAGAGACCCAAGTCCTTGACGACCGACCACGCCCTGACCTTCGACCCCCCGGCGATTTCGCCGGCAACTTGGAGGCGGATTTTGACGATCTCCAATGGATTCGTGAATATCACTTGTGAACCGCCAGCCTGAAAATTATTTACAGAAATATTAAACTCTGGCCTACTAATTACACTTGCAGTAATTTACATTTTTCCATTTAGTGCAGAAATGGTAGCCCGAGGCACAGCACACTCTATACATAAAGCTGTTTTTTTTTATTGTTTCTAAGGAGAAAGAAAATAATTTTATTCAGGTCAAATTACATTGGTGTAGTGAAGGTATAATTTAACAAATTTAAAAGTAACAAAATAATCGTGACCTGAAAGAGGCATCAGATTCAGCATAATTCTGGTCTTTTAAAACCAGCGCTGATCTTCCGCTGAGCCCTTAAGGTACTGTCACGGCAGACATTACATCATTGCAAAGCATGAAGGTAGAATCTTAAAAATATATATATATATATATATATATATATATATATATATATATACATATAAATATATATATATATATATATATGTCGCAGAACGGCGTCGTTCTCACGACATCATCTTTAGTTATTGCAGGTTTAGTGGGCGTCATCAGGATAAAATGCGAGCATAAAACACAATAGCCACGGTTTATACACTTTTAATTTAGATTTGATCAACATTATGACATAATTTAGACCGAGCAGCGGGTTCAGGGCACCCGCTCATACTTTTAGCGTCAATACTTTCTTTAAAACTCTCAAAGGTCCAACTCGACCTGTAGCCACCAACCAAATGCGTCACTAAAAACTCCTCCGTCTACCGAAGTAGATAATACCAAAGTATAGAGGGCGCTGACCCCGCTCAGAGCCATATGCTCTGCTCTGATTGGTCGTTTATTAAATTACAATATTCATAACTTTTATTAGGTTAGAACGATCTTTTAGGTATAGAAACATTTAAGACATCATATATATATATATATATATATATATATATATATATATATATATATATATATATATATATATATATATACTTGAATTATTAATTTGTGAAATAAGTATATCCAATTACTTAGATTTTATACTGCGTAACCTTGACACTTGTATTATGTAATCTGACGGTAGAATAAAGACATTTTTATTTAATAATTAATGAAAAAGCTAAACTAACTTAAAAATAAGATTAAATACAAAAATAATATATGTTGTAATGTGTGTATATATACATATACACACACACACGCACACACATACGTAGTATATACAAGAAGGACACTAGTAAGTTACATAACATGGACATGTTAAGTTATCTATACTAATATTATAAAGAGGAATTATAAAGAATAAAATATACATGGAAAAATTAATCGACCTATAGAGCCGATTTTTCAATTATCAGATAAAAGTTATCTGTCGAATAAACTATAACCTGAGTGAATTCAAAAGACTAATCATTCAATTATTGTATTTCATTTATCGTTTGGAATGGAACAATGGTATTTTTTTCGCGGAACCCTAAATAAAAAAAGGGCAATTTACTCTTTATAACATCAGCTATCTGTCAGTGAAAGTCTCGTCCTAACATACAGATAAAACTTTTGAAATTTATTTTTTGATATAATTATCATATTTACCTTCATACGAATTTAGTAAAAAGCTGGTTTTTTTAAATTACAGACACTTCAAAATTTTATTTATATGTATAGATTTATATACTTTTATCTTATACCTTTTTTACTCGTACACAATATTTTTACTATCTAAATCTATTTATAAAATAATAGCTGTGCCCGCGACTTTGTTCGCGTGGATTTTTTTTTCGCTGAAACCCCAATTTTCTAAGTAGCCTAATTTACTCCTTGTAACATTAGCTGCCAGTGAAAGTCCCGCCAAAATCCGTTCGGCCGTTCCAGATATTAGCCAGAACATTCAGACAGACAGACAGACAAAAATCCTAAATATCGCATTTTCGGAATCTCCTAGTCCGTATTATATGCCTATGCCTCCTGATATTTTTCAAATTTTTATTTTGGCTTTACAAACAGACACTTCAATTTTAGTTATCTGTATAGATTTATCTGGTTTTTTGTTTGTTTGGTTAGGATTCGAGCTAAAGTATGTTTTCGTAATGCCCCTGCTACACCTGGGAGAACGTTAGTGACTGTGTCACGTAAACGAAATCCATTTGTACTGATACGGTACAAAAACTAAAAAAGTAATGCTTCAAATATTTTGTCACGCCTCAAATATAAGAAGGACGTAACGAAGACAACAGTATAATAACGCGTCTATAAATATTCACATGACAAAGAGGGACAACATGACATGCACGACTGCTAATAAAATGAGGTGACCGAGGCCGATAACATCCTATTCTTTACGAACATTTCCGAACTATAAGTTTTGTATGGGACAAATGAGGGAATATATAATACGAACCAGGAGATTCCGAAAATGCGATATTTAGACTTTTTGCCTGTTTGTCTGTCTGTATGTTCTGGCTAATGACGTTCACCGCCTCACCGACCTCATCGCTTCAAATACGAATCTCCTCGCCTCACTTGAAGTGGTACATTGTACTGGTTCAGTACAAAATGTCATGTTACCTACTCTTACAAACTCATTTTAAAATCATGTCCTACCCAACTCTAATATTGCCCATCTATGTATACATTTATGCTTTACTAAACTACTAAACTTTACTTATAGTTTTTTTAACTATTCCAGAAGTATTTAATTTTTCGGGATCAAAAGTATCCTATATGTTGACCAGGGATATAAGCTACCACCATACAAAATTTCATCTAAATCGATCCAATCGTTTCGGAGATTAGCCGGTACAAACAGACAGACAAACAGAGAAACAAAAAATTTGAAAAAAAAAACAAAATTAGTTCTATTTCACTTCTTACAATCCCCATGACTCGGTTTTAGCAAAAAAAAAATCATTGTACAGAAATTTGACCTCTACAATTTTATTATATGTATAGATTATATTACTTACACAACCACCGGCGAGAATTTCAGCGTACAGGTGTATATTGCCATTCTTATCCATGAATTTGTCGCGAACAAAATCGTTCATCTGCAAGCAGAGCAAAATAATATTAGATTTTTTTCTATTTTGTCAAAAGAAACTATAATTTCTTGAATAGTGCAAACACACATGTGAATTTTTCAAATGGCCCCCCCCTCTGGCTAAGTATTAAAAGGCGTCTCGGGGCCGATTTTGATGAAAACTAATTTCGTATCATTAAATTTTTGACACACACGAACAAAGTGTCATCCCCTTAATAGAGACAATAAGAAAAGTGCTAATGGACACTCTCTTAGTTTGAATACGTCTTGTTAATTTAGGTTATATTTAAATTACTTCTCTTTTAGGTTATGGTTTTTCTTTTTTTTAGGTTATGGTAATATTAATTTGGTATTTTTAAATACAACATTTATGAAAAAATTAAATAGATTATTTTTCTCGGGAATCAAATCGTTTGATTTAAAAATAACACAATATACTGTAATATTCTACGAAGTAACAGACATAGCATTTATTTATTTTATATACAACTGATACAATTATAGTTTTAAACTAGACTTTAAGTAGTTTTAAGTACTATTAGATAATAGATAAGCCTTATTTATATCTTATATGTATTTCAGATGCCCGAACAGTAACGGGGGTGAACTTGCGATTAAAAAAAAAACTTCGAAACCATATTATAGCATGTAAGTATCGATTCCTGTGAAGCAATGTCAAACAGCAAACTGAGGCAATTAGTTCTTATCAAAGTCAGCTCCGAGATTCCATTGAGCATTTTACACTATATATCTAAAGGTTGTTAAACTGGCAAATTTTTCAGTAATTATTGATTGGCAACAGTAATGGATTAATCTGGAATAATCGCAATAAAATTCGGTAATTGTTTCGGCAATTTACTCCATATATTCCACAAATCTCAATGTCACCATATGAGTTGCCGATTATACAATCGATTTGGAAATGTTTTATTCAATTTTATTTCTATCCCGTTTGTGCGTATAACTGCATCTCGTTTTGCTCCTTGTTGCATGGTATTGTGTGGCCGTATCTCAGCAACAGCTTGCTACATATTAGATATAAATATAAAGATATACATATAGATTATATATGTCTATTAAGTATAACTCTTATATAATATTATACATACTTATATGTTTATAAATGAATGAAATATATGTAAGTAACTGCATATCCTATAATATTTATGTATATCACCTGGGACCAATATAATCTGTTTTATTCCTGCCACGGGTTGTCTGGAAGACATCGCTTCTTAGCCATAAGACCGCCCATTGTACACATTAAGAATATTTTTAGGCTATAAGTTTTTCAGTCTTTTCTATAATCGTGTACAATAAAGTGTTATCTATCTATCATATTGTTCAACACCCTAAATTGCTTGACATAGTCGTGACGTCATAGTTGGCGAGAATTCACTGGGATTAAGCAATCTTTAGTTGCTCGTGTAAAAGCACCTTAGTTTCGGATTAAGCCATAGTGGCTCACTTGGAAAAAAAAATGTTGACCATAGCTTACTTCAAGGTGTCGGTTGACTATAGCTAACTTCAGGGTGTCGGTTTTTCGTGACAGTGTGCGCGCGCATCGTAAAAGTATAACTTCAAAACTAAAATGTTGACTATAGCTAACTTCAGGGTGTCGGTTGACTATAGCTAACTTCATGGTGTAGCTTTTTCGTGTGACGGTGTGCGTGCGCGTCGTAAAAATTTACTCTCATCATTTTTCCCTAACGCGCCTAAAGAAGTATAACTTCAAAAATACTAATGACGTTCATACATTATAAGCCTCACCGTCAACTTGATGGCCTTTTCAGGTGCGACCCCGATCAGCTGTGGAACCAGTCCTCTGTACAGACCAAACAGTCCCTCGTGTCTGATCACCTTTTTGAAGCAGTCCCATGAATTTCTATAAGCCACTTCACCAATAAACGAGCCAGTGCGCTGATTTTGCATACGGGTTTTCACTAAATCTATCGGATACACGGCTGAAGCACCGACAGCTAAAAAATGTTTTACATTATTGAAGTTAACTCAAAACTCAGAGTATTACTAAAATTAATTCTAAACTCAGAGTAGTACCTAATAAAACTAATTAAAATTAAATCTAAATTCAGAGTATTATTAAAATTTACTCTAAACTCAGAGTAGTAATAAAATGAACTCAAACTCTATAATCAAAGTAATGTTAAAGTTAACTGTAAACTCACATTACATTAAAAATGAGCTCTGAATTTTGAGTAGTATTAAAGTTAACTCATAACTCAGAGTATTATTAAAATTTACTCTAAACTCAGAGTAGTAATAAAATGAACTCAAACTCTATAATCAAAGTAATGTTAAAGTTAACTGTAAACTCACAGTATATTAAAAATGAGCTCTGAATTTAGAATAGTATTAAAATAAACTCTTAACTAGGAGTATTATTAAAATTAAATCTAAACTCAGAGTAGTAATAAAATTAATTCAAACTCTTAACTCAAAGTATTGTTAAAGTTAACTGTAAACTCACAGTATATTAAAAATGTACTCTGAATTTAGAGTAGTAATAAAATAAACTCATAACTCAGAGTATTATAAAAATTAACTCAAACTCAGAGTATTGTAAAAGTTAATTCGGAATTTAGAGTATTATAAAAATTTACTCTAAACTCAGAATATTATAAACTTTAACTTTGAATTTAGAGTAGTATTAAAGTTAAGTTAAAACTCGGAGTATTGTTAAAATTAACATTTACATTATTTTTTTGAAGTCAAAATTGAAATATCGGTACTTACCACCAGCAATCGAACCGAGTGTAAATCTGTAAGTGCTTTCCAAAATTTGAATTAGAATACTACGCTCTTCGGGACTCTGAAACAAATAAGTATCTTAATTACTAATAATATTCTAAGCTAAAATAATTCTTATATTTGCTTAGACAATCCACTTGAATGAAAATATATTTTTGTTTAACAACTTCGACGACGACTATTTTATATGACATATACCTCAGAGTTACCAAAGCTCATATCCTTTGAGGTTTAGTAACCTTTAGGTATACAAACATTACAGGTACTCAAGCTTACACTCGAGATCAAACGCGCCTGAGATTATAAACCGTCCAAAAAAAATTAAAAATTATGTACTCGTTTTATTAAGTTTCGTGCGCTTAGAAAGAGTCGATTTAAACGAATTATCATCCCACATAGAACACAGAGGCCATAGCTTTAATATAACCGTAAAAATAATAAATATTAGACTAGAATTTCCTAGACTCTTAAATTCGCAACATTAACGGAACAGAATAAATGGGCGTGAGAGCGGAAAGCTTTATGGAGCATAAATACAGGTTGTCCCAAGTCTTTTTCAATTTGTTTTATTACGCGGGAGTACTGCCGATCGCTAGCCCTGTCTTGAAAATTCAAACCTTATGAAAGAGTTTCACAGTGTGCTGCGTGAGTTGTGTAACAATTTTACTAAGACAATAATAAATTTCACACAGAACCTATTTTCTCGGACATTGCCATCTTAATGGCCGTGTTAACAAGCAAACATGCCGTTATTGAAGCCCTGTACTACATTATTGTTAACGGAGCACGTTTAAAAAGCATCATTTTCAGGAAATAAATTCTCAGAAGTTGTAAATTACCTTAAAACTTCTTCTTTAACTGAGACACTTTATATAAATTTAGAGAACGTCAAAGCCTCGAAGATTTTGTAAGCGTTTACCTACCAATGGCGTCATAGGACAAGTAAAATGAGTCAAATAGAGCATTCATTATACTTTGAAAGTAATTAAGTTTATTTCTATCGTGATATTTTAGAATACAATATACTTTATTGTATGAAAATGTTACATATCAACATTAATATATACAAGTACAATCCGCAATGTTAGAGTCTACGGCGATTTCTTCCAGACAACCTTTGGATGGAGTATAAGGGCAACAAACGTTGGTAGTTACTAAACCAGCACTAGTAAAATAATTTAAACTAGTGGTCGTCCGTGCTCGAAATTCGACCATAATAATTAATGTCAAAGACAATACTTCTATAATCACAGATTTCGCCAAGGCTACACTGTTAATTTGACTTGAACAATAAACAAATGAGTATACAGTGTGAGTCTTCATAATGTGCACATATCGAAATTAGGGAATCTATAGTTAATTTTATCGACGGAAAAGATACTAAAAAAACTCTAAAAAAAATAATTTAATTTTTTATGGATTCTTAAAAAAAATTGTTTGATGCTGTGACTCCAGTGTAAACAAAACGGTGTAACTTTTGAACTAAATGATCACCATGAAACAAACTCCATCATGATCGGAAGTAATTAGGCGGCCTAATAAAATGAAAAAAACTAGCCTCAATTGAAAATAAACATGTTTTTTTAACAAAAATCTGTTTTTTTTTTCTTAAATTATTACAATAATCGTAAAATTTCTCAATAAAACGCCCCCATTACCTACCTTTTTTTAGTACTTTAAATTAATCTTCATCGTATTCGCTACCCAACAGTAAAAATTGCATGTTTATAACTCAAACATAACATTTTTTTATCAAGTGTTAAAAGATGGCACTCCGAACGCGCAATTTATTATTTTCTTAGGGATGGTTTATTTGGGACGATAATTAATACAAAAGGTGGTTGGTAGATGGCGCTGCAATCGGGTACCAGAATTTAGAAGAAGAATTTACAATTTATTTTGATGAAATGTTTTATTTGTTCAAGTGGATTTGAGAATAGTTTAGATAAACATTTGGTCCCGGTAGATGACGCTGGAATATATACATACATATATATATTCTATCTTTTCTACATAAAAAGCGTGTTAAAAAGATTGAAATTTATTTTAACTTGGGTCCGCATCCCTAATGGTATTTAAATGTAGACTTTAAATATTGAAAAAGACTTTTGGAACACCTGTATTAACAAATGTGCAACAACAATATTGAATACACTATCGACGAGAAACTAGCGTATTGCCCAATTCGATCGTTTAGTGATTTATAAAAATTTAACAACGACACACAAATAATTATTATCTAGTTGTGTTCAAGTTAGTATACTTTTGGCTGTTAGCCCCCAAATAAAATAAATAATCTGTTGAATAGAAACAGAACAAAACTTTAAAAAAATTTCATGAAACCGCTCTAGCTCCTGGAATAACGTCACTTTTTGCTTGTGTGTTTTTTAAAACATTTTCCAATAAAAAGAAAACTAGGACATATTTATTATAGCCTAAAACTAGCTTAGTCACTGCCAAGTTCTTGGCATATACACACAAATCAAAATTTTGTAATATTCAAAAAATACGTATTAATTAAAATAGAGCGACATTTTGTATATGTACAACATATATGTAATAATAGTTATAAAAATATTTTAAGATTTTTTTAATGTTACGTCCGAAATTAATTGAAAATTCAATGTTTTCGCTTGTATACCAAAACATCGCTTATAAAAAAACCAAAACAGAAACATCATAAACTCCTGCGATCTTACTCACCATCCTGCATTCCTTACAGTTTATAAAAACGCAAGGCTCGCTTAACATATTTACCTCCTCCTTTTGCGCATTGAAAGAAAGAGAAAAATACAGACCTGTCAGTTAGTGATGTTTCCAAAATAAATAACTAAAATACCACCATTGACATCTAATTGAATTGAATACAAATTAGGCAATTGAATGTATTTGTGTTCAATCCCTATTAATATTATAAATGCGAAAGTAACTGTCTGTCTGTTCCGTTTTCACGTAAAAACTACTGGACCGGTTTGGCTGAAACTCAGTATATTATATATTTTCGATGCCGAGAATGAACATAGGATACTTTTTATCCCGAAAAATGGGACAGTTTCCGGGATAAAAATATATTTGTCTTTCTGTTTGTTATGCTTTTACGGAAGAACTAATGGGCCGATTTGGCTGAAATTCGGTACGTATATGTAAATTAAATTCTGAGGGTGGACAAGGGATACTTTTCATTTTGGCCTTTTTGGTCATTTTGGCTATTTTAGCCTTTTTACTCATTTTGGCCATGTCGGTCACTTTGGCCTTTTCGGTCATTTTGGCCATGTTGGTCATTTTGGCCGTTTTGGTCATTTTGACTACTTTGGCCTTTTTGGTCATTTTGACCATGTCGGTCACTGTGGCCTTTTTGGTCATTTTGGCCATGTCGGTCACTGTGGCCTTTTTGGTCATTTTGGCCATGTTGGTCACTGTGGCCTTTTTGGTCATTTTGGCCATGTTGGTCACTGTGGCCTTTTTGGTCATTTTGGCCATGTCGGTCATTTTGGCCTTTTTGGTCATTTTGACCATTTTGATTATTTTGGTCTTTTTGGTAGTTTTTGCCTATTCCGTCATTTTGGCCACATCGGTCACTGTGGCCTTTTTGGTCATTTTGGCCATATCGGTCATTTTGGCCATTTTGGTCATGTCGGTCATTTTGGCCTTTTTGGTCATTTTGACCATTTTGATTATTTTAGCCTTTTTGGTCGTTTTTGCCTATTCCGTCATTTTGGCCATGTCGGTCTCTGTTTCCTTTCTGGTCATTTTGGCCATGTCGGTCATTCCGGCCTTTTTGGTCATTTTGACCATTTTGGCCTTTTTGATCAAGTTTTGTAATTCATGTTGTTTACAGATAGACGGGAATGGTATAATTAGCGATATAAAATGAAGTGAATCTTCCGTGGGCAAATACATAAAAATTTAACTCGCGGCTGCGCCGCGGGGTAAACTCTAGTTAAATATATTTGCATCCATTTGAGTACACATTAACAATGGACGGGTTTAATCTTACTATTCCTTCTTTTACCTTAATGTTGGTAACATTTAAATTTTAATTAGGGGCCATCAACAAATTATTTTACATGAATTTCAAATTTATTGACTCCATCCCTCGTAAGTAACTTTTGCTGCACAGCTCACATTTGTGAGACTCCTCGACTAGTGTGACATTGCGTATTTTGCCATTTTACATAAAGAAATTATTAAATTAAAACAGCTGTTATGGACTTAGCTTAAATATATTCGATTTTGAAATGTGACGTCACAAAATTAAGGATCCCTCCCACCAGTCCTTGTCACAATTCGTCCACCGCTCAATGTGTCGTAATTTATGGATGGCCCTTTAGTAGTAAGGGCAAATGAATTGATAGTAAGACAGAAACCTATCAGAGATTATATTGAATAAACTGCGCAGGAGTATGAGTTAATGATCATACTTTTTACAGAACTTTACTCTTAATAAACGCATTTCAAAAATTAAAAGTAAAATTGTTGGAAAAACTTTTTGATTTGAAATTATTACAGTATCTAAATACAGAATAAGTAATGAACACTACTTAAGCGGGTGACAGCGTCCAAGTAATTGTCGCGTACTTATAGCCTGGCGACTGTCTTCCCTTCTGAGAGTTCGCGTACTTATAGCCTGACGAGTGTCTTCCCTTCTGAGAGTTCGCGTACTTATATTCTGACGACTGTCTGCACTACTAAGAGTTCGCGTACTTATGGTCCGACAGCTGTCTTCACTTTTAAGAGTTTCGCGTACTTACGGTGACAGACAGGGCAAAAGTTCATCGAGCCCTAAGTACGGGGACTCACATGCAAATCTGTCACCCCTAACCTATTTAGAAAGTCGATTAACGTAAAAATACTTACGGATACTGCTTTAATTTCGGCAACGCGACGTGTTACTTGTTTGAAGTACTGCTCTGGTGTGATTGTATTCAGATCGTTATATACGATTCGTCTGAAAAAAATATTAAATATTTTATTTTAACAGTATTCTATTTATAGTCTTAAGGGATTATTGATAGAATACAATATAAGTTCAGTTCGCTTCATTTACTAATTTATAATTTAATGTATGCTGATTTTATTAGCTTTTTTTGCCAGCAGTACTGTATATCTTTGCGCAGTCCATATCCATCCTTATATTTAATTTTATTGATATACAATAAATTACAAGTAAAGAACACAGAGTATACATAATGACATTACTAACTACGTTTTAAAATGGGGTACCCGAGATACTTAAAGGTATACCCTCACCGCGAGGATTCGCTTGTAATGTAACATTACAGATCTGAGCATTGCATAAATGACAAAAAGAACCAAGCATTAAAGTACGCAACCTGTAATGAAACAATCTGTAACATTTTGATACAACTTGTAACACAATGACTGCTTCGATTGACATTGTCATCAAAATCAAATGAAATAAATGCCCCAAAAGGCGAATGCTCGTCAGTCAGGTAGGCAGTACTATAACATAGTGCTCAAACTCAAATCATAAATGTTCTACTGGCGAATGCTCGCGGTAAGGGACCACCTCATTTGTGTAATAAAAATTCTGTAAAGTATGTCATTTGTCTATATGTATTCTGTGTGAATTAATTTAATCGACATTAAGCTCTTTGAGTGTGGTAGCAACTCACCCGTTAGTATGATGAATCATGTCACAAAGCGTGAACAATATATCTACTTCCAATGGTGTAATTTGGCTCATCATTTGCGCTGAATGGAGGAACTCTTCCTTCGTAACTTCCTGGGTTCGATGACCGTTGGTCGCGTTGAGGTATACACGCTTGATCAACTCCATGTTGTTTAAGAGAGAATTGAAAGCCATATAGTATGGGAAACTGATTTTACGCTCGCTTTGAGGGAAGCCTGAAGCCTGGAATTTATAATATTTTTTTGTTTCAGTCACACATTTCAAAATAATTTTTAGGTTTTCGTCATACATACATTTTAAAATCATTTTTCGTTTTCGTTCGTCATTGTATGTCACAATTTTTCTCAGAAACTATTGAATTCATATGGATTAAATGTTTTAGAAAGCACAATTCATCAGCAAATACCCAGTAGTAACATTCAATTAAAAAACAATGTCGGTTGATATGTATTGAAATTGCACTGTTGATTTGTTACCTCTAAGAAACCTTTTATATAGTTCATGAACTGACACGCACTTGTCCAATTTACTTGAATTCGAAAACTCCAACTTACACTAATCACTTTGGTCTTCATATCCTTGGTGAGCAAATGGTTCTTGATGGACAACATGATATCTCTAAAGTCGCCGGCGGTGATGAAACCGGTGCCATCACCGTCGCATTTCTTAAACGCCTCGACGCCATACTCTTCATGGAAGTCGTGCAAGAATTGAGAGAACTCGGGGTAAGTCACTAGTCTCTTCTTGTCCTTTCCAAAGTATAAGCGTATAAAAGTGCTTTCCATGTTGAACGGCAGCTTTTTGTAGAGTGCTGTTTTCCGCATGACTTCCGCGAATTCATCTGAAAATCGCATAGGGAGTATTTTAGTAAACTGAAACGGATGGGTGGGAAATTCAATATTGACTACTTCACTATAAAACTAGGTGTTCACGAATATAGACTTAAAAACAAAACTTGCCCTAAAGCATTAGTCTCAGCATAATGCTAGTCTGTCGACCAGTGCTGATCTTCCGCTGAGCCTAAAGGTATCGCCACGGCAGACCACACACCATTACACAGCATAATTATAACAATAATATTGTTACGAGTCAGCTGGACTCGAATTAAAATGCCGTTACAATTATTACAAAGTGTATTAGAACTATACAAACACGTATAACACAGGTACAAATATAACCGAACACAACAAATTCAAACGTAATGCAGAAGGTTGTAATTCAATAAAACGCGCAAAGTCCGTCACTATTAGATTCCCGAATGTACACACGTCACGCCCGTATCGTAGTTGTAGCTCAATTTACTCCTCTCTCAATCAGGCCGTCTTTTTATATACTTCACAAATGCAAATGTGCCCGCCCGGCAACGTGAACAATATTTCCTAGAATTAGCTTGTAATTGTAATCCGCAACACCTGGCTAACTATGCAGCCTGCAAGCGGCCGTAAACTAGTACAATAGACTGTTCACCACAATAACTAGAAATATATGCCAATAAATAAGTGAACAAAAGAAGACGATCATAAAAGGATTACAATTAGCTAAATGCCGACAGGTAATAAAATGTGCTTTTACAAATCTGTACGTGGAATTTGTCTTTGTCAGGGCCCAAGTTGAAACAATAT
The DNA here is from genome assembly GCA_949752895.1 of Dendrolimus pini. NCBI lineage: Eukaryota > Metazoa > Arthropoda > Insecta > Lepidoptera > Lasiocampidae > Dendrolimus > Dendrolimus pini. The sequence goes on along the minus strand of OX457132.1, from coordinate 4,272,624 downwards.
AATCGTATACACACATGTCGGAGGGAAGCTTTAATTGGACGTATCGTTGACTGGATGTATAACGCACAATATCATTTGTTTACATTTTAATTACTTCTAAAATTCTTAATGTAATTTAATTTGATTTGTTGAATGTTTCTATAACTTAAAGATCGTTCTAACCTAATAAAAGTTATGAATATTGTAATTTAATAAACGACCAATCAGAGCAGAGCATATGGCGGAGCGGGGTCAGCGCCCTCTATACTTTGAGTAATATCTACTTGGGTAGACTGAGGAGTTTTTGTGACGCATTTGGTTGGTGGCAACAGGTCGAGTTGGACCATGGAGTATTTTAAAGAAAGTATTGAAGCTAGAAGTATGAGCGGGTGCCCTGAACCCGCTGCTCGGTCTAAACTATGTCATAATGTTGATCAAATCTAAATTAAAAGTGTATAAACCGTGGCTATTGTGTTTTATGCTCGCATTTTATCCTGATGACGCCCACTAAACCTGCAATAACTAAAGAAGATGTCGTGAGAATGAGGCCGTGGTTAATAGTATAAAATATAGTTTAGTAGTTATTAGTGCATATATTAATAAGTAATAATATCAGCCCATAACTGTCCCACTGCTGGGCTCGGGCCTCCCATACAGTATACCCGCTACGCTTGTCCTAGATTGCTTGGCAGGTTTTACAAATCGGTTATCTCGATATGCAGGTTACATCACGATGTTTTCCGGTCACCGTTGTTAGCACGTGGTAATTGTAACTATTTGCACATTAGATCAGAAAACCGACTAAGTGGTGCATGCGTTCTGGCCAGGATCGAACCCGCGCCCGTTGAGTTTGGGACGAGTGCGCTAACCATTACGATACCACGACTTACGACTAGTACATATGTAATAGATATTAATGCCGATATGGTTGCCTATGACGAGACCTCCTGGATGCTAAAGAATTGCTAATGCTGGTACGACATAGGGCGTAGATTTAGATACATTGTTATCTATGAATACAACTACATTTTAACGGTCTAAATCACGACATTTCATTTACACTTGACATTCTTTTTCTGTAATCACGTCTACTAAAAACTGGACGAAACTTCGAAATAAAAATAAAATAAAATGGCGCGCATAAAACAGTTAAAACGTAGTTTAAATTATGTGTACTGGTCGCAAAATATAATAAAATATTATTTAAATCTATGCCCTATATCTTTATGTGGTACAAAGCTTATCTGTCTGGTATGGCCATGTCTTACCCAAAAATCGGCAACTTATATAGGAAACTGTGTAACCATGGCGGCTCTGAGAGCTCTTGGTTGTATGAGTACACCCAAGCAATGTTGATAGAGGGTCAGAGTTCTCACAAAGACAATGTGGGTGAAAATTAAAAAAATAATAACCAAAAACTACGAATTGCGACTCCGGAGCTCATACTAGAATCCATAGTGATAATAAAATATATGAAAGTTATAAAATTTTCAAAACTCACCAAAAGCAACGAGCCCATTGCCATTGGTGTCGAAGAGTTGGAAGGCGGTTTTGTAGAGCGCGTCCGGCACACACAGCAAACCCTCAAAGGCTTGGAACTCGGAGAACGAGATGAACCCGTCTTTGTCCATGTCCACGATGCCCGCGATGAGCTTGACCGATTCCTTGTTGTAGTCATCTGGAAAACAACACTTTGAATGTAGGTAATATTAGAATCTAGACATATACAATTGCTTCACCTCACTAACTGACATATCGCCCACAGCCCAAACTACTGGAGCTAGGACCGTGATTTGCATGCGGGTTCTTTCCGTACTGAAGGGCGCACTATGGAAGGATTTTTGAAAATTCATCTCATAAGTGGGTGAAAAGGGGGATGAAAGTTTGTATGAAAATCCGGCGGATTTTTAAAGAAGCGCAAATTGTATGTACCTGTTTCTGGTTAAAAATAAATGTACATTTATATAGATTACATGTATGACCTTCAAGAAGTGTTCTCCAGTGGGACTCCACTTATTTTGAATAAAAACGTTTACATTTGATTTTCCAGAAATAGGGAATCTGACTACTCAATCTTTGACTATTGTTAATCTAAGCGAGTGAAACTGCTGGCAACAGCTAGTATACCATATGTACGTTAGCTGTAGAATGAACCTTCTTTGTAGTTTTTTCAGAAAGCTACAATATGGGGCTGGAAAAGGCTGGAAAGCTATAAAAGGGGGTAAACATAAAGTTTCAACGAGGTAGACAACGCATCGACTTCCTCAGTATTGCAGATACCCATAAGCGACAGATTCACTTAGGGACCGTCCTATAAATTACGTTATACGTTAAGGGGTGGGGGGGGGGGGGGTCAATGAAGTGTGACATGATGTGACAAGGGCTGGGAGGGTCCTAAGTTTCGTGACGTCTAGGAGTGCACGATATATATCGATATCTCATAAAATATCGATATATGCACACGATATATCGCTTCCATTCGATATTATCGAATAATCTAGTATCGATATGTACAATCGATACATTTTAACCGATACACAAAATATCGTTAGAAATTAAAGAATATTGTTATATTTTTTTAAACTGACTGATTGGCAACTTGAGTAAAAATAAAACGTAAAACCCTGAATTATGGAATAACTAGCCTTCGCAATAACGACAGTGTCGTTAACAAAATATTCTAAATTACTTCAAATCAAACTCCACTGCATACTAGCCTACGATGTATATTCGTCTCAACAGCTGAAGAGCGACTCCAGAGTTTCTGGAATAAAGTCTCGGTTTTGTTTTTTAGTAGTTTTTCAGCGGTGGCCGTTTATGAGATATACTAATGAAATCATTCGATTATGAAAATGAGTAAGCTACTAATTTCATAATCGATTTTCAATATTAAGATTCGAAAATAATTATGACTAATGTCATAATCGCCCCCCGCTAAACAACATGCTACTCCTACTCTTCGTAAAGGCAGCAGCAGTATTTAAATTGTATAATCTGTGTCTGTGAGTACACATTTCGGTCTCAGTACAAAATAACCTACAAATAAAAGTTATCTGTTTTGAGTGTTTTGTTTGATACATTTTACGAAATATAAATACAGTTATATAAAAACTAACTAATAAAAATAAATAACACGATATTTAAAAGCGGCTACAATTCAATTGTATAGAAAAATCAAGCTGTGGTAATAAATTTATTAACTGTTTTGTATATTACATTTTAAATAAAATTTTATTTATGCAAGGCCTAAACAAAAATATTAGGAATTATAAACTACATACGAAACTAATACGAAGACTAAATACGAAAATTACATTTCTTTACGATATATCGAAGATATCGATATATTTCTACGATATATCGCGAAGTATCGATACAACACTACGATATATTATATCGAAAAAAATATCGATATGTTTTTTGTATGAACACCCCTAGTGACGTCACATTTCAAAATGTAATATATTTATGTTGTAAAACACAAAATTTGAACTATTAAAGAAAAACTTCAAAGTATTTATTTGCAACTAGATCTATATGACCAGTGTTTAAATTATTTAAAAGTAATATAAATACAAATAAAACTAATTACGGAACTGCTCTTTTAATTTAGTAATTTCTTTATGTAAAATTTCAAAATATGTGATGTCACACTGGGGAGGAAGGAGTCTCTCGAATGTGACCAGCTGTGACAAGGACGGAGGAGGGGACAAAAAATGATGAAATTCGTGCGACGTAATTTATGGACGGTTACCCCTTATCATCAACTAGACTGCTTATCAATTTTCAAAAATAATTAACAAAACCATGAATATATATGGACTCATATATGTAGTTTAGAAGATTGGAGACATGCAAATGTATTAGAAATTTTATTTAAACATTAAAATGGTTATGATTAGTGATTAAGCAATTTTATACTCGTAAAACAAAACTTTCTCTTAACTTAACCTAATTTAATGATAGGAATTTGAACAATATATATAAGTTAGGTTGCCTGGCAGAGATTGCTTTCAGCGATAAGTCCGCCTTTTGTTTCTACCATGACAATATTGTAATTGTGTATTTTGAAATTGTATATTTGGTGAGCAATAAAGTGTTATCTATCTATCAATATATTAGTTGACTACATAATTATTCAGAAATATTAGTGTTTGGAACATAAATACGAGGTTTCATAATCTAATTAGCTTCAGACGTATTAATTAATAAAATAAACAAATATAAAATGTGAAAGTGGACTTGTTAAATTTCAAGGACTTCTGGCATTAATTGATTGTTATCATCGAATTTTATGCATGTATAGAGAGAGGCCGTAGCTAGAGAGAAACTACCCTAAATAGATAATAATAATAATAATAATTTATTTATTTAAGTGAAGTAAAGTAAAGTAGGTTACAGTAAACAATATTTTTATGCTAGGTACATTTCTTGAGACTATTAAGTTGTCGGTTTGCCCCCAAACTAGGACAGATAACACTATAGATAGATAACACTATTATACACAGATACAAAAATTAACTTAAAGACAAAAATTATATCTAGTTATGTACAAAGGACGGTCTTATCGGTAAAAAGCGATCTTTTCCAGACAACCCCAGGAATAAAATGAGATGATAATGGCAATAGTGGTATATATAACATATAGTACGAATTACTTACATTTTAGTAATAAATACATAATTAATAAAAAATAAATAAATAGATATATATCACATACATATCTACAAAATATAGTAATATATATTTTGTAGATATGTATTTGTATGGTATGTATATTAAGTACATATAATATATAAATTAATAATAAATATTTTTGGCAGCAAATTTTACTCAAAACAAAGATCCCTTTATTTATTAAGACAAGCAAAATTGCATTCAAAGATTTTTGATAAATCACCAGCTTGAGTCGGGATGGTGAAACGTGAGAAAACCCCAGTATTTTTAACATACCCAACAAAAGGGTCATAGATTTTGAAATAGATTTATGTAAAAGTTATCCCGGAAAATGGGATTATTGTCTATTCTGTCTTTCTAGTCATTTTGTCATTTATGTAGTTTACAGATAGACGGGGGATGGGATAATTTGGGATATAAAATGAAGTGAATCTTCCGGTGGCAAATATATAAAAATAATAATACACTGTACCGCCTGATTTTTAAACAAGTGGTACGCACGTGAGTTTCACCCGTGCGGGGAACTTCTAGTATTGTATAATTATTAGCATTTAAATCACCATTAATCTAATCTAACAAGTGGTGAACATGAAATTATCACGATAGTGACGTTTTTCATGATTACAGACATCACATATTTGAAGTATAGCTATAGAACAGGTATCACAAATCTCTTTAATAAAAAATCGTGATTGACTATCAGTAAGCAGTTCATCGTAAAATTGCTACTTGGGGCTTAGTGCATCGAATGCATGTACAACATGTAAATCTATAATATAATATATTAATAGGTGAAGCAAAAACAGAGCAAAAACTTGGTACCACTTTTTACGAATATTGCGCGGACTGGAGTATAAATTTTCGCACGCATATAATATCGAAAAGGAATACACAATGCTATTTTTTTTTACATTATGCATAGCAAAAATCATTAAATTAATTTAAAAAAACATTACACACACTACTATTTATTTGACACACACGCATATATACTCTTTTGTTTATTGTTAAAGCCAAATCAACAGTATAGACTTGGCGAAATCTTTGATTATAGAAGTATGGTCTTTGACAACAGAACCTTATTAATGTTCAAACTTATTAGTGTGCATGAGTGTCCCGCAGTTGGCTGATTTTATATGTCAGAAATCGGAAGTATTACTAACCTTCGTCGAATAACCCGAGAAATTTTCGGACGAAATCTTCACTTGTGATGTATTTCTCACCGTTCTTGTCTACGGTGGCGAATTTTAAGAAAATCTCATGTAGCTTGTCTGTGTCTGCCCTTTTTAAGTAACCAACCCCCTGGAACGATAGAAAAACAATTTTTATAAACCATTACATTTGTAAAGTAGAATATGTTTGATCTATTGTATATACAAAATAACACAAACGCTCAAAAGAGACAAAAAAGAATCTACAGAGTCTTAACAATGATTTAATCTGGTTATACCCCAAGCGTTAAAAATACCTACATTCAATTTATGAGATATTCAACTAAAGTCTAAAGTTCTTTACAAGCACACTAAAAAGTGATCTTATAGAGTAGACGCCCTTTTTTTAAAGAGCTGAAAGCCATTTGGTGCTAGCCACCGCGGGGGAAACGGGTGGGAGCGTGTAGGACTTCATGTTAGGGTGGCACAAGCACCCCAAGGAAGTGCTATTGCTACACGAGTCAGGGATACCCACTAAAACCACTCTGTGCCCGTCTGTCCATTGCCTTTATGCTCAGGTTCACAGGTAGACAGACCGGCTTTGCCATTCCGCAGGCCTCCATAGACCGGGGGAAACCAACCCTATTGTCTTCATTCTCTATTTACGGGCTTTAAGTAACGCGCCGCACCACTTCCCCAGGGCAGCTCATGGCGGCCGAACGTCCAGTGATGGGCTCCGCGTCCGACGCATCCTTTTTTGGCGGGAACAGGGCATCCTGGTGCTCTCACGTTCTCGCTCCCCTTCCTCCTTGACGAGTATAACATGCTCGGAGAAAGAGACAGCGTCCCCATCCGGAGAGCAGATGCCCTATTTTCACTAATTACATGTGTGTGTAATTTTTTATAATATAATAATATGTGTAACACGGAGGTTTTACATCTTAGCAGCAACCTCCACCAAAGTAATATAAAGAGAATGTCATGTCACGTAAGGGCGACTTGACGGATGTCTGTGATATTGTAAGACGTTTTCCAGCTATCTAAGAAATCCAAATTTATCCTTATCATCATTGATTATTAATTATAGTAGCCTTATATATTTCAACTACTATATATGTTATTTTCGCCGGGCTTCCGCTTTCTCGCAGCGTATTGATGCGCTTCTAGTTTTGCGCTGCAAATCATCCCATTTCGGTCCGTTTAGTGGACTCGTACCTTATTTGTACTAAATAAATAATCTATGACCATTTTTCCCAACAAACTATAGAGCTTCCTTTTTTATTAAAAATTCGGGAATATAAGAAACAAAAGTATTTACTTATTTAAGTATACATTCAGTCACGGTAAAAATACTTGGAACTTAGATTTCTGAAGATTATTAGTCACAGAAGGTTTATAAATACTCCCTCAATGAACCTCGATAGAAGAAGCCGCCTTTCTTATCGCTATCGCTGTCACGAGACTAACATACAAACAACTTTTACTCTCATATAATGTGGCTTTATCAGTGAATTAATTATACCAGTCTGGAGGGAATAACCTATTTCCCTTAATTATTCATTATTAATCAGGCTTCATTTTACAATTAAAAGGTCAACGAGAAGGTCAAATGTATGTTATAATACAACTCAGCTGCCTAGTTTTCCATTATCTACGCGATTTGTTATCACTCAAGGCGTATTTACTATAGAAGTGAGTTATCTTTTATCAATACAGGTATAGATAAAAAAAATTCAAAGTCATTATCAAGTTCGTTTTGGATCAGTGCTATTTTAGATATGAACGTAATCTGTATTACAATATAATAAATGAATAAAGAAATTATTGTACTCCGATACTCGTATTCATCGAACTCTGTGTTGTTGAGTGGGCTAAGCCTTTGCTGGCCTAACGCACTGTAACGCGGGGGACCCCAGAGAAACGTGATAACGGCCGTCATCGGTCGTGATCCCTCGTTGCGCAAATAGACGAAATGCTGCGCAACGAGAAACTATGGTAAGCGGTGGCCTCCTTCTACGAGGACGTCATGTCACGGAAGGAGGCGGCCGAACGACAGAAAGAGGAGGATAGGCAAGCGGACACGCGTCGCAGACGCCACTGCGCTCGCCTTCTCCTATTGACGTAGTGGGAGCGGTGGTGGCAGGGCGACCTCTTCGGTGAACCACGCATAGGGACGTGGCACCCCACGTCCTCACCGAGGAGGAGCCTCTATTCTTAGGGGCATCCCGATATGATTGCGTTGAGGAGAGCACGGCGAACTGCCTAAGGCAGACCCCGTGGCATCTCACAAGGACGCAGAGACGCTGGTAGGTTTAGTGATTAGTCCGGCGGTCGGCATATCACTATTCCTTCCTCCGTGAATGCAGAACCGGCCATGGAAAACCCCACATACCTCTCGCATAACTCCATGGGGTGCGAGGGTATGCGTAAAGACAGTCCCCCAGCGACATCAAAAGTTTACTGGAATGTAGAGGTCTCTGGTTCGATTCCCAGGATAGTGAAATTCGTAAACTAACATCCCGTTATTTACTATGGTCTGGGATCAGCTTTAAAGTTAGTCCATGGCTTAGACCATTAATTAATGGTCAAAGATCCGTTGTTGTACATTACCCATGACACAAGCGTTTCTATTAAGCAGAAGTAATAATTAAAAAACAAGAATACTAACATAATATACCTACATGATAATATATTCCTAAACAAATTTGAAGACATTAAATTTTATCTTCACAATATTTGATTTTTATCCCGACGTTTCTGTTTGAAAAGTGGCCGAAACGTCGGAAAAAAATCAAATAAAATACCGCGCTTAAAACCGTTAAAACATACTTTTATCACATCAAAATTGTTTCGTCAATGTAGAAATTAACTTGCACTAACAGAGAAATGCACATAGACTGAAAGTAACAGCAACAAAAAAGAATGGTATTTTGATTTAAGAGATATTAAATTGATATTTTAAATTAGCTATTTTACTTCAACATAGATATATAAAAGTATTACATTGTATATGCACTTTAAATTACATTAAGTAATTTATGCACACTTCCTAGGTTATGAAAGATTTCATAAATAATTTCTCAATTTATAACATTTCAAACTTATGCCACTATTATATTCCGGCAATGTATGTTACAAGTGGGTTTATGTTCTCCTGAAATGGGGATTATTTTATTGCATGAATGGAGCAGACAGGCAGATGGCCCACCTGATGGAAATGGGTTACCATCACCTATGGACACTTGCAACACCAAAGATGCTACATATACACTGCTCTCTTAAGTGCGACTGGAACCTGGCCATTGATACCAGAACACAACTCGAGGTTGTTATGGCGACATACTATAGACCAGGGGTGGTCTATAGTATGTCTAACTATGCAAACTGGCAAGTAACCTACCATCTGGCTGTGGGTTGTTTTGTCGCCTCTTTGGGCAGGCTGCCAGGCAACAGGAAATTGTATTCTTTCTCGGTTGCTGCATGGAAGCTCAAGCCCAGCACTGGGAGTTCTGTCACATTATACTCTACATATTTTTTAACGGGAGTATAACATACAGGGTCACTTCACTAGAGATGAGTCCAACTAAAATTTTATAAGACTTTATTTGAAAAACTTGACTGAGAACTAATTCTATCTCACCAGAGTAAATTATAGAGTACACAAGAAAAGTTCTTGGGAATAATTTTGTATATGATCTAAAACACTGAAGAAAAGAAAAGAAGAAAGATGCATTACCCAGCCAATTGCGAGCAGTGTGGTAGTAGAAAGATGAAGACACTATTCTAAACAATTTATTATGTGTGCAGGAACGGAGAAAGAATACAATTACCTGCGGCCAGGCGGCCTGTCGTAAAAGGCGACAAAACAACCCACAGCCAGGTAGGGCATTTGCCCGACTGGATGGCTACCACCCTTGGTCTAGAGTATGACGCCATAATAACCTTGGATTGCGTTCCGGCATTAGTGGCCAGGTTCCAGTCTCCCTCCCTTAAGAGAGCAGCAGCACATTTATAGCACCTTCAGTGTTGCAAATGTCCATAGGCGATGGTAACCGCTTTCCATCTAGTGGGCCATCTGCCTGTCTGCTGCACTCCTGCATTAAAAAAAAACAATTTTTTAGAACACTTCTTGTTATACAAAATTTAATGTTTCTCAAAACTATTTTATTTAACAAAACTATTACAATGTTTTGCTAAATAAACAAGCACAGTACAGGATGAACAAGTTGTCTATTTATATTATAACCAGTTTGTGTTATATAATATAGGAACAAAATATTCGGTTATACAAAGCTGTTATCTATACCAACCTTAACCTAGCTAGTCAAGGACAGCCAACCATAGGTATTGCATAATCTTAGATTATTAATATGAAAGAATAGCTGTACCATAGTGGTGTAATTTATCAGTGGTACTTGGACACTTTCATAATGGGTATTGTTGACAAAGTAGACAGGCACATATGGCAAAATATAATTGTAAGGAGATACATGAATATAGGATTACATACCTAATATATACTTATATTATCAAGAGGTAAAGTTCGTGAGTTTGTCAAATTGTAGGGGGTAATCTCTGGATCTATATAACAACAGCCCATAACTGTCCCACTGCTGGGCTCGGGCCTACCACTTTAGGGGAATGGTCAGTATACCCACCACGCTTGTCCAAGGCGGCTTGGCAGGCATCAGTTATCTCGATGTGCAGGTTGCATCACAATGTTTTCCTTCACCATTGTTAGCATGTGGTAATTGTAACAATATGCACATTAATTAGGTCAGAAAACAGCCTACTCGATCTACTAAACTGATTTTGAAAATTCTTTCACCAGTGGAAAGCTACATTATTCCTAAGTGACAGAATCAAATATAACCATTTGATTGTTATGAATAATAAGTATTTATTAATATCTTTCTGATGCCCAGTGTAGTGGGCATGTAATAGATAATTGCATTTTTGGTTCTCCATTTTAAAATTGTAAATTTTATAGACATTATAATTGCATTCAATATTTTGTATCATAAAATTAAATATTTATGTGCAATTACCTGATTAATTGAATTTGCAACAGACATAAAAAAATAAAATTACATTAAGATAATAAAAGTGCCAATTTATTAGATATTTGACTTTGATGAATGAACTATTAATTGGCTCTGAACAGACAAATAAGCAGTTAGTGTAAATAGCCGATACAATCACAGTTATATCAAATTCAAACCCTCCTTAGTAAATGATACAGCACATATTCCATTAACACACTAAAAAGTCACATGAGCATATCACAAGATTACTTAAATTTAGAACACAGAAACCATTTACAAACATTACACTTAAAACTGAAAATTTCAAAAAAGGAATATTACCCGACGTGAAGACATATTGTCACAGTGTTTCGAACTGAACTAAAATGACCATCAATTCCTTGACGTAACTGATAAGTCATTTGATATCATGTTATCAATATACTCAAGTAATAGGTTCCACATGTTGTCTTAAAGTCGCTCCATCCTTCATTCAAGATTGACATGTATTCATAATTTATTGAAGAATCTCTATCTCGGGTAAGTTGAATAAAAAATAAATTACTCAAGTCCTTCTAATAATTACACTATCAATTAAAATAAACAATTGAAAAACAAGTATTAAATTTCAGAAAAAAAGTTTTTTTTTTAAATGTAATTTAAATAATTGTCTTGTTTTAACTTGACTACAATGTAATTAGATTAGGAAATAGTGTGTTTATTTTTTGTAAGGTCAAAAAGGTTATGTTGGTTATCTAACAAAGTTTTCATAAGATATGTGCGTATTACAAATATGTTTTGATAAGAGTAGTGTTGCAAAGGTAATTCATTGTTGTCAGGTATATTCCTTTGATTTTGGGAGGAGTATACTGCCTGTATTGACGTACAGTATCAGTTCAAGGCCGGGCGTTTCAAGGGCAAGCAATTTTTGGGGCAAATTACTACATTTCACATTATGTATGGTAACACGAAACACGAATGGATTTAATGCCTTGAAATTAGTTAAAAACTTACCCACCTCTTGACAGCTGGCCTGTGTTAACAGAGGGCTGAGCAAAGATTTAAACATTACAGTGTTTTTCTGTCACAACAAGAAATTTTCTTAAATCAAAACAGTTAAGTTACACCTAAACGACAGCTGTTTTAAGTTAGTTTCCCTTGTTAACACGTCACGATACGTAAAAATGTAACTAAAATCTATTTTTATTATTCACGCGCTGTGCTCATGATCTTCCTGACCACCCGGCTTAGGTTATACTGCCAGGTAATGTGCTCTATATTGACAAGATGAACTTGAACTAAATTAGTTATTCTAAAATTAGGCGGATAATATATACATTTTTGTGCAACTTTTTGACGTTTGACAGTCAGTACTCTGTACAGTGTTGTCATTTCCGCCTAAAATTTATCATAAATAGAGCTATAACTTACGTACGTTATAAATAATTATAATTATAGGTATATATTTCTTTGAAATGGATACCTATTCTCAGTTTTTAGAATAAATTCACATTATGAACAATCAGCATCTTTTGTTAATACTGTTAACTTGCTTAATTTGGGGATATACAATATGTGTGTTTGTCTGCCGATTTATTTATTTTATTTACTTCAGTAGTCAGAGACTACATTTCATTTTGGTTTTACCCGGTGCCTTTTCTTAAACCTCGGGGTAATCTACGTTCACAATCATTCTGTGTTTCGCGTGATTACGTCACTGTACGGTCTTTTTTTTTCAAATAATGAAAGTAAAATTATGAGGCTGTATTTTTCGTCGCAAAGAGGAACCAGGAATATCATGAGAAAGAGCGAAATCATGAATGGATTATGAATTCTAAATATACAATCAACAAACTTAGAGCATGATCAGTTCTGTAACATTTTGCTTTGAACGGCTCATAACGTATCAATACTCACGCACACACTCTCAAATTTCAAATACACCAATCAGGACGTTTCGAAAATTTTAAAATTATATGGAACAATGGCCTCTGTTTAGTTGTAATTTGCACTTGGCCAATTGACGACGCGCTTTTATTGTTTTCTACTCTGCTCACGACTCTCTTTCTTTACGGACTTCGATTTTATTGCCTTCTTGTTGACCTGTGCCTGTTTTCTGGATAATTGTTTGATATATCTTTAGTTGACCTGTGCTGTGTATTATTGGACTTAAACATGAACCGGAATTTATCAAGAGATGAACGGAACCATATTTTGGTTTTCATTATACAACTGCAATAACACTAGTAAAAATAGTAGATAGTATTACTCTTGTCACTGATTCTGTTTAACTCACTGGTATACGTTTCAAGATATTAACATTTAATCCCTATTGACAGTTACAATGTCTACAAAAATATAATACTTTTGCTATAATCATGATAACTTGATTTTATTTAAATAGCTACAATATCGATTTACGTAGTCTTAAATTTTTTTAAATACTCAAATCTAACACAAATAACATAGCAACTGTGCTTGTAAAATAATTAGTAACTTATCTTACACTCATAAAAAATTAAATTTCAAGTGAAAATATTGAAATTAATACAATCATTTATGGCTCTATTTTGTTATTACTAGTTAGGGAGTCATAAAGACGCCGCCGCCATGTATTGTGCATTAGAATCCTTTATTAATTATTTTGTCTCGTAAAGTTTCGTTTAGTAGATTAGAGGTAACAGTTGAATGCCGACTAGTTATCGGAATTAGTCATAGACAATTTTACTTAACATTGTTATACAATAAAATTCAAATGTCCACATCTGTAAACAGCATTTTATTATGGAATTTTGTTTTAGAAATAAAAAACAAGAAATATAATTCAAACGTTCAAGCGAAAATATTGAAAGTAATAAAACAATTTATGGCTTTATTTTGTTATTGCCAGGTATTTTATTGTCAGGTGGTCATAATGACGCCGCCACCTACATTTTCTGTGCACCGAATTGTAATCCTTTATTAATTCTTTTTGTCTCATCAAGTTTAATTTAATAGACTACAGGTATCAATTGAATTCCGACTTGTTTTCAGAATTAGTCGTAGCCAATTTTACTTAACATTATTATACAATAAAATTCAAATGTTCACATCTGTAAATAGCATTTTTTATAGAATTTTCTTAAAGTATTGGAAAACCAGAAATATCATTCAAAAGTTATTCAGACTTAGTGCCGCAAGACGGGAGAATGTTATAACGGGACAAGTAATCTTTAATAACTTCCTAAAATGTAATAACAAAATCTTTATTTAATTTTAAAACCTGTTTCAATAGGCTTTTCATTTGTAATATATTTTTTTACATCACAACCATCCCCTTATGAGAACTATAACTAAATAAAGATATAACAGTTAAAAGAAATAAAGAACAAAAGTTTATTTCATGGACGACGAATATTAGAAACTTACTAAGAAAGACAAAGGCCCAGTTAAAAACAATTCTAAAAAGTTCCTAAATCTTACATGAAAATACACATCATTTTACAGATAATAGTTCAACTTTATCTCACTACTACATTATTTATTATTTAAAACACATTTTATCCAGACTAATGTCAAGTCTTGGACATGAACAGACTTATTCGAACTAATCTGATTTAGATATAAGCTAATTATATTAAGGACTACATATCAACTAATAATAATTCGATTTTAAATTAGCAAAATTTGAATTTACTGTAAAGATAATAATAACAACCATAAAAGTTCCAATATTGTCCTCGTGTCTTTTCTATTTTGAGGAGGGATCAGATGGTATACCCGCCACGTTTCTCATAAGCAGATTTAGAAGTTTGACACGGTATTGTCTCAAACTCCTAAATATCAATATAAAGGATTCATAGTGATGTGTTTTTACTGTCAGCAACAATTAGCTTAATTAATTGCGCATGGTTGAAATAGTATGCACATTAAGTCATAAAAACCTTGAAGTGGTTAATGGTTCTCATCTAGGATTCGAACCCACAATTAGTAAAACCGAGTTTCCGAACCGAAAGCGTTAACTAATTAAGCGTGAATTTTTTGAAAAAAAGGGCAACTAATAATTTAAAAAAATTACAGAGGTTATAATAGTTAATTATTAATACTAAGTCAAATGTTTTACTACGATAATTTTTGCTTAATCTTTTACTCTTCACTTTTACATCAAATACATAAAGTATATTATTTAGGTATTGTAAAACAGCGTATTCAAAAAAGCGGCTTGCTTTCTATTGTCTTAAACGCGTAAAACCCAAAACAAGTAACAATAAAACTCCGCCCCCAAACCAATGTTTTACTTGTGTGCGTTGTTAACGAAAGTGTTTGCCAAGCGATTTTAATCTTATGCCTGGTTAACCGCCAGCTTTGGCGATTGTACATAAACATGGGTTCGTTTATTTTCGAAGATGTTGTCGTAAAGGACCTGTATAATATAATATTAATTAACATCATCACTAGGGCAAAATACCGAAAATTCTGAAGTTTTATTTACCTACTGTTCTGGGGATTATTTAAAATTTCTATATTGACATTTTGAATTCTAAATAGTATTTGATATTTAGATCAGGATATACCATTAATATAATGGACTAAGACTCGATACAATAAATCTCATTGTAACGCCATTTGAGAACTTATTTTATTAATATTTTCATTCTTACTGGTCAAAAAAATAAATACTTCGTTTAAAAAAAACCGACTTCAAAAACTGAAATGTATAAAATAACTTATTTCTAAAGCTATTATTATTAATATATATTGTCTTAAACATCTTAAAGTCGGTGCTTAGTAATTTTCAAAATATAGTAATTTTTATGTTTTACTTTGTACCGACTTCAAGATGTGTTAAATAATATATATTAATAATAATAGCTATAGAAATAAGTTATTTTATACATTTTAGTTTTTTAGTTTTTGAAGTCGGTTTTTTTAAACGAAGTTTTTTTTTATTATTTCTTACTTTTTAGTGTCTAGCTATGTATGGGTGGTCCTACGAATGGTGCCGAGCTTCTTAAAAAATATAAGTCCCAAGAAACGGGAACAAAAAAATGTTCGTAAATGAAAACTACTGGGCCAAACTATGTAAACTTTTTAGGGGACCAATTGGAAGCTATTCCGCGTCGAACAAAAAAAGAATCACGTAAATCGGATCATAAATCACGGAGTAATCGGTGAACATACATAAAAAAAGCAACAAAAAAAGATCCCGACGAATTGAGAACCTCCTCCTTTTTTCAAAGTCGGTTAAAAATGGATTGAATCGAATTTATGATTTATCTAACCTGGCAACTCAGATTGTGCTTACAAAGTTATGACGCCCCCACTCATATTTTATAATTCATATCTACTTAATTAAAAAATACATGTGGTCCAAAGACTCATAGACATTAAATATTCCATTAATCTATGGTGTGTGCGAAATAATTGTTTATTCCAGTTATTCTGCTTCCTTGATTCCTTACATTGCTGACCACTCACACATTCTCCTGAATAAAGTCTGTGAGTAAAATCAAAATTATTGTTTTTAACTGGATTATTCTTCCTTCCATGGTTATAACCCTAAATTATTCGTTTATTTAAGTGTAGTATTAAATTTGAATTATTAAGCATGTCTATCCAGTAATGAGACTGAATTGGTTTTCTTTAAAGTTTACTTAAAATGAATAATATCTCCGCAATTATTTATTTGCAAGCCGACTCAAGCCGTGTACTATGTTACCCACAATTTTTGAAGGTCACGTGTAAAATATGGTAGATTTTTCAGAGGTTATATAGTGTATCATCTATGGGTTATGCATTAGAGGCTTAGACATGTTATAACTCAATGATTAGAGGCTATCAAATGAACATTGACGAAATGTTTAAACAATTAAAAATAATAGTTGAAAACAATATACATTAAGAGAAAGTTTAATTTTGTCACGTACAAGAACTCAAAGATTACAGCGGTAATTAGGAGTCTTAAGGTCAAGGAAGATTGAGAATTGAACTAGCGAGATATCAGAGACCTCTTTTTAAAAAGAATGTTAAACTTTCCATACCCAAAGTAGCGCCATGTTAATTAGGTACCTTAAATTTCTCGGTCATTTTTTTACTACCAATACACAGATGGCGTTCTTTGTCACTAGCCGTAACCATATAGCTAGACTCTATATATTCATTCGCTTGTCATATTATCGGTTAAATTTTGACACAACTTGTATGAAGCTTATGTCAAATTTTAACGAATAGTAAAGCAAATGATCGGTCGATAGGATATAGGAACCTGTGGTTACTCTTATCGCTCTTTAATCAATAGATGGCATTAGTTATAAGACAAAAAAAACAGTGAACCCTAAAGGATGATCAACATTCTCGACAGTTAAGCACCTACAGATCCTCTAAATTGACGGCTATTAGAAGTATATATAGTGTATTTATTTATGATTAGCAGCGTCTGGCTTTCGATACGCTGGCATATCGTGATACTGATGAGAGGAAACATCGTAGTGGTTAGTCGATAGGTCCGAGTAAACGAAGTAACTTGTAGATGTTGATTATGTTTTAAGGTCGAACACTAGTCAAAACGAAGAAGAATCTTAATAATTATAATAACCCAGTAAAAAATGTAACTGTCCTAAATAAAAACATACATACATAACTTCACGCCAGGTCCCTTTCGGGGTAGGCACGAACAATAGAGCGCCATTCAGGCTTATTCTTACACACCTCACCTTAAATAAATACAATCTATATAAAATGATAATAGATGGCGCCAGAGGACATTATTCTCGCGTTTTTTATATTTTATTATAGCAATAGAATACTAGCCATAGGTCGAATTTAATTTAAATCCGTAAGTAATATTTTTCACGTGACGCTCGAAAAGAAAAACAAAATTCTAAAAGTTATATTCTCGAAATCTCCTGGTCCTAATTACCCCATTTTCTAATTTGTAACTTCATTGTACAAACTTAGCCCCTCTACAGATTTATTATATTATAAATAAATAGCTAGATAGTTAGACTACTATATCTTTACTTATAAGTAAGTATGCGTGAGTTTGAAATAATGTTCTTCACCAGAAATTGACTTGAATATAAATAGGAATGATTTAAAAAACATTAAAAAAACAAATTCCAGTGTGATTTTTTACTGATCGGTAGTAAAAATGTAATAAAATGTGTGATATTTTTACCCTGGGAATCCCGCGAGAATTTTCCCGAAAGCGGTTTGAAGTTGTACGGATGCATAAAAATTTGCTTATTCCGATACAATACCTGCAAAACAATACCTGCGAAGCTTTATGTCCCGGGAATCTGTGGGAATTTCAAGTCAAGCGTGGACAAATGGCATATCCTAGTATTAAATATATAATTATTTTGTACATAAAGTACAGCATATTGAAAACTCTATACGTGACTAGTTTATAATTTTTTAAAATACTTCGTGAAAATATTTAAGCATTTTATAAACGTGAATTAGCAGCGAACAGTTCGAGCGAACTGACCACAAAAATACAATTGTCAGCAGCCGAGTTAAATATATCATCGAGTTATGAAGTTAACGAGCTAACCAATGATATATGAAACCATAGCCGCTGTTTCTGTAATAATATATGTCCTTTATGGGTTTCGATACCTTGGTATTTATTTTGTTAAGTTATTTACCATTTGTAGAAAAGTCATAATATTACATGCAAATGAAAGGGTAATCTATACATATAATAAAATTGTAGAGGTCAAATTTCTGTAGGTACAATGAAAAAATGCTAAAAACCGAGTCAGGGGGATGTAAGAAGTGAAATAGAACTAATTTAGATAAGTAGCCAAGGTAGCTTGTCCTCAATCAGAATTTTCCTGGCGAAGTCGAGTGTGTTAAAAGGACAAGATAAATTATGTATTTTCAAGTTGCTTTTAAGATTTTATTTCTGAGCAATGTGATGCATATATATGTATCTACATACCTATTTATCTTGATAATTATTGGTAATTTTGCATGTCTGGATAATAAGGATCCCTAGGCACTTTTTCATTCACTCAATATTGACGATTTCGATATATTTTAGTTCATAATCAAATTTTAATTTAACACTACGCAAAATTCACGCGTATCCACCTCAAGACTGTTTATCTATGGCGCGTATATCATAGCCCAATAGAAATTTACAATATGATGCATATCGCGTCTTGGCTGTCTTGATTTTTGATTACATAATTATATCTATTTTTGAGAAATGTACAAAATACAAAATTAAGTATCTTTTGTAATATACTTACTCTCCGCCGATAATCGATATTATCGGCCAAGTGCGTATCACCACGCACAGTGAAAGGTTTCGTGATGGTGATACTTTGAATGAATGAATGAAAACTCTTTATTGTTCACCATAACTTAAATCTAGACATTTAATATAGATACATTTCCATTAGAACAATGGGCGGCCTTATCGCTTGTAGTGATCTCTTCCACGCAACCAGTATCCAAGGAGACATTATAAGAAAAAATAAATAATATTTGGTGGTTTTATAAAATTAAAACTAATTCAATCGTAATGAAATATATTTACTATCTTTGTCATTTGAATGCTAAAAATCATCAAACATATTCCATATTCCAAAAACTACTGAACGATTCTTGTTCAATACCTACAGGAAGACGGGTCGAGAAACATTTTTCGTGACTTTGGGATCTGTAGAGCAAAGAAGCCTGCGGAGTCAATTAACTTCAGCATTAAGTAGGGACATGTACATTACATATTTTTACTAAATTTCATCAATATAGGCTTAGTAGTTTGCGAGAAAAACGACTGTGACGTCAGACAGACGCACGAAGGGTAAAACTATTATTACAACCATGCTACAAACCTTCTAAAAGTCCAAAACTTATGGCATATTAGCTTGATTTCTGGAAACCTCTATAGTGTATATATCAAATGTAAACCAAGCTATAACCTTTTTCATAGATAAACCTAGAAGCTTCTGTATAAACAGACAAGGGAATGTACTACGTAAGACCTTAAATATTTCATAGATGCATAGTTCCGGAGTGCATTGAGTGGCTGTTATACGATATAGGGAATAAAGGCCCGCCTTTACGCAATTTCCATAATAATACCGAAACGCTATATGGTGGCATTGAGTATGCTTTGCATTGATCAACGTGATATGCATTCACCACATCATTTTTATGTTAAGTTTTAAAATATATTTAGTATCTCATGGTACGAGTATTTCTACTTGGATATTGTCTGATAAAAAATAATTATAATCAATGAAATCAATCTATGCAGGTGGTAGGGTATTTACTCGATTGGATGGCGTGCTCTAGAATATGCCGCAATAACAACCTTGTATTGTATTCCGGCATTAGTGACCAGGTTCTAGTCTCCAGCAGCGCATTTGTAGCACCTTTGGTGTTGCAAATGTCCATAGGCGATGATAACCGCTTTCCATCAAGTGGGCCGTCTGCCTGTCTACTTAACTCCTGCAATAAAAAATTAAAAAAATCTAATTTTGGCATATTGTAGTAAATGGATTTTCATTATGTTGTAAAAGTAGCTATGGAAATAGTTATTAGATATAAATGAAGAGGAAATATGAGTAAATATAATTTAAAAATTTCTATCAGAGTTCTATCAGAATGTGCTTCAGAAGATTTTACAATATTAATGCTAACTAGTAATAGATTTTTGTTAATAGTATATATAGTGAAGTGTAATTGGGTTGACTAGTTCATTTAGACGCAAATAATTAACTATAAAGCATGTGGAGATCCATCGTATTTACCTACCACAATGGTAAATTGATATTTAAGAAATAGAAAGTTTATAGTACTTATTTCTGAATATTTTACTACCTTAAATAAAGATTTATAATCTAGTAAAAAATAAGAAATATGTGTCACAAATATGTGAGATCCTGGGGTCGTGGGAGCCTGGAGCTCGTCATGTTTATCGAGACCTCTCAACGCCTCTAATTGAGGTCTCGCGTGGCCAAAAGGCTGGCTTGCACCTAGGGCAACGAATCAGCATTGCCATGCAACGCGGATGTGCGACCAGTATTTTGAGCACGCTCCCTGCCGACAGCGATTTGGATTTAAGTGTTTACTTATAGATTTATGTTATTTCATAAGTATAGTTTTATTTCAAATAAACATATAATTATTACCTAAGAGAAATAGATATAAACTATATTTGAATTTGTTATTTACTTATGTTTATATATTATCTTAAATTAATCAAAATAGTAGTGTTGAAACTGTGAAAAGTGTGCATCCCTTTCGTGTTAATCTAAGACGCTCTGTTGGTAATGTCCTTATGTTGGCCAGACTTTGGATACGATCTTAATACGTCGTACTCGAAAATGTAATGGGCGTCCTATGCGGTTGCTGTAAGTTTTTATGGATATTTTTGTGTTAGCCATGAGAGCGTACCTATGTATGTTAACATACATGAATTGATACTTTTACATAACAAACAATTTTATCCGTGAAGGAACGGAGAAAGAATACAATTTCCTGCGGCCGGGCGGCCTGTCATAAGAGGCGACAAAACCTACAGCCAGGTGGTAGGGCATTTGCCCGACTGGATGGCTACCACCCCTGGTCTAGAGTATGTCGCCATAACACTAACTCAAGGTGAGTTGTGTTCCGGCATTTGTGACCAGGTTCCAGTCTCCCTTAAGAAAGCAGCAGCGCATTCGTAGCACCTTTGGTGTTGAAAATGTCAAAAGGCGATGGTAACCGCTTTTCATCAAGTGGGCCGTCTGCTTGTCTGCTGAACTCCTGCAATAAAAAAACAAAAAAAAAACAAAGATCTGAGCACAATGTATATAGAAACCGTCCTATTAAATAAGTACATAAGTGTGAGTGAAATATAAACAGTAATTGGTTTTTATTATTTCAGACGAAAGTAGTTCTAATTCATAGTTTAGTTTTAATTATGCTACAAAATTAATAACACGTTTTTACTGTTCGCGATATTCGTAATGTAAAACCTATTATGGTTGTTACTAATTTAAATCAAGTGAGTGATGTCATTGTCTCATTGTGATTAGTGTAAACTTGTAAATAACGAATGAACAGGCGCGACATGAAAATGTTCGTCACCTTAAAGTCGGCTTATGCTCGCACGAGTACAAGAAACAATACAGCCAAAATTTTAATAAACGTTACGTTTATAACATTATGGAAACATGCAAAAAGAAAATTGCAATGTTGACAATGACAGACGCTGAGATTAACAATAAGAAACAAAGAGGATCTAATAACTATCTACCCGTAACACAAATATTAAAAACAATAAAAAGGTTTTTACATGTCTAAACAATCTTCTTAGACAAGATAGAAAATCAAACAACTTTGATCGGACTATTTTAAAACTTTATTGTCAAATAGTTAAGAATAGTCTTTTGTGGATCAGTCTGTTCTGTGGCGTAGTTTGAAAAGGTAACATGTGCACGCGGAACGTTAAATGAATCAATTTGAAAACTGGCAAATATTTTGATAACACGACTGTACAACAGTATTCGTATATTTTTCTAATCGTATCTCATTCTCATCTTTACTTTTCAACACCATCGAAAAAGTGCTGATATAAAATATGTATTTTATAACCTATCTCGATTTCTATAGCTTCAATTATTTTCTGAAGTAACAAATAGAGTCCGCACCACAAAAGAACACCACAGACGCGGCGCTGCAATCGCCGCACTTAATTCTGCTAGAGGAATTATTTGCTAATAACAGCAAATCAACGTAGGTAATTACTGAATAATAAATATAAAATATTCCATAATTAAAGCTGTAAATTTATTTTTTGGTTAGGTACTTTACGAACAAATTGTATTAGAGTTGCCACTTTAAGTTTCTTTATTTTCTGTGGGTCTTCTTTTGTGGCGCGGACTCTAGAAAAATATTTGACCAGTGAAAATATTTTTGTTGAAATAACACTACAGACAACGTACAATACATAACTCTTAACTACAAGAATCCTTAACGATGAAATATGTTTTGAAAGTACCTACTTTCGTTACGTAGTAACAAGTCCTTCCCTACTTGTAAAATAATGTGAATAGGCTGTGTACTACCTTACCATTACGTTGTCCCATATAAAGGACACCAGTTTTCCCACCAACTGTCGTTAGGTTGGTAGTAAAAAGGAATCTTTTCTGCAAAGGCCTTTACATGGCTCGTGTTTCGAATTATTGTGTAAACCGACTTTTTAAAACTTGTTAATGTCTTACCCTTGTTTCTTAGCTTCGTATTGTTGTTTTCATTCTGTTTTGTTATGTTCTCGCTACTCCGGTGTTGAATTTATACCTTGAAATCCGTTAGCGGCCATCCCATAAATTACGTTATACGTTAAGAGGGAAGGGGGGGAAGGGGTCGATGAAGTGTGACAGTGACAAGAGGTGGGGGGGGGGGAATTTCGTGACGTAACATTTATAAATTAAATATAGCTAATTAAATAAAGCTTTAAAATAACTTACACAAATTTGAACTACTAACTGAAACTTCAAAATATTTCCAACTCCTACCTGTACGTCAGTTTGGTTGATTCACCCAAATTGAAAAACAGAAATGGACTGTCTCTTTTTTTATAAAGGTGAAATCCGTTTGAGGACGTTTGAGGTGATTGAGATTTGCCAGGTAGGGCTGGCACTAGCACCTCACGTAAGTGCCATTACCACGCCGCGGTTAGGGATACTCACTAAAAAAACCCCTGTCCGATTCTCGAACGTCCTACGTCTGGGCTGTGGGCTCGCTTGCCCATTCACCTCCAGCCCGGATGGACAACGGCCGGCTCGTTACGGGCTGGCCTCACCATTTGTGTGAGATTCCAGGTATCCGGAGAGTCCTAGCTCTTCGACTTATATATTCGGTTGGATCATAAAAGTCAAAGAGGTAGGATACTTTACTACTTTGAAAACTAATCTCTCACCATCTAGTTACATAATAGAAGATGCATTATTACATCATACATACGAGTATATAAAAAACACAGTCCTGCCTAGTTTTATCCATATAAACCCAATAGTTTATCAGAATTCGCCGACTCTGCTCCTTCTATTTAAAAACGACTCAATGCTTTGTTTTAATCCTCTTCTTAACTTTGTCAAACCTACTTATATTTTGTTTTTACTATTGTAAAATACATAGTCCGTAGATAATCAATTATATTAGGCATGCCCATGCCGTGCTAATAAAATAAAATAAACAGAATATAGTTCGGTTTAATGAAGATAAAAAAAATATATAATCTAAATTCAATTTTGCAGACCAATAAAAAAAACAGAATACAAATATACAATAGAATAGATAATCAAGTAAGTGTAAAAAGTGTAATAGATTCAAGATCATTTTAGAATAAGAAGATTGTAAAAAATGAAAATATTGTTGTGCTCTTGGCAACTCCTGTTCTCCAAAGATATTGAAAAATAATAGTTTATCAGAAAAATGTCTATGATATACATAGCCATATAAGTAGACATATTTGTTTGTTTTCTTTCGCTAAAAATAGCCACAGGCTCCTTAAAAAATAAGGAAATCCTTTGACATAAAATTAATTCAATCTCAGTATAACTCAAACTGTAAAAGGGTTTTGCAATTCCAACGGAGGACAAGTAAACAAAATAAAAATGCAATTTATTTTCCTCTGGCCTTATGATTAATTATCGAAGTCCTAAAGAGCTTCAAACCTTCACATTAAGGTCGGCAGAAAGTGCCTGAACATGTTTTTGCTTTTTATTGCAACGTTCTCAACCAGGATACTCGTCAAAGGAATATTTACCCTTTTACTCTATTGAAAGCGACTGTTTCTTCTTTTTTAATTAAGGATAATTATAGACAGTGTCAAGTACTGTGTATATTTTTTTATTGCTTCTTGGAGTTCATTAGACAGACTAAATGCCCAGCTGATGGAAAGTTGTTACCGTTGCCTAAAAATATTCATAACACCGAAGGTTCTGCCAATGTATTACTGGTCTCGAAGGAAGGAGAGCTACTTGACCTCAGACACAACGGTCTAACAGAACATAACTCAAGAGTTGTAATAGCAACATACTCTAGACCAGGGCTGGTCATCGAGATGGACAGATGCCCTACCACCTGCCTGTGGGTAGTTGCACAAATTAGTATCTTTTCTTAGTTCCTATATATTCAAGTTTTATAATAATTTCAAGTAAAAAAGTGGGCCTCTATGGTAAAATCGGAAACTATAAACTGTAGCGCAAAATAAACAGAGGAGCCTGGGAGCTAAGTTTGTTCAAATTAAACCGTCATCATTTTTTTATTTTTTTTAAGACGGGGGAAATGCATTTCGCACAATACCGGGTCCTTTGCTAGGGATTAGACCATAGTTGTTTATGGAGGCAATCCCCTTGGGGCTGCCAAACAGTAATCAACCGGCTTGTGTGGAGACTGGAGTACTCAATACTCCACTAAAACCACATGTGCCCCGCGCTTATGGCAGGAAGAGCGTGAGACTTAGAACGTAGTTACGCCCACGCTGACATTGTGGCTCTTTGACCAACGCCAATTAAAAAAAATAATCAACGGAGTTGTTGTCGGACTCAAAGGTCATATTTAACTACACCGCTTACATTTCTCTCAAACACAAACTATCAATATCCACAACTATTCTTAATTTTAAAGTATATTATATACCTTTAGAAAAAAAAACTGCACAGCACAGCATCAGTCCTTAATGCCCGCCAAAAATACCTGGACCAGTCATTTAAATTAAATGCGGGTTTTAGGCAATGACGACCCGACCGTCTATATATATATATATATATATAGAATTTCGTAAATTTCTAAATGAAAAGAAGTCGGTTTTGAAACGTTGTATGTCGCCAAATATAATAAAATTTACTTTAAGTTTTAACAATTCCGTGTGACTGTAAAATGTGGTCATAAAAAGTTTAACACAAAAAGTGGTAGCTAACTTACCAAGTGAAAGGGTCTTAATTAAGGATACTATAAAATCTTGAAGCAATAAAACTTTTAATTAACGAAGTATTTAATACTCCTTTAATTAATTTTATACATTTTTAACTTATGTTCAACTTTTTATTGGTATGGCGTCGCTTTTTAAAATGGTACGCCTTTTCGCTGCGTTCCGTTGCCAACATTCCGATAACTAACAATTTAAAAATAAAAGTTTGTTCGAAAAACGATTTCAAAATCCGAATGGAGTTGAAAACAAATGAGACTTTTCGGATGGAATTCGCAGAGAACATTAATATAATAGTTGTATAACGTTATGTCATGTAAAATAGTTTTAAACGTTCAAAAATTTTATAACTACATATGCTGACTGCATTCTGCTGTCCATGTATGTCTTTTTTTTTCGTTTTTCATAGTTGTATAATAATAATAATAGATAATTTAAAAATTTCATTTGATTCAGGTTGCCTGGAAGAGATCGCGTTTAGCGATAAGGCCGCGTTTTGTTTTACCAAGTAACTATTGTTGCATTTTTTGTAGTTTTTGTTTTGGTGAACAATAAAGTGTTATCTATGTCTATTTTCTTTTATGTTATTATTCATTATTTTGGCATGGTAAATATTAATTAATTAGATATGTACGGTAAATCGAAATTTAAAGGGAAACATTAATAAGGTTCTTAAATAAGCCTAGAAATTTACTCTAACACAGTATGAACAAGACGGGAAGGGTTTTTTTCTCTATCTGTCATCAGCCAAAAGCAAAAATGATTAAATTTATGGTTCTGTTAGATGGCGGTTTGAAATTTGTACATTCTATCAAATCTGTGAACTCGTATTTATTTACTTAAACATTTACAAAACATTTCATTTTCAAAAGAAATTATTATTTTGATGTCAATGAGTTTGCTCCTAGTGGATCATCATGGTGCTCGAGCTTCTGTTTATAGGCCGCAAGTAACCGTTGTATTTCCTCCTCCAATTTAGAGTTACTCGTGACCTTCTGTGTTTTTTAATAATAAGGATGTTTTTTTATTTATTATTATTTATTCATGACCATAGAATCAAAGTCTTTCAGTCGGAAACATGTTAATTAAATTACATACAAAAACAGTATAATTATGTGTAATGTGTTTAAAAAAAACATTAACTCATTTCAGATTAACCGTTTGCTTTTTAAGTATTACTTTTTAATTTACAAATAAAGTAAGGAAAATATCATAATACCAGCTGGCCCGGCAAACTTCGTACCGCCTTAGAATCAATAAATATAAAAGCCAATGATAATTGCAGAACGTTTCAACTTTAGTAAAAAAAATTGGTCAAAACCTAACCAGAACGAACATCAAATGTTTGAAATTCAAAACCAAAAAAATGAAAAAAAAACCTTCACTTTTAAATTTCATTTAATTTCTGAACGACTTTTAAATTTAGTTGGTTTCTAAACGACGGCACGAAAATCAAACGTCCGTTTGACAGGTAGGAATAGTTTGTAAGGGAAAGCGAAATTGTTTTTACTATATTCCAAACATTTTTTCATATTTACTCACCTTTTACACTTTCCCTGGACTTCCACAAATAATTCAAAACCAAAATTAACCAAATCAGTCCAGCCGTTTACGAGCAATTGATTTTAATATATACAAATTTATTAATTTTAATTTAAAAGAAAACCAAAGCTACCTTGATGGCTTTTTAGATGGTTACGTCCAAGGGTTAAATTTCCAGTTCTACTGAAAATGCTGTATAACGTAGAAAGGTTTTATGGCAGGAAGTGAAGGCTGACGGACGGTGACGGGTTGCTTGTCTTTATGGCTTCATTTCACGGGTTCTTTTTGAATGAGTTTAGGAAATGAGGTTTGCTCACGTATTTTTAGCGAGCAAAAATATTTATAGCACTTTAAATCCAGTACTGGCTATAAGTACTGGATTTTGTCTTGGTATGACGCTGTAAGGTATGTTTTCAGAATAAAGAGTTCAAAGGGGAAAATCCGATCTCGAATTCTTAATCAGGATCTCATGATGATCTATCTGGATCTATGGTTTATGCATTATGTATAAATAAAACCACATATAAACGTGATGAACGACCCAAAAAAGAAAATAAAAAAAAGATAAAAACATCCTCTTTCCTGTCACAAGAAAGAGGAGAGGCGACTATAAAAAAAAAGCAAACACGGTGATTGTGTAAGGTTACAATTTATGATAAAATAATTACGGAATCTCAAAAACAAAGTTACTCATAATTTAAAAAGAAGTTAGTATTAGAATAATATTACTATTTGTAATGCAACACTAATATATTTTCATCCTTATTAGAGTTTTTTGGCGGGAACTGAAAGGAGACGTTGTGCTGTGCAGTTTTATTTTCTAAAGATGTGTATAATTACTCTAAAATGAACAATAGTTGCAGGATATTGATAGTTTTTGAGTAGAAATTATGTGTTTTTGTGAGAAATGTGAACTGTATAGTCAGATGTGATCTTTCAAGTTTTCACAAGAACTCCATTGAATGGCGTCGGTTTTAGCCTGCAATACAACTGCGCTACTATACGAAGACTATTAACAATTACGCAAGTCACTAGAAATGGGAAATAATATTTAGAACTATTAATTTTCAATAACTTTGTTAACTGAAAAATACTTTTCTACAATGATATAAAACTGACATCTGACATACATAGATAATACAGAATATATCAAAATCAACTATGCGCGGTAAATTCAAATTCAATGAAGTTTATCTTTATAAACACTAATATCAATTGGTAGTGTGGTCCTTTACTGAAACGTAGAGATTCCGGGTTCGATTCTCGACAGGTAAATTTTTTAAATAGAAATATAAAATTCTTTATGTATCAAAATATGAATATATATGAGTTTTTAAAAAGACAAAGATTCTCAATCTTTGCGAGCTATGCCGCATAGACTGACCGAGCTTGTTTATAAATTATCTATAATATTTGAAATATTACATATATACCCATGAAATATTGATCTTAGTGGAAAAAGGAGATACTTTTTCAAAGAACCTCAGTATTAGGTTTACATTAAGGGACAACCACAAACTACAAAGCAAAAGCTTCGTATCGTTTGTTACAACCAAACAACAACAACATTTCGTAACAACCAAAATGGCTATATTATTAATAAACCTTTTTTATTTTCAGAACTATGAAATTAAATAAAAGCTGTTTTTGGGTTCCATATTCAAAGCACAAGAAATTTAAGTAAAGAACGTCACCATTATTTGTTTTTAAAAAACGTTCTTGTTCTTTCTGTTGTTTTTTTAACGAACGGCAATGAGCTCCATTTTTAAAGTCGGTCAACTTATTTTTTCCATAAATAGACCTGTACATTAAATACATGTAATTTGGGGAATAAAATACCCGCGGACAGGGAAAGTAGGTAATCCCCTTTGTTGTTGGGAAACTGTCTCGTAAAAGGCAACCGAGCATGCAGCTAGCGAGGCAACGAGTCTCGCTTAATTACTCTGAACTCGATGCAAATGAGATACCTACTGATTGGAGTGCCTTTATTATTTTCTTTATTCAACAGGAAAAATACTTACATGGCAAAATATAAATAAAATGCTAATAGTCGGCAGCCAATAGAAAGAAAAAAGAAAATATTTAGGACTAAAACTAAATTAATGTAAATAGTGATAGACAGACAACAGAACAAAATAAGTCCTAAATTGAACCCAGTCTCAGCATAATGCTAGCCAACAAGGACTAGCGCTGTTCTTCTTTGATAGTAATCTTGTTTGATAGTAAGGCAAATGAACGGTTGGTAAGATATAGTAATGAGCCTTAAATGGCTACCTAAATGCAGTTCGGTATAAAGCACGCGCATTGTCACATTTTTTGAGATATAAATTGACAATTTACTTACGACAAATCTCAACACTGAAATAACGAATATTTTTTAGGAATTTGATTAGGTTTTCCTAGGATTAACCAACACGAGTTGGTAAATGTCCAAATTTATTTAAATAAAAAACAGACGGTTTACGTCTCGGGACGCCCGACAGAAGTAATGACTTAAACCAATGTTTTTCAACCTGTGGGTCCCGACCCCTAGGGGGTCGCAGAGCTTTATTTGGGGGGTCGCCGGCAAAAGGGAAAAGGCAATTTAAGTTTATATCTCTATATATAGTGTATCACCGATGCCTCACACTTAGGTAAATTCTAAGCCCAGCAGCTTTTTGTACAGTATAAGGTCCTAATAATGAATATAGGTAAAATAGAGAAAAAAATAAAGGTAGTCTTTTAAATTACTAACTTTTTGTCTATATCCCAAGGGGGTCGCCAAAATTTTTCAACCTGTAAAGGGGTCGCGTATTCAAAAAGTTTGAAAAGCACTGACTTAAACTAATCTAACTAGACAGAAAGTAAAGCCAAACAGACTGGCGCCGTAACGCATTACGTAATGAAGCGGTTTACCATCCAATAAGAAATTATCACTACAAAATATTTTTGGGCTTTCCCATCAGAGTTGTAAATTTTAAGACCAACCAATACGAGTTGGTAAATATTGACTTCGGGAGTAACAAAACTAGTAATAAATAATTATTCAATATTTATTAGAATAAGTACTTCGAGGTTTTACAATAACATATATATAAAACAATTTGTGGAAAAAAAATGTATGAATCAAAATGATTGTTTGTAAAAAACTTCGTGGTATTATTATTGAACGGGGAGAATGTAGTGCTTAGTGCGAATTTTCTTTTAATACTTGATCTGGCACGATTTATGTTTCCCTTTACGCTCACGAGATGGCGTTAGTCATTCTCATACAAAATTACTTAAACATGATCGAGTAATAAGACAACTCGCACTAAACACAGATATATTTTGTTGCAAGTAAGTTCTGTTTATTTTTATTTTTATTTTATTTTATTTATTTATACCTACCAGTGGTCGCCCGAGGTTGAAATTCGACTATAATAATTACTGTCAAAGACTGTACTTCTATAATCACAGATTTCGCTAAAGGCGAAGGCTAGACTGTTAATTTGACTTGAACCATAAACATACATACATAAAATCACGCCTGTTTCCCATGGGGTTAGGCAGAGACTATGGATCTCCACTTGCGACGATCCTGACAAACAACTTTCGCTTCATCTACTTTCATTAACCTCTTCATACACGCGCGTTTAAGCAATAAACAAAAAAAGTATATTTGCGCGCGTGTGTGTGTGTGTGTGTGTCAAATACATGTTAGTGTGCATAATGTTTTTTTATCGATCTAATGTATTTTTTATGCCTTATTTAAAAAAAAATTGGCATTTGTCGCATCTTCTCTATATAAACTATTTAGGGCTGCTTGCATAAGGTTGCTTAAATTTATTTAAGAAACACAAAACGTATTTAACAGCCTTAAATACAATTATATTATCCGTGCAGTAACGGAGAAAGAATACAATTTCCTGCGGCCGGGCGGCCTGTCGTAAGAGGTGACAAAACAACCCACAGCCAGGTGGTAGGGTAATTGCCCGACTGGATGGCGACCACACCTGGTCTAGAGTATGCTGCCATAACAACCTTATGTTGTGTTCCGGCATTGGTGACCAGGTTCCAGTCTCCTTTAAGAGAACAGCAGCGCATTTGTAGCACCTTTGGTGTTGCAGGTGTCCATAGGCGATGGTAACTGCTTTCCATCAAGTGGGCTGTCCGCCTGTCTGCTGAACTCCTGCAATAAAAAAAAAACAATTAGCGTCTTGCACAACGCAAAATTTACCACTAAATATGTTTAAAGAACTGTCAATAAGATTTTTGTAAAACGTATTTAGGCAGTTTAATACGATAAACTACTTTTATTTAAAGGCAATAGTTATGCAAGCGGCCCTAAGTGTGCGTTTCATACTCCTCCTTCCGCTCAATTTTTCTAAAAAGGGGCACAAAGTTAAAAATGTGGTAACATGCGAACTACTTTTTCCTAAAACGTCTTCAGTACCTTAAAAATGGGAAGCACATAAGTTTGTTGATAAACATCTCATTCTATTTCATATAAAACATTCTGACAGCACGCGTTACGAGGTACGTTCATAAAGTAAACCAAGATACCCCTTTTACGAGCGCTTGAGGTAAAACAAGTGATCAAATAGCTGATATATGAAATGAGTCGTTCATACAAGTCCCCCACACAAAACTAAGCTCCATAAGAAAAATATTATACCCCAAAGGCATATTAATTCCTTGCAATCTATATATGCAGGGTTGACAACACGCTGAAATTGAGTACAATTTTTTATTCGGGTTTAAATTTATACTTATGTATGCTATATAATTATGTATGTAAGTGTATGTAATTATGTATAAAAATGAATGTTTGTCTGTATGTCCTTTATACAATTGTAAACTATACATTTGATCATGTGATGATCTTTAGCAAAGTTGTTGTGCATGAGCTAAAGAAGGTTTCTGAGTTGGTACACAATTGGACCCGGTAGGTAGAGCTGCTGTCGGCATATCGATTGAAGCTTTTTCGGGCAAGACGACGTCTGCCGGGACAGCTAGTATAATATAACAATAGTTACCAGCCAAGCACAGACATTGTATATACCCCAAGGTAAGCAAGTTACGTCTGTATTATGAGTTATTTATACAATGCAGTGTCATCTCAGCTTGCGCTAGTTGACGACAATAAATTTGATACTAGTCCGGCAAAAACGGAAAATTTAAGAAATCCTCATATCGTCCATCTGTCTGTCTGTCAGCGATCAGCTTGCGGCCCCCTAGGTGCATGGCACCCAGGCGCATACCTTTTGCTTTCCTAGAGTAAAGACGGCACTGATACACTGATCACTTAACTCGTCACTGCCTTCTACTTAACTCTTCTTCCAACTCTCTTGTATCGCACTTGTCGCTTCGATGTCTTCAACTGAACACCCTGGTAGTTACGCTGTTTATAAACCCGGAAGAATCTTCTGAAACCCATAATTTAGATTTCTTTTATTTACTATATATCCGTTTCTAAACATCCATCTATGTCTTTTCTTTCCCGAACATTTTATTCTAGAAATTTCGTTCATCATCTGTCGCTTTCTAAAATGTCTGTCCTTGCCTTTTTCTTCCAGTCTTCTACGTTTTTCTAAATCTTCTTAAACCAACTAGATCGTTTCACCATCACTCGCCACAATACTATAACTCCTTAACTTTAAGAGGTGTTAGCCCTAGTTCTAAATCTATAGCCATCCTAATCTTTATTACAATGTATTATATCTGCGTGATATCGGCATTATTTTATGGCGTCCCGACTCCCTTAGGAGTAATTTTTTGTATAACCCTACAGCTATTTACGTGAACGGGCTTACAAGCTATCGGGGCCGTTAAAATTTAGATTATGGATGATCACGCCTTACAATCCTGCTTGGCAATCATCGCAGTTGTACCGAAATTTTAGATCAATCAATACAGATACCATAACAGAAGACAGCTTAATTTGAAATATCAAGGCTAATTCAAAACTGTTAGGCCTTGTCCGCACAGCGATATTTCACCGTGAGATTTTTATTCTCGCGTATTAAATTCCGTGACCGGAATTATACCTAGTACGCACTGCGAATAAAATTTCGTACTATTTTTGTCAGTTTACTTCAGTTCTCGGCCGAGACGCACGTGTAAAACGGACATCCAAACTAAAATTTTAATTTATCTAATGCTAAGGCAACGTAGCAGACTTATCAAAAGATATCATGAACATTGGATTCACCCACTTACGGCATTGAGACCCATGAAAGGATTTTTCTACATAAAATATCAAGAGTTGCGAAATTACAGCAAAAAGTTTTTTGGCTATTAGAGAATGACAAAAAAATCATTCGATAATTTATTACAACTTTCAATAGCGACGTTGCACGACTGAGCGAGATGCGCGAATTTTATTCCACAGTGCGAACATAGCCATACTTACTTTATACGGTACAAAAAATTCGCGCGGAAATAAATCGCACCGCGTCGCGTTCAATTTGCAACAAGTCACAGACTTTTTTCCCCCGAGATTTTTTTCCCGTCAGTGCGGCTACTCCTATAATGTTCAATGTGTTACAGAATTACGAGAAAAAAAACCTGCTTTGAAATATCGCTGTGCGGACAAGCCCTTAAATGCTACGGATGTAGATACCCATAACATTACTATAAACCCCAGAGGTTTTCTATACATAATAATTCAACAAGTTGTAATAATTTTTTTAACACGCTTTTATTAGCTTCACCTGTATGTATGCATGTATGTATGTATGTTTGTAACCGACCCCTTTGAGCTCGATTTTGTCCTATTTTGAACGATCAGATTTAATTCAAACTTTGCACACCTGTCAAAGGTCGATGACAATGCAATAATATAGTATCATGGAGCTGATCTGATGATGGAGTCGGAAGGTGGCCATAGGAACTCCTGTACTAACAAGATAGACCCGTCGTGTTTGGGCTCGTATGTTTATATCGCGTGACAGTGCAATAATATGGTACCATGGAGCTGATCTGATGATGGAGTCGGAAGGTGGCCATAGGAACTCCTGTACTAAACAAGATAGACCCCTCGTGTTTGGGCTCGTATGTTTATATCGCGTGACAGTTCAATAATATGGTACCATGGAGCTGATCTGATGATGGAGTAGGAAGGTGGCCCTAGGAACTCCTGTACTAAACAAGATAGACCCGTCGTGTTTGGGCTCGTTTTACTTGTCTTGGCTAGCACTCTGCTGCTACATGATATGCAGGATCTCAAAAGCTTGTATTTAAAAACATAAATAATAGTTTAAAAAAAAAACAAAAAAAACACGCTTTCATAAAAAATCCAACTAAAAAACAGAAAATAAAATTTAATAAATTTGGTTTCTGGTGAATGGAGTCTTACCGTGGAGTGCAAAAAAGAAATAATTAATCGATTTGATTAAGTACAGTGTATAAAAAATGAATGTACATTATTGTAAAAAAGCGTGGGGTGTATCCAAAGCGCTTTTTAAGATTCTAAAGAAGAAGAAAAAGCGCTTTGAATACACCCCACGCTTTTTTACACTTTACAAGTACTTTATTAAATAAAGTCAGTAAGTACATGAGATTAATAGTGGAGGGTTTCTTAGAAATGACAAATCTCCTCTGTTCTTGTTATTTGACTAGAGTACTTTAAGAATTCAATCAAAGTACATCTTGTTTCGAAGAGACTTTTACTAGATTTCTTTTCAATTTAATGAAAAGGATTTTTTTTATATATCTAGACAAAATATTTCAAATGATTCGATGCAAGTTTATAACGATAATTAAAAAAAATATATCAAGAGAAACATATTTTTTATAATATAAAATAAAATACATCAGAATATAGTACTTTAAATATTTGTATAGTATGTATATTTGCGTTTTTATTTGCACAATCAAGTAATTTTTTTTATTCATTCTGAACCTTCTCTCCATCCATAGTCAGGGGCATTAGTGAGTAGCTCTTTTAAAGCTAGGTGTTCTTATCTAAATCGAATATTTACATAGAATATAAATAGAATAGAAAACAAGTTATTGCTCACCACATATACATAAAATAAACAATTTACAGTAGTCACATTAAACAGTAAAAGTAGGAGCAATGGGCGGCCTTATCGCTTTAGAGCGATCTCTTCCGACCCGGGTATTTATACTTATTTCAATTCAGACCTACTTAAATATAATTATTCTATACTAATATATTATATAGATTCCATTATCCCGTACTGTTGCGCTAAAGCGCCTCCCTTACTACATCAAAGTGATTGGAGCCACTGGTTCACAATATAAGATAACTTTTTAGCGATGTATTAATTTTCGAATATTTTTGCATAACAAATGTTAGTCTATGAGACTAGATTTAAACCATTTGTATGCGTGAATACATTAAAAGTTTCAAATTGATTAGTTTAAAATCGCTAATCATGTGACTGCGGTTAACTTAGTTTTATGGCGAGATTTTTTCGTAGATTTTAATGTAGAGTTATATACAAATACACCAAGTACGTGTATTTGTATATAACTCTCTATATATGGAGGTCAGTGAATAGCACCTATTTACTCAATGCATTTCCTAACTTTTGCGATTATTTATAATGTTGTTATTTATGTATAATGTTGTGTATATGAATAATACTGCGAAAATGTTTACTGGTCCATTCTATGCGTGATAATGTTCACAAGAGGTGAAAGCATTTTAATATAATTTTCCGTAAAGTATTCACACTAGCTGGGCAATATCTTTGTATGTGTTTCCTTAAAGTTTGTAATTAAACAAGGATGTTTAAATTAACATAGCAAAATGGATAGGTTATATTTCAATATAAATGGCTTTAGCCACTCCACACACGTACACACACACACACATGCACGCACGCATGCACGTACGCACGCACGCACGTACTCACGCACGCACGCACGCGCGCGCACACACGTTCACATACTCACGCGCTTACTATCTCTAAAATAATGTACGAAACTTTTTTACTTGTCATGTGCTTATGCTTAGGTATGGTTGATTTTAGTTCCTGTTCATGAATATATTTATTTCAATTAAATTTAATGTTAATATTATGGACAGCTTCAACTGTACCTAAAGTTTATGACCAAGAACGTTATACTTAATAAGTTTTCAAAGCCAGAATGTATCATGGAAAACGGCGAATTCAAATTGATTTAGAGAAAGTTTCTAGGCTTCTTTAAGGTTCCTAAAAAAGACTAAATCTTCTCTAACACAATATAAGACCTTACAATTACAGAATACTGATCACATCTTCATCCGAACAATCATCATATTACTTTTTCAACAATTAATTTTTCTTTTGTTATAGATATTAAGAGCAAAGAAAAAATAACAATGCAAAGTAATATTGCACCAAAAGGTATGGTGGTTACTCCACACCACCTCGCAACTCAGAGCGCTGTAGCTATTCTCAAAGAAGGCGGAACCGCTATGGAAGCTGCGGTGGCTGCAGCGGCAACTATTTCCGTGGTTTATCCACACATGAACAGTATCGGCGGTGATGGGTTTTGGCTTATTATTCCACCTCACGAAGATCCCATAGTTATAGAAGCTTGTGGTGCAGCTGGCAGTTTGGCTACTGAAGATTTTTTTGATGGTCTTAAAGAAATTCCTTACCGAGGACCGAAATCAGCTATTACAGTCGCAGGTACCATTGGTGGTTGGCAAGAAGCTCTGAATTACGTATCAGAATGCGGATATCAAAGAATGTCTATCAGTAAATTACTAGATGATGCTATAAGATATGCAGATGAAGGTTTCCCAGTAACTCATTCCCAAAGAAATGGTACAATTAGTGTTGACGGCGCTGGTAATGTTTCTTATGAATTTTATAAAGTTTATAAGCCTGACGGAAGAATACCTGATGTTGGTGAAAGTTTTTGTCAAAAAGATCTAGCAAATACATTAAGATATATGGCCGAAAATGGATTGAACAGTTTTTACACAGGCAAGTTAGCTGATAAGATTGCAGAAGACATGGCTGCTATGAAAATGCCAATTACAAAGTCTGATTTAGAAAATTATAGACCTACGAGGAAGGCACCTTTGCGGTTACTACATAAATGTGGTGAGCTTTATAATACTCCACCACCGACTCAAGGATTAGTTTCTCTTATTATTCTTGGGATTCTAGACAAATTAAATACTGATGGTAAAAATGAAGGGGAATTTATTCACACGGCTGTTGAAGCTACCAAACAAGCATTTAAAATAAGGGACCAATATATAACTGATCCCAGCTGTATGAAAATTAATCCACAAGCGTTATTAGAGACTCAGAATGTATCTAAATTGGCAGCTAAAGTTAACTTAAATCAGGCATTATCAATGAATTCAGGAAAAGAAGAAACTGATACAATATGGTTAGGCGTCATGGATAACAAAGGATTCTCAGTTTCATTCATACAGAGCACATATCACGTCTTCGGTAGTGGCATACTACTGCCTCAAACTGGAATTTTATGGCATAACCGTGGAGTAGCATTTTCACTGCAACACGATCACCTGCTTTATGTAAAGCCTGGAAAAAAGCCTTATCATACTTTAAATCCTGCTGCAGCGAAATTGCATGATGGTAGAACTCTCATATATGGTGCTAGAGGGGGAGATGGTCAGCCACAAACGCAAGCAGCTATCTTCCACAGATATGTAGTTCAGGCTAAAGATTTACAGAATTCAATATCAGCTCCGAGATGGTTGTACGGTCGTAGTG
This sequence comes from Dendrolimus pini, assembly GCA_949752895.1. Classification (NCBI taxonomy): domain Eukaryota; kingdom Metazoa; phylum Arthropoda; class Insecta; order Lepidoptera; family Lasiocampidae; genus Dendrolimus; species Dendrolimus pini. The sequence goes on along the minus strand of OX457132.1, from coordinate 4,234,664 downwards.
CAGGCGCGCATGAGTTAAGCTTGAAACTTGAAGGAAGATTTTGCGAAAAGACTATAAATTATTTGAAAGCTAGGGGTCATGAGTTAGTGATTATACCAGAATACAGTGATAGAGTAGGAGAGGCTGGGGCTTTAGTAAGACATACGAATGGAATGATAGAAGGGGCTTTTGATCCTCGTTCTAATGGTAGTGCTGCTGGGTTTTAATATCAAAATTCTGGAACTGAATTATGTAATTTGTTACTATCGAAAATCACGAAATTATAACGTGTGCTTTAGTTTGTATCTAGCATAAAATATTATATAAAATATGAATGAATTTAGGAATTCTTTTGTTAAGTAAAATGTATGTGTCATTGTTGTAAAAAGATGGAAGTTGTGCCATTTAAAATTGTTAAGACTAATTAATATAAGATTGGTATCCAGGGCGGTCAGAACAGTGACGTTCAAAAGAAAAAAATAATTGAAGTGAAACTTCTTTATCGGCATTGGAAAAAAATACCGTCACATTTTTCGGTTACACGTCACATTATTTTGCAGGATGACCGAGTGTAGGATGCTGGTTGTGTAGCAACGAGTTGTTGATAGATGGATTGTGAGACGAGCATTGTAATATTTCATTACTTTATTGTGTTTTAATTAATATACGAGTTTGATGATTGTGCGATTGGCCCTCGAGTGCGGTCAATTCGACCGTGGTAGGGGCTTTATTTATTTAACCAATTTAAAGAAGTTTCACTTCTTACGTGTGTAAACTAGTACACACACACATTTTTTTATATGAAGGGGTACCCGAATTATCCCCATGTATGTTTTACCAAAATAGTTAGTTTTTGAGTTATTTTATATTGCTTTTTGAGAAATTTCAACCGCTTTAAATATTTATATTTTATTTTTTGATACTATTATTTGAAATGTATTTAAATCCTGATGAATTGTAATTTTACATATAAAATAATGAACACCCTAACATTAACAGAAGTTACAAAAATTTTAAAGTGAAAAAAAATATTTTAAGCGAATGAGATTCCAATTTTCGATCTAAAATTAAAAATTGAAAAAGGTAACTGCATAGTTTTAAAGTATATTTAATAACTGCGCATACGTCTTAGCTTTCATAATAATACAAAAAAAATACCCTGAATCGGTCATTTTTTGCTTTAATTGGCTCATTAAAGGTATTTTATTTATATTATAATGACGGTTTACAATCTTGCAGTTTTTAAAGATACTCAAAATCTATGAAGCTGCTTTTTTCAATTTTTAATTTACTTTTGAAAATTCGAGTTTGATTCCCTGGAAACAATGTTTCTCACTTTCAAGGACCTACAAGTTTTGTAACTTATGTCAATGTTAGGATGCTGGTATAAAAATAAAATTCATAACAACTTAGTTACATGAAAAATCTCCTGAATAATAATAATACCAAAAAATAATCATTAAATCCGTTGCGGTCCAAATTTCCCAAACCTCATAAAAGAATAAATAACTGGAGAACTAATAATATTTGTAATACATACATGGGGATAATTCGGATATTCAAAAGAAAATTTAGTTAATTTATGTAAAGGGGTTACATAAATTAACTAAATTTTCTTTTGAATATCACTGATTTCTCCTGTATTAAGATGTTCTGTATAAGATTTTTTATAAAACATTGCTATTAAATTTAGATTATGTTAAATAAGTAATAGAATCAGAATAATTTCATTTTTCATATTAATTGTTATGGAACATTAAAACATTTTCTTTCAAAGCCAGTTTGTTTTCCACATTTTAAAAATTTATTATCAAGTTCCTTTATTAAAATTCTTTTACGACGAGATCCTCTCAGCCGAGAGTTCTGCGAAGTTATTGGGGCTGTCAGGGCCACAACTAAAATTCGCAAACTCAAGACCGTTTCCCTTCGAGCCGTTCTTAAATCTTTTGTTAGATTCATCCTTCTTTTGTCTATTGATTTATTATTAAGAAATGTTGGAAGCCATTTTATTCTTCGAGGTGTACTAGCGCTGATATACGATTCATTTCTCTAAGTGTTTTAGGAATATTATAAATACATATTTTGCTGGTGGACTATAAACATGTCACATTAACCTTCTGAATATAAGCAAATATTGTGTCTATGCCACGTCATAGTTTTAATCATGGAAAAAGTATAATTTTAATGACTGTTTACTCTGTGGACATGACATGACATTATTCCTTGATTGGAGTTTTTGGCGAGAACTGAAACGAGATGTTGTGCTGTGCAGTTTAATTTTCTAAGAATGTATAAAATCACTCTAAAATTATCAATAGTTGTAGGATATTGATAGTTTTTGAGTAGTAATTATGTGTTTTGTGGAAAATGTGAACTGTATAGTCGAATGTGGCCTGTCGAGTTTTCACAAGAACTCCGTTGAATGGCATTACTTGTAGCCCATAAAAAATTGCACTACTATACGTAGATTTAATCATTACAATTTGCTGTATGGACTAAAGGTTCCTTTGCCTGCCTTTGTGGTAAATTCTACTACTACTATATTATTCGTTTTTAAAATATTTGAACGTCATATTTTAAAAAGTAGAACAATATTTGGCCTACGATTCTTCTGTTAATTATTTAGGTACGTACATACATGAATGTTATTCTAAATATAAAACATTATTAATATGAAACCATATTTATATGAGAAGAAGAAAGACAGCTTCCAATGTGAATTTATTCTAATATAAGGCGAAAAATTTAACTAAGCATTAAACTAAGTTAAGCATTATACAAATTACTCAAAGGACTAGGAGCCACCTGTTCACAAAGTTTTTACTACAGCTGCAGTAGAGATTGCATAACATCTTTAACCAAGTTTATGCCAACCCAAGGGAAAGAAGTTAAACTTTGCTTATAACTTATATTTTATTTATCTATGTAAAGTTTTTTAAGTATTTGTTATTAATGTACATTTATAAACTATGTCTTTCACCGCTTTAAACGTAAGGATAATTCAGCCTGTGTCTGTGATAGAGACACGCCGGAGACAATCCAACAACTACTTGTTGAATGCCCAAAATATGGTGCTTCCAGGCAAGACCTGGAAGCTGCAACAAAAATTAAGTTGACAGAGTCAACATTGTGCAAGATATTGGCCGGTAAAGAGTCCAGGTCTTGGCTGGAAGCTTTTTGTATTAGGGTGGTGCAGGACGCCGTGAGGAGAAATAAATCTACGTAATGTTTATCATTACGTCGATTTATCTCTCAGTCGCCATGTTGCGTCATCAAGTATATAATATATTTTATGTATTTATTATATACGCATATAATAGATATAGCATTTATTAATTTTGATTTTATGTTTGAGTAATATATTAGTTTTCTTTAGTAATATAATGGACCCATTTAACCCTCAAAATATGAACAACGAATATTTAAAAATTCGAAGTAATGCAATGACAGATTGGCATGGTCACGTCTTTGTTAAAGAATTGCAATGGCGGCGTTGAAAAAAGCGCCATATATTTCCATATATATTTGGATTTTTCTGATTAATGAATGCAAAATTGAATGATGATCGGTTAAGTAGTTAAGGCGAGAACGTGTAACAAATGAACAAACTCACATTCGCATTTATTATATAATCCTTATTATACATTATTATTATAATATTACAAATGCTAACGTGATTTCTGGATCAATTTTGCTGTAACTCAGTATATATTTTTGATGCCGAGGATGAAAATAGGATACTTTTTATCCCAAAAAATGTAACAGTTTTTGGGATAAAAGTAATTTATCTGTTTGGCTGTAAGGCTCTCACGGAAAAACTATAGGACCGATTTGGCTTATATTCGATATTTATGTAAATTCAATATCTAGGATGGATATATCACCGTTTTCACTCCAGAACAAGGGATAGTTTTTGGTATAAATCTATATAAAGGCTATCCTGGAAAATATGATAGGGTTTGTGATTTTCGTATAATTTGTCTTTTTTTCATTTTTGTCAAGTTTTATCATTTATATAGTTTATAGATAGACGGAGGATAAGATATTTTGCGATATAAAATGAAGTGCAAATAGCACTGACATAAAAAAATCATTCAATTTAAGCTGTATTAACGCCTGCTCTAATAACTAGAAGTTATCCCGAGGCGCAGGAGCGGGGTTAACTCTAGTTTAGAATATATAAATTAAGTCACTAAAATCTATCGTTTTTATTCCCAACAATCTATAAATTTTGATACAGTTAACAATAGTTCTACAATATTTATTGTTTTTGGTTTCGAATAGGTCGCAATTGGAACACGGAGTCTCAAATATAAAGTTTGATAAATTAATTAATAGTTTGGACATACCAGTTTTCTTAACAACGATGATATTAAAGGAAAGTTCAGATTTAACAGCGCTAGAATGGTTTTAAATTAGATAATAATTTTGATAAACGCCCGATTCGCGAGTGCGAGCGGTCATATATCTCTCTTATTGGAAAGATTTCCGAACGGACAAAGAGCCTCTTCGGATTTATATCAACCGGCGCCATTTTAAAATCATATTGTCTGCGAGTCTTTAGAGATGTGAATTTAAATTTGGAATTTCCGTGTTCTTTTCTATACCTCACGGTTACATTGTTGCACACTTCTACAGCAACAAGCACGAAAATGAGGATATAAGCGGGAAGAGCGAGAATGTATAGGTACGTAACTTTTTATGACATTTAAGGAAAATGAAATCTGCCTCTTTTCTTCCCACTCTAACTAGACCCATAGGTTTGCTGGAAGAAAACTCTTTTTAGGGTTAAGCTCGCCTTTGTACATCACCATTATTTTATAGTTTTATTCGTAACTGTTAGTGTACAATGAAGAATAAAGAATGAATATATTTATTTCAAAATGCAATCTTACGGGTCAGTTATTGACGAGTCTACCGACGCTTCCAAAGTGATTTTAAGCACTGTTATAGGAGAAGAATCGGCGCAACAACTCTCCAACAATATATTTTTAATTTATAATTATTATGTATATAAATCATGGTCTTTTTTTATCTATTTTGAACTAATATAAGATTCAAAAAAGTAATAAAAGGATAAAAAATTGTTACAATAATTTTAACCACTTTAAGCACAATCAAATAACACATCTATACAGATCAATAAAATTGAAGTCTTTTTGTAATGTCAAAGTTTTTTATACTAAATGCATTTGGAGGTATACAGTACTTATATATAAAACACGAATTAAAATTTTTGTTTGTCTGTCTTTGTGTTTGTTCCGGATAATCTCGGAAACGACTGGATCGATTCTGACGGGACTTTCACTGGGAGATAGCTGATGTTATTAGGAGTATAGTTATTGACTGAGATTGAGGAGTTATAGTTATATGGCCTACTGCGTCTTATTTGTAGCGTTAAAAATAAGTAAAAATAAAAGGTTTTTAAATACAAGCTTTTGAGATCCTGGATATCATGTTTTAGCAGAGTGCTAGCCGAGTAAAACGAGCCCAAACACGACGGGTCTATCTTGTTTAGTACAGGAGTTCCTATTGCCACCTTCCGACTCCATCATCACATCAGCTCTACGGTACCTTGCATTTACTCCATATCCAACTCCATGGTACATTGCATTGTCACGCGATATACATATGCGTGCAAAATTTCAGCTCAATTGGAAACCGGGAAATTAGTCAAATTTAACCGGAACTTACATACATACTTACATACATAGGTAAAACCATAAAAGCTTGTAATAACACCGTTAACGAATAGCAACATTAGTGTATATACCTACATACCTTATTTGTCAATACGTAACATCATTAATGACTATCAGCGCGGTCTACTAGTAGCTCACAATGCCCAAAATGCTCCGTTAGCAATTAGAGTTCCACTAGGCGATCACGGTTGTTGTGGTCGTGGCGAAAACGTCACTAATGACGTCATCATTTTCGATCACCCAACGCTCAGAACGAGAGGTGGGTAGAATAACCGCTCCACTTGGGTTAACGAATGTAACGCTGGCAAGCAAGTGGAACGGGAAAAATCGCGGTCGTGAACGTGGTCGTTGTGAGTCTCTAATAGAACGTAGCCTACATCAAATCTCAAATTACGCATTAACTCTACGTCACGTCCACGTCAAACGGTCAATAACTATAACATTATCGTACAGAAACAGTAGCACTATAATTATCGTCATCACCTTATAATATGACGCTACAAACTAGTACCGAACAAGTTCTAAAACTAAATTATAACAGTGATAACAACCCTCCACATCCACACGTATTCCCAGCAGGTGTGAAATAATTAATCAAAATACAACAAACACCGTACTGAACTTCAACTAATAAATAGTAAACTTAATAAACCTGGTGGATAGACCGAAAACTGTCAAACAATCCCAACTGTGGTCGAAGCCCAACTTAGTGGCTGCAGTGTAAAGCGGCACTCTCATGACGCGGCATATTTACTTTAGCAAAATTCTAGAATATAATTATATAGATACTTATTATATAGATACTTCGTACAACAGTACTACTAGGTTTCCACAGCTGTTTTGGGAAAGTGCACTCTCACATCTCTAAATTTTAAAGACCAAAGATTAAAAAAAGGTTGCTGGTATAGCCGGAGAAACACTTTCAGAGAAACTTAGATTGAACAAGACTGTTGAGTAGTTTTTGAGATGCCGGGTATCTTTTTTAATAATATAATATATAAATATAATATCAGCCCATAAATGTCCCACTGCCGGGCTCGGGTCTCTCATTATAGGGGGTACGGACTGTATACCTGCCACGCTAGCGGCTTGGCAGGTTTGACACATCGGTCGTCTCGATGTGCAAGTATTGTTAGCACGTGGTATTTATAATAATATGCACATTAGATCAGAAAACTGACTAAGTGGTGCATGCGTTCCTGCCAGGGTTGAACCCGCGCCCTTTGAGATTGCGACGCATGCGCTGCGATGCGAAGAGATCGCCTTTTGTTTTACCAAGTAACTATTGTCTTGTTGTGCATTTTTTTCTAATTTTTGTTTTGGTGAACAATAAAGTGTTGTCTATGTCTAGGACTTCTTTTTTAATTATGTCGTGGTCCAATGACAAAAACAGTGAATTTAATCTTTATTGATCGGGGACGGTTGTATATGTTGTATGAGAGAGTTACTGCTTAATTGCGGCCTATTACTATTGCCTCACCATCGGTTGAACATCACATAATGCTGCCGAGATGGGGGCGCACGCGAGCTCACCTCTCCTCTTGTGGTGAGCGTTACAGAACGCCCTACGCCAAAGAAAGATACGAAGTCGCCGGGTGCTTGCTTCTCCGGTAGTGAAAGAGGCCTTAAGGGACGCTGTCAGCCAGGGCCTGCGAACTAGTCAGGCCAAATACTTGTGGTCCTGACATAAAGGCGCAACATGGAAAACCGAGGGATTTTGGTGGGCCCCTCACCGTGATGTGGCAATAGCTCTTCTTGCTTGCGGTGCTAGTGCCACCCCGACATGGCGATTCGCGATCCAATAGTTCTCAAATGGATTTCCCCTCGTTAAAAAAAACGGTTGAACATTACTTCTATAGATCTTATGACAAATTTTAACCTACAATAAGGCAAATGAATGATCTGTAAGACATAGGAACAGGTCTTAAATTAGGTAATTATATAAGGAAATGTTGTGCATCGCTTTAAACTGCAACTGGTGGGGTGTAGCAATCAAATCAACAGAGAAAATGTAAAATTACGTAAGCAAATGATACTGCGTCAAGTACGGCATAATAAATGATCAGGAAAGGCGTTGTTTGGTTTGATAAATATATTCACTTAGTCTTAAGAGAGAAAATATCATTGTTCAATAATAATTATATACAAGGTAACTTTAAATTTGTAAAAAATGACGCTCTGGCAGACTTTTGACATTGAAGATTGAATGAATTAAGGAATGAAAATCTTTTTATTATTCACTAAAAAATAAATACTGAAATAAATACTGATAGGTACGTCATTTGTATTAAATTTTATTAATTGCCGGAGCTCAGCAGAGAGGCAGACGGCCTATGGACATTTGCAACATCAAAGCTGCTACAAATGCGCTAATGCTCTTTTAAAGGAGACTGAAACCTGGTTAATAATGGCGAACTCAACTGAAGGTTGTTATGGTGACATACTTTAGACCAAGGGTGGTAGCCATCCAGTCGGGCAAATGCCCTACCGCCTGGCTGTGCGTTGTTTTGTCGCCTCTGACGATAGGCCGCCTGGCCGCAGGAAATTGTAATATTTCTCCGTTCCTGCACGGATAATATTATTATATACCCATGTATATAATTATTATTATAATTGTATTCTATACCCATGGAGTATTGAACTTACCTGGACCTACCAATTAAAAAGCGTCAAAGACATCGGTCCTTGTGTAAATTTAGATTATAGTTGTGGGTATAAATTTCAACATTCATTGCAGGACTTTGTAACAAAACTTTTTGAAGACATTATTTTATTCGTCAAAATTGTGACACATGCAAGTAATATGTAACAATGAAAATATACGATGAAATGATGAAAAAAATAATTTCATCAAGGCACTGGTCCCAACGATTTATTTCTTATTCTTGTACTCCGAAATAAATGCTTTATTTGTTTCGGACTTCCATTTGTTAGTTTCCACGACATAATCAAATACAGACATCGTTCAATGAACTCTCCCCTTTATACCCACAACAAAATAGTAACAGTTAAATTAAGACGAATGTGACCACTTCATTATTCGCAGTTTAATTTCGTTGCAATGTTTAGACCATTCGTTCACATTAGTGCTGTGTTTACGACAAATTAATTAATTTATTGAGCATTTTATACCATTTTTAAACGGAAATTGAATTGCGAAGACCTACGTTATTTGTATACACGAATTAAAAAGTACTACATTGTTTGGACTAACCTTAGGCAGTAATAATAGTGTGAAGTTATACGTGACCGACGAATGCTTATTAGAAAAATACACTAGAGTGAAATGATGTTTAATGTACTACTTACTAGAGAAAGCGTCTTTGACCAGCTTATTTGAACACTCGTTATGGTCCACAGACAAGAACTCGCTTAGTCTACGCCGGGCTGTTGTCGATACGTGTTTGAGTATAAAGTAACTATAAAAAAACGCCTTCATTGTGCACTAAGCTATTGTTCAAACGACTCAAGAAACTCAAATAAAAGTCAAGGAATGCCTTCTGACCGGTAAGTGTATTGTATTCTCGATAAAACATCTTATTTTGATTAAATTTGCTTCTCTAATACGTAATACATATAACGCCATGCTAGAGTGGAATCTTTCAGACGTGTCGCATATAGTTACGTAGTACGCGGAGTCCATGCGTCGTACGCCGCGTCCATATTCACTATCAGACATTCCAACATACAGACGTCGCGCATTAAGATGTTTTCAGTGTGACCATCTGTACGACGTCAATCCGACACCGAAATGAAAAGTCAAAATGTTTGAAAGTTCGTTACGCAACCCTTTACTACATTCGTGTCCGCTATGTACCATTTTACTAAATTCGGCGCCGATAAGCAATATTTTATAACATTGGTATTAACTACACAAATCTTTACTAAATTCGTCTCCGTTACGCAACTCTTTACTGATTTCTTCACCGCTATGCAATTCTTTACTATATTCGTCTCCGCTACGCAAGTGTTTACTAAGTTCGTCTTCGCTACGTAACGCTTTACTAAATTCGTCTCCGTTACGCAACTCTTTACTGAGTTCTTCACCGCTACGCAATTCTTTACTACATTCGTCTCCGTTTCATAACTCTACTGAATTCGTCTCCGCTACGCAATCTTTTGCTACGCCTGAACCGACAAAATCACAGTTATATTAACCGGTTTTCAATATGTCTAAATATAGCCATGATAATTTCGTATCTAACAAACAGTATTCAAAAGACTTCAATAATCCGTTTTCAATATCCACCACAAACATCATTCGCTACCCTTTGGCGTAGCTTAAACACGCTCCTATTGTACACATATATGTAAATAAGATATTTCATTGGACATTCAGTACAATAGGCTGTGAGCAGATCGGCAGTTGAATTAAGCATGATACAATGCCTGTAACATAAAGGCAGATACAGATCAATGGAGGTTAGAGTAACGGTGACCAGGTGTCTAGGTGATGTCGGCTATGAAACTGTTAAAACTGATGTTATTTTATACAGCCTAGTCTACATTTGTCATCAGTCAGACATTATTTTCAATTCAGTATTTGGTACATACAGTAATTAACTTCAGGTTAATTGTTAATTTCTCAAAGAAAGATTTTTGAAGTGAAACATCTTTAGAACCTTTGTGATTTGAAACTCGATTAAACGAAAAAGCGAAATGAAAAAGCGACACTAAATTTCTAGGTATTTTTATGTGATCTACCATTTTCGTTTCGGCCAGTCGTAAGTGGCGACAAAACAACCCACTGCCAGGTGGTAGGGTATTTGTCCATCTGGATGGCTATCACTGGTCTTGAGTATATCGCCATAACAATCTTGAGTTGTGTTCCGGCATTAGTGGCCAGGTTCCAGTATTCCTTAAGAGAGCAGCAGCGTATTTGTAGCACCTTTGGTGTTACAAATGTCCACAGGTAATAACCGCTTTCCATCAGGTGGGCCGTCTGCCTGTCTGGTGAACTCACGCAATAAAAAAAAATAGTATACAAATTTAACAAAAATACCCTTACAATTTGTATAAAAATATTTTTTTTAACTTTTATCATTTTCTTGATCGTTACTACCAAAATAAACTATGTTTATACTCAAAGTCTATTTCAAGCAGGTCGGTATGGCTGATACATCTATAAAACATATTTTAGAATGTTATGTTCCTCCGAAATGAATATAGATTTTAATTATATATAAATATTTAATCCTATCATTATTTAAGCACGATGTTTATTTCTCTATTTAAGTAATTTCTCCTATATCGTCCTATTTGAAACAGACTTTAACATACAGGTATAATAGTTATGTTTACACACCCTTACACGTGTGGCTACAATGAGCCATGTGGACAATAAATCTGCAGCGGGGCGGCATCCGTTACACCGGCCATTGTCTCCGTCTCGGACTACGCATTTCCACCGCACCACCACTCATTGCAGGGATCAAGCTTCGGTCTGATACCTAGCCGAATAGAACTACTGTTGCATACGTCTGTAAATATATGTTATTGTTAAAATATAATGCATTGTTTTTCGAAACTTGTTAGTGTTACAACTTAGATCACGACAAACACAAAATATGCATATCTGAAACAAAGCACATTTTTTTACCCGTCGGCATTTGAGCTAATAACATTTGAATTATTTTATGGTCGTCTTCTTTTGTTTAATTATTGGCTTATTGTTGTATTGTGATCAGTCAGATGTTACGGATTTAAAGTACAAGCTGATTATAATAGGAAATTCGGTCCACGCGGGCGGGCGTACATATTGCATCTGTGCAGTATAAAGCAATAGCCCGATTGAGGGAGGAGTTAGTCGTGCGAGAACCACTAGCGAAGCGAGACATGTGTACTACAATCGGTAATCTAATAAGTGACGGACTTTGCGCGTTTTATTGAATTACGACCTTCTGTTCATTACGTTTGGACTTGTTGTGTTCAGTTATATTTGTACACGTCTTATACGTGTTTCTGTAGTTCTAATAAACTCTATAGTAATTCTAACGGCATTTTAATTCGACTCTCGCGACTCGTAACAATACTATTGATTGCAAACAGATATTTTTTTGTAATCAAAAATACACGTTCGAAACAATTTCTTTAAGTGTAGTTTAAAGCTTTGAGTGTTTTTTCTAAATTATTATGTCAGACCATAAAAGTCCCAATGCTACGCTTGAGCTTTAAACGGAGGTTCGGTACACTATCCCAATGCGGTTTGGCGAGTTTTACAGATCGTTTATCTCGTTATGTTTTCTATACTATTAGTATGTGGAAATGACAACGACCTATATGTATGCATGAAGTATAACTGACGAAGCGACGCGCGATTTCCAGTCAGGATTCAAATTCATATTAATGGAAAGAGATCGGGGCGAATTATCGATTAAGCTATTACGACTTAGGCTGGGCACAAATGAGCCAACGGTGGCGGTCGTGCGCCATCACTTTTGCAGGAGCGACAATAGTGCATGTGACTCGTAGCGGCTGCAAGTGGTGAGTCGAAGCCACTTTTGTAGTGTGCCCGCTACCACTCACAAGTGTGCGGCGAGTCCCTACAAAATGTATGAATAAGCGTGTGAACTGTTTGTTGTTGGCCATCGTTGGCAGTGGCCAATAGCTCGTTTCCGTCGAACCTTAGACATATGTCTAATATGTGTATACCTAATAATTAAATTCAATTTTTAAGTAATGCGAAGATGAGTACATACAAAGGTGACAAATGAATTATAATACAGTCCTTTGTATACTGTCTTTCGGCATGTTCATATACAAATATCTTTACCAAAATATATTTAAATATTCAATCAATGATTTATTTTAAAAAAAGGTGTATTTTGTAATACTTGCAAATAACTCAGAAGGTTTTATGGTAATAAAATAACAGCAACTGGTCACGTACTTATAATAAGAGAACTTTAACTTTAATCAATTTAATAAACTAACTAATCACACTCTACAAGCATTTTTATTTGCCATCATTTCAACAATATTATATATAGTCTAAGAAGCTTAGCAAACTGCCACAGCCGATAGCGGATTGAAGTCATTGATAAACTATTTTAGTTAAAGGGCTTTGAACGAAAAGAATTTAATGCATTATTGTTTGGAAATTTTAGATAATATTTTATTGTAAGATATAATATAAAATATTCTACTTAAAGTTTTACACTTAATAAAATAAACCGAACGCTGTATAAATCTATCGCGTATGCCAACATGTCTATACACAATTGAGAGATTTTGAATTATAATCAACATATTTACCACATCATATAGATAAAGGATAAATATTGTTATATAAAATTATGGTAAATTATAGACAACTACTCTATACAAAATAACTTACTTTGTTGTGGACTGTAAATATTTTTTCAACACACTTGCTCATAAAGTAGCTCTATGGTTTTTTTTAAATTTTATTGGTTGAGTTGCTTTGTTCTTTAAAAAAGTTTTTATTCAAAAAAAAGATCGTGTTCTATAGAACAAGTAAATTAATGTTCCTATTGCTTGCTCATTTCATGCAACTTCTTATTTAAATAGATAATTTTAACTCGTACGTGTTTAATAAATAAAACTTTCACTCATATATAACTTTTTTTTTCTCTGTAATAAAAGAGAACTTTAAATTCCCCATTTTGTACGTGGCAGAATAGGCGCAAACCCTATGCGCGGAAAATAAAAAAAACCTCATCCCTTTAGTCTGTGGCCGATCGCAATGCGCGAGCATAGGAAAACTGTTATCTACTAAATAAAATGAGTTTTTGTTGTTATTTTATTCACAAGTGTGTTAAAAAACGTCGTATGATACAGGTGTGTAATGATGATTACCGTCCTCGGCTCTCTTAAGACCCTCGCCTACGGCTCGAGTCTCAATGGCGCCTCGGCGGTAATCACTAATGTTACACACTAGTACTATAATGTACTATAATTATTAAAGAAAACTGCACTTGCGTTATACAATGATGATTTTAATCATTATGGTGGGAAAAATATAGAGATAAAAAACAGCAGAACATCTATGTTCTAAATTCAAAGATTTAGTTATATCTTTTTGTTGGATGTTTCAACACATTCATTTCAATAATGTTAATTAAATAACATAATACAGAAATAATTTGGTGCAGATAATTTAACAACTAATATAAAGATTTCACTTACCTAATATAGATTTAAATTTTATACTGTTCTTGTTTATGTTTGAAACTCACCGTCAATATAGGCTTTAATATTTTGTACAGGCAGCTGTTTAATTATTCGCAAAGCGGGCTCATTAACTCCTGTTGATGCTGTATCATGGGAAACTTCAATCTGAAGCTTAACGGAGTTAGCTGGTACGTTTCAAGTTTGCGAACTACCTACATTACCCACTTTATAAACGTTTTAATATAGTAGACTTAATAAAGGCATTAACAAGTACAATTTTACTTGCCATTTTGGTTTTGTTTTGGGCTCTTGCTGCATGTTTTGTAGTGTTTGGTATAGCAAGTACGTTAGGTTTAGAAGAATAAACGAAAGTTGTGAAAATACATACTGTGCGCAATTTTTTTTTTTGGAAAAGATAAAAATAAACACGAAGAAATTATCTAAAACAGAATGTGTGAAAAACAGCTCATAAGCAAGGGCATAAAGAGGGTCAAATATAACAAGCAAGCAAAACAATGTACGGGTGCTTGCATAACAAAACAGGTTCTCAATACAATAAGAAAAAAATACTATGAATGGTCAAAAATGAATTTATTGTTTTTCAGAATATTCTTCGTTAACATAATGGACTTTTTCATACGAGTAAACCAGTTTTGAAAACATTAATTATGCCACTTCTCCCTGGTGACCTCGGAAACATGGTTTTCATACTCTTCTGGTGATGAAAATCGTTGATCTTGTGACTGGTTCTTAAATTTTGGAAGCAAAAATGTCAGAAGGTGCGCTAGGTCGGGACTGTCTCCAAAATGTCCCATTAGGGCGTTTTTTTTCCTTCAAAAATTCATGTGTCTGCCTGTTCGTGTGAGAATTAATATTATAGTGATGTATGATGATGCGGCGTTTATGGTTATTTTTAAGGAGTTCGTTAATAACTTGTGGTAAAGAAATGGTCGTGTGCTAATCACTATTCACAGCGTGTTAGAGTAGAGGATGAATTCTCCTCCTGGTGTAACACGTTAGCCGGTGTACCACAGGGTGGCGTACTATCCCCATTGCTTTTCGCCATATTTATTAATACTATTTCAAATCATCTTCTTTGTCCCTACCATCTGTATGCAGATGATTTGCAAATTTACACCTGTGCTCCAATTAGTAATTTCCATGATGCAGTAATTAATATTAATAGAGACCTTTCCCACATTGCTAGTTGGAGTAAAGAGTTTGGACTTACTGTTAATCCGACGAAAACCCAAGCTATTGTCATTGGGAGTTCACGGATGATTACTAAGATTGATCTATCTCGGTTACCAAAAATTATGTTTGACGGTGTTATTATAAATCTTAGTGAGAAAGTCAAGAATTTAGGTATTTATTTCGACCAATCTTTATCTTGGGGCCCGCAAATACAAGAAGTAAGCCGCAAAATGTTTGCAAGTGCAGCGTCTCTTCGAAGGTTAAAAAACTTTCTCCCACTTAAAACTAAAATAACTCTTGCCCAATCCCTTCTCCTCCCTATCCTTGACTATGGCGACATCAGCTACTTAGATATCACCGAAAGCCAATTAGATAAACTAGAGCGACTCCAAAACTTCTGCAATCGTTTCATATTTGGTTTGCGCAAATATGATCACATTTCTGAATTTCGTAGTAAGCTCGAATGGCTTCCTATCCGCCTTCGCCGGAATGCTCATATCTTATCCCTTTTGTATAATGTACTCTTTAGCCCAAAAGCGCCCTCCTATTTGAAGGAACGCTTTGATTTCTTTCAAGAAAGTAGCACGAGGCTCTTGAGATCATCAGCAAATCTACGACTAATGACGCCAATACATTCTACGCAATGTTGTCAGAAATCTTTTACTGTACAGGCAGTAAGGTTATGGAATGCTTTACCGTTGAGTATCAGAAGTGCAAAGTCACTTACATCTTTTAATAAACTCCTCAAAGATCACTATTTAAAGTTGTAAACAGTAATTTATGTATGTCTATGTAACCCTATGTACATATATTTGTATACAAATATGTATGTGTATTTATTTCTTTTTCACTTGTAATATATGTAATTATGTATATATGATTGTACATATTCTAAATTATGCGCACGAAATACCGACCCAATATTAAAAATGTAAAATTATCTCCAGAAGGTTGTCTGGAAGAAATCGCTGTTAGCGATAAGACCGCCGATTGTACTAGTTATAAGATTCTTAATTCATGTGTATTATTATTTTCTTGTGTGCAATAAAGAATATTCTATTCTTTTCTATTCTATTCACGGTAAGATTTCCCAAACCAACAGTAGTCACGTGTCCAGTTTTAATAAAAAAAAGTTTGGTTGGTTTCGGCTCACCTTGAAAGATGCGATCGATTGCTGCTTTATTTTGGATCTGCTGCTGCTTTATTTTTTTGGTAGTAATAAATCTAACAAAAAAATAAAAATAAAGATTTATTGACTTAAAAAAGATGATGCTATACATAAAAAACACAAACACAAAAAAACATATATAATAAATAAATAAGGCTTGTACGTCGCGATTTTTAGTCTCCCTTCCGCAGGAATGCTATTGGCATCCGCGGTCGGGGACCTACTAAGACGGACCCCTGGCCGTTCCTCCAGACGTCCCTTGTCCGGGCTGTGGGCTCGCTCGCGCACACACCTCTAGCTCGGGAGATGCGGGTATCCTAGCTACTAAGCTATTACGACATATTGGATAACATATGATTTGCAAAACTATTTTAGTTCTGAACCATACATACTGTCGAAATAAACCTCATTTCAACAGGAACCTTCGTGTAGGGAGTCATCTATATTTACGAGTAAATGATATTAGAATATAGTAAGTACGTCTTTGCGTCTATTGTTGGTTACGTTTCAAATTAAGCTGTAATCCGCTACGCGTATATGAATGTAAGAATAAAACTCTGCTGGTATTCATAATATGTGCTGTATTATTTCCCGGTCCATAACCAACATATACTTATATCGACATAATGTCATCATCCACATCCGAGCGTTAAATCCCGGTTGCGTTCGAAGCGTTCACTCCGACGACCAGGTTCCACTTTCCTACTTTTTTTACTCCACTTCGCTCGGTCTTCACCATCCCCCATTTTGAGATCATTGGCACGCATGTCATCCTTCACAACGTCAAGCCAACATTTCTTGGGCCTTCCCCTTCGACCGGGACCTGGCGAATGCGGCATGCCTAGACATTTTTTCCCCACATAACGTGGCCGTACCAGCGTAAGCGACTCTATTGCAGTTTGTCTGCTATGTCACGGACATGAAGACTGCCGCGGATGCGGGAGTTCCTTACGCAGTCTTTCCGCGTCACTCCACACATCCATCGCAGCATATTCATGTCCGTGACACGCAGTTCTTGCTTGTGTCGCTCAAGTACAGGCCACGCTTCACTGCCATACAAAAGGACAGGTCTAATGATGGATTTATAGACCTGTCCTTTTGAACATATCGACATTATGTATGTATAAACATTTCCGTTTATATCTCTGCGTTGGAATATTACAAAATTTCCAACAATTATCAACCAGAGCTTTCAGATGTGGTTGAAACTTTCCAAAAACAACATTCAGTTTTCGAATAGTTTCTCCTGTTACAAAAGACTCAAGTTATTGAAACCAACTGTATGAACTCGGAGCGTTATCAACTATTATATAACTTCATTTATTTCCTAGTAAATAACACTGTTGCAAACTAATATCGAATGTTGAATTCTTCAGTTTTTCAGTATATTAGCGGCTCCGGCAGACGTTGTCCTGCCTTGAAAAAAAAAATAATCTAGGACCCTACTTCAGCGCCACCTACCGGTTCCAATTGTGAATCTAAACCATTCGGATATCACTCAAACACACACAAAAAAATTCATCACAATTGGTCCAATGGTTTAAGAGGAGTTCAGTGAAATTCACACGTATAAAAGATTTTTATATAATAATACTGGTGGCCCTGGCAGACGTTGTCCTACTCTGAAAAACAAAAACCTAGGACCCGACTCCAGCACCACCTACTGGGTCCAATAGTCGACTCCCAACAAGGTCCAACAAGGGACCCACTCAATAAATTCGTCAAAAACCTGGAACCCTATTCCAACGTCACCCACCGGGTCTAAATGTGAATCTAAACCATTCTCGAATCCACACGCAAAAAGTTTAATTAAAATCGGTCTAACCAACATCTGGTGGTGGTGGTACTTATTGTATGTTCTCAGTCTTAATAAATCCTTCGTTGCATCAATACGTGTTTGATTACGTCATCGTAAAAGGCCACACACTTCAAGGACAGGTTCAGTCACATATGTAGAAGAATTACATATATAAAAAGCACGGCTTTGTTGTTTGTTTAAAAATTTCGAAAAGACGTATGATATGAAACAAATAGTGGAATCGGAGAAAGGGCGGGACTTAAAGTATGTCTCTATCTATTTGATGTTTTTGTAACTTAGTTGGCAGCAGAACTCATACTTACCGACCTTTCGGTTTCAAATAATGATTACAAATTTTTTATTATTATAAATTAAAATTAAACCCATTTTATGTCCAAAGTTGGAACAAATCCAGCAACACCAAAAAAATATCAAAATCAGTTGAGTAGTTTTAGTAACACTGTGACAGAAATTTTCCATATTTATAAATAAACATAAAGATCTTAAAAAATTTCGAACCGCGATTCTTTGCCTGCCATTGTGGCGAATTGTACAATTACTACTTCCTCTATGGTATTTAGAATCCAAATATAAACAAATTGAATTCAAATACTTGATAGTGACTCCGTAACTCACTACGCTTTCTATTATTCGAAATCGAAATTTATTGTAACTGATTAAATTAATATTATGTCCAGCAAAAACATTTAAAGGTGCACTTTTTAATTGCAAGAAAATGACAGTGAATGTATTTATTTCAAAATAGAAACTTCCAGATTACTTATTTAAAGCCATGAGTCAAAAACCGTTTTCAAAGCAATTTTAGTTATTGTGAAAGTAAAAGAATCGAAGCGAAGCGTCGGGGGATTTTTTTCTTATTATTTGTCATCTAACTATAAAATTACATTCCGCGTGGCCGTTCTCACACCACTTAGGCAATTTTTAGATTAAATGTGAATATTGTTTACAATTATAGTTCCCGGTGTGGATCTTGAATGGTCGGCGGAATAGTAGGGATCGCTTAATATATTGAACATGAGCTTTTGTCATACGATTTATTTATATATACAATGACAATATTTTTTTTGTCCTTTTACTCGAAAGTCATGACAATACCTCATATCTCGGAATTTTATATTTCTCTGGTTTCCCTAACTTCGTAAACGTGATTTTATGATTAACATGTTGCGATACCTTCTTACCTTCTATTGGAAACCTTTCGTAGAACTGTCTTATTTGTGACATTTATTATTCCGGGCTTTAACAGGAATTTCATGCTAAAAACCCAATGCCTTCTGGCAATAAATACATTTGATTCTAAGTATTGATAAGACATCTTTTATCCTCTGCCATTTGTCCAATACTAACAAACTCGCGGGTAGTTACTAGTTAACAATACCAAACGATTTTCAGTATTTTTTTTTTATTCGTTTCATAGCAACGTACAGCAGCGGTATTAAATTAAATTATTTATTTTATGGGTACATTTATATTCTACAATACTGTCATTTATGTCCCTGTAATTAATATTATACAGCCCCAGAACGCGTAGCTGAATTTACCTAGAATATTTTAACGTTAATTAAATATTATTCGCGGTAATCTCATATTTTGTCCTAAAATATTTGTTTTTGTCATGAAATTTTCTATCCGTGTAGGAACGAACTGTCGTTAGAGGCGACAAAAACCCTATAGCCAGGATGTAGGGTTTTTGCCCGTTTGGATGGTTGATGACCACCCCTGGTCTAGAGCCTTGAGTTGTGTTTCGGCATTAGTGGCCATGTTCCAGTCTACCTTTAGAGAGCAGCAGCATATTGGTAGTATAAATGTTCATAGGAAATGGTGACCGCTTTTGGCCAACTAAGCCGCAAATAAGCCAACGCAAAGCCCGCGATGGTCATCGGATGCCGCAGACTGGCCAACAAGAGCCGTTGAGAGACCAACGTTAGGAAGGCTTTAATGGCTCCAAACCCTGCCACCGACGGGTGGTTGTCCTTCGAATAGAAGCCGGGGCAAAGAGGTTTTCTCGAGGCCCCAACCTCCTCGCCGCCTCAAATGGGTAAGAGAAAGAAGACCAACAAGGAGGACCGCTTCTATCATGTTAGCGACACTAAAACGTCGTGAAATTATGCATAAATGCTTATGTCGTAATATCAGAAATAAGAGAATGAATAAATAACATGGTGATGATTTGTTATAATTATATTGCTGAGATGATATGAAAATTGGGCCCAACCTGACCCAATGACCTCCAACCACCCCTTCAGTCTTATGCCACTGCTGGTGTTAAATGTACATATATTAATGACTTACTCATTGAATAACGTAACGTCGGGCGGTAGGTAAAACAAATGTGTCTGCCTCGCCTTTACTGGTGGCCATCATGCTATAAAATATTTAAAACTACCGTCAACTATTTTATTCTATGTGCGAAGTGTAAAATATCTAATAATTTGTAGGTAGTTGTTATACGTGTAGATATCAATAAGAATATTTAGTAACTATTAAAATGTACGTTGAACAATATCTTGGACTTAAGCAATATTTTTTTCTATACAAAGTTCTAAAAGTATTGCGTCTCAGTTACAATTTCGTAAATACCTCCCAAGACAAAGCCAGAAGAAACTCTAACTAACGTAAGTGAAAGAAGCTTTTGTTTGTTCCAACTTACTTTTATTCCTTTTGTACAAGAATATCTTGGTGCTGGCT
Source organism: Dendrolimus pini (assembly GCA_949752895.1). Classification (NCBI taxonomy): domain Eukaryota; kingdom Metazoa; phylum Arthropoda; class Insecta; order Lepidoptera; family Lasiocampidae; genus Dendrolimus; species Dendrolimus pini. The sequence goes on along the minus strand of OX457132.1, from coordinate 4,213,981 downwards.
TTCACTTCGCTTTTACATATTTACTTTACTTTTGAGAGTTCTATATTGCTGGCATCCTAAATTTATGGCAGCTAATACTCGTATACATTTAAAGGAGAAGTTATGAGCTACAGTTGTATTAATTACTCTTATAATGTCATAATTTAATAGATTATGCTAGGCATCACGAAACGATAGCTATTTTATGGCAGATGTTGATCTGTTGCAGTGGATAGCAAGGATTAGTTAGCAAATACACTGAAAGAAAGAAAGTAAGAAAACGTTTATTTGCCAAATGCGACACAAACAAAATAGACGAAAGAATATATTTTTTACAGGTATATGCCGCCATTCGGCAAATGAGGTTGGCCCTCAGTATATTGCTGTGTCGGAAGATATTCCACCACAGCACCGATTGTCAGTGCCCACCCCGGAGTCTACGCATATTACCTAGAGACCCGTATAAAAAGAACTATTTTTTTATTGCAGAAGTTCAGCAGACAGGCAGACGGCCGCCCACTTGATGGAAAGCGGTTACCATCGCCTATGGACATTTATAACACCAAAGGTGCTACAAATCCGCTGCTGCTCTCTTAAGGGAGACTGGAACCTGGTCACTAATACCGAAACACAACTCAAGGTTGCTATGGCGACATGCTTTCGACCAGGGGTGGTAGTTATCCAGTCGGGCAAATGCCCTACCTACCTACCTGGCTGTGGGTTGTTTTGTTGCCTCTTACGACAAGCCGCCCGGCCGCAGGAAATTGTATTCTTTCTCCGTTCCTGCACGGATACATTTAATTTAGTCACCGCAATAAGTACTGGAAGAGATTTCAACATAAAATTAAATAAATATATTCATATTAATGAGAATGAAAACGAGATAAAGTGGTTAATTATTACGTATACTGTTATATTTACTGAACGTTTTGGTGGTATTTGTAACAAGATTCTGGACATTTTAGTGTGTGAGATTTAACTTACGGTACTTTCAAGTAATTTCTAGTATTTAAGCGGTGCGTAAGGTGAGGCAGACACAATTTGTTTTTATCATTTGCCAGGCGCTGCGTTCTTAAATAAACAGAATATTACATTTGTGTTATCTTTAAATGTTTATGAAATGGTTTATGTGTGTTTTAATATAATATTTGAGATGATATAAATACTTTATAATAGTAAGTTAATAACTGAGAGGCATGGGGTGACTATTATCACCCCAGGTCAGGTTGGGCCCGTCAACCCTGTGGATCTCCCCTACACAATCGAAAATAAAAAATGTATCGGAACTAGCGCCAGCAAGTGGTCCAGGAACATCATAAAATACAATTCGTTTTCATTTAGGCCACTTAATTTCACTTAAGATGACGCTGGGTAATATCGTTAAATAAATACATCGCTCTGACGAGATCTTAAGTAGAAATGGGTAAAGGCCACATTTGACTATACAGTTCACATTTCTCACAAAACAACATAATTACTACTCAAAAACTATTAATATCCCACAACTATTGTTCATTTTAGTGTAATTTTACATATGTTTAGAAAACAAAACTGCACAGCATAACATCTCCTTTCAGTTCCCGCCAAAAACTCCGTAAATGATATTTTGATATTTTATTCCAGAGATGCTCATCGATTGTATGTATAGTGTATTATCTACGGGCCCATTCTTTGTGTCATCTGGGTAATACATCTAAAAGTTATGCTATCGAATGATTGAATTGTTATTCCTACTGATGTTTCTGTAGTTACATTATATACGTATTTATGGATTTATTATGCGAAGTTTCAATGACCCTTAGAATAAGACTATTTTGTCAAACAAATAAAATGTCTTTATTTACAGAGATTGATAAATAATTCTAGATGCACAGTACATTCTACCACATAGTGGTATAAAAAAAAAAAAAATTTTTTTTTACTAATTTTAGTTACTTTTTGTGCGAGATGTGACTTAATTAAGGCACTATTATTTGTTTTAGATAATTTCTAAAAGTTAATTACTTTTGTCATTATACTCGCATATGAATTTCATTGATAAATTATCGACATTTTAAGCTAGGCACTCAAGTAATTGCGGCGGTATATGACAGGAAGATATAATATAATATCTTTAAAATAAACAACAAATTCTCTGTACAAGAAACACCTGTTATTGTGGTTTCAGAGTTTCCAAGTTTACTTTTACGATATATCTACTTACCAAGTTAATAGTTCAGGTCGTGTAGATTTTAATATAAAGCGAATAAGATATGTTTTTCCGTAATTGTCTTCTTTGGAAAGGTAACGAAAATAAGTAAGTTCAGTGCGAAGTTAGTGAGGGTTGCCAATTTTGAGATTTGAAACCTTCTTGATGGAGTTTAAGGTAATTTACAGACATTGGATGAACTGAACATTAATATTTATAATTAAAACATGAACCCACACACCAATTTAATGTAATGGTAATCGTTTTTTTTAAATTGTAATATTTAATACTTATATAATTGTATGAAGAGTAGCATGATTCGATTTGGATTTGGCGCGCATAGTGGTATTGTTTATGTATGTCAAGTGTCAATGTAATGTCACTTGTACATCGCACTCGTCAGAGTTTTTTAATTAATTTATTTTTTAAGTAAAACTACTTTATCGGCGTTGGAAAAAAATTACTGTCACATTTTTCGGTTACACGTCACATTTTAGTAATTACAATTAATGAAATGCTGTAATAATCTTAGTAGCAATAAGGTAAAATGAAATAATTGTATTATTTGTATTCATGTCTATGATAATAAAAGGCTTTTGTTTAAACTTTACCTAATTTAACTTTATTTAACCAATTTCTGTAAAGTTGCATAATATAGTAGATCATTTTTTGAAAAATAAGGAAAAATAATTCCTTTATAAGTTTCACTTCTTACGTGTGTACACTAGTACCTGCACACATTTTTTTTTATTTCAGAATATTTTATAAACCACATTGTACTTATAAGGTTATCTAAAATAGAAGTGTCTTCTTGTTGGTGGCCAGGACGCGAATAGATAATTCTCTAACGAAGTTATCTCTTATCTTGCGGCAAGCACTGTCAATTTAACATTTACGCCTGGTAACCCAGTAAGGAGTGAACTAATCTACTAATAGCAAAGAAAGTTGGAATGGTCCGTGCAATGAATGAAACGATAATAATGGCTTTTGTTTTGAAAATTTAATGTACAATTCCTTTATGGCTTATTGCTTTGTTTTTAATTACCTAAATGCGGATCTCATTGTTTCCGTTGTAAGTGAGTAATTAAAACGTCTAATTACTGTGATACATATTGAGTCCATTTTCCTGATCTAGGTAGGCTAAAGCTTAGTTATTTACAGCCATGAATTGTTTGTAATGTATATATCAATACGTGAAGCAAAAAACATTATACACACTACATGTATATATACTATTTTGTTTATTGTTACCTTGGAGAAATCTATGATCATAGAAGTATAATCTTTAACAACAAATTATTATGGTCGAATTTCGACCACGGGCGACCAGAATTAAATATTATTAGATAATACTAGCCATGCGTAGAAAGTATGCCGATGACGCCATCACGTCACGCGTTGATGGTTAGTAGCTTTTAAGCTATTGCATAGCTTTTATCGCGGGCTTTGAGCGCGGCGACCGAATCAAGAAATTCCGTAACGAAAATAAAACCTAACACCCCCCACTCCGCCTACCGTGTAGCTCGGCCGAGCGTTCGCTTAACGTGTATGTAAATAGTACGACTGTACGAAGCAAGCAAGAAAAAAATAAAAATAATTATAATTGCATAAGTTGATAAAAATGCTATGCAATAGCTTTACCGCGGCAATCCCCGAGTGCCACAAGGAGTTTTTTATTTTATTTTAATTCACTTTCCTGACTTTCGAGTTAATTAGGGATGTTTGTCTTTGAAAGGTCTTTCTTTACTCTTTTTTGTTACTTCTTTGGTTAGTACCGTTTATAAACTAGTAAAAACAAGATAATTTTTCACAAAAAAGTGTCAAATGAAAAAAATTAAGAATGTAATTTTCATGAATAAAACAGTTGAAAGGTTTTACTTTTGAATTCTCTTGGGTTTAAAAAGATTTGGTCGGTGTATGTACAAAACGAACGAACGAGTGTACTTCGTGAGTTGAGCTTAGAACCAAGCCGCCCATAACTGGGTGTATTTTCAATTGAAACAACTTTTGATAGGGACTTAACAAGGTGCTTTGCAATGTAATTTATTAATACGTGTCTTATTTTAACTTTATAAAGAATAATATTTGCTTAAGTTTTCCCGACTTGTATACATAATAAAACTACGTTAGGTACGTTACGCTATGTACGTACGTCATCTTTGTCGTCCTTGACCATGGCAACTGAAAAGCGGCCGAAACGTCGGAATAACCCAAATCAAATAAAATACCGCGCTTAAAACCGGTAAAACGTAGTTTTATTATATATTTATTTATAAAGAATGCCTATAGCGTAAGGAGCCCGCGAATTTCGTATTAACCATCTGTTCAAGTGACGTTTTTACTTTTTCTAAACTGATTGTTATTGGTGCGTTCGGAAACGCTACAAAAAATTGGTCTAAATATAATATTATTAACATGTTCCAACACTTTTTTTAATATTTTGAAATTAAATACCCTACTCGGAGTCCTGAAGAAGATGGGAAAGCGAGGCTATCTTGTTCAATAAGTTATTCCTTTTGTTTCGAGAGCTACATTTTTCAATAAAACTGTAAAACTGAATGTTGTTTTCGAAATCCAAATTCGAAATTGTTCCTGTTACTCTATTCAAATGTTTGTCGATGGTCTGTCGGGGGCTGCACTTTAATACTTCACAATCGAAGTTCATGTTCCAACTGAACGTTGTTTAGTTTCAATGGTTCTACTACGTAACATGTCGTGGATATTTTCATTTTTTCAGAATGGTAACAAACACTATTAAAAACATTATATTTTCGAATATAAACCATCCACTAACCACATTTATACAAAAACATGATTCATACAGATAAATAAAATTGGTATCTGTTTGTTATGTCAAAATAAAAATGTATTTATCTGTCTGGATGTTTGGTTAATCTCTGAAACGGCTGGAGCGATTTTGTCAGGAATTTCACTAGCAGATAGCTGATGTTTTAGGTAGTAACTTAGGTTACTTTTTTTAGGGTTCCGCGAAAAACATTCCACACGGAGAAATTCGCGGGCACAGCTAGTCCTGAATATATCAACTTGAATGCTCCTTTGTTTTTATTTATTATAAACATTTTTCAAAAGTAATGGTTTATCTGTGCAGGAACAGAGAAAGAATGCAATTTCCGCGACCGGGCGGCATGTTTCATGAGGCGAACAAATAACCCACACTCAGGTGATAGGGCATTTGCCCGACTGGATGGCTACCACCCCTGGTCTAGAGTATGCCGCCATAACAACATTGAGTTGTGTTACAAATGTCCATAGGCGATGGTAACCGCTTTCCATCAAATGGGCCATGAGCCTGTCTGCTGAACTCCTGCAATAAAAAAATGATAATTTAATAATTGTTTACTTCCATGAAGTTGTAAACAAGTACAAGTAAAAGGAATCAAATAGCGCATCAATTACTGTTTGAAAAACTAATTCAAACTATTTTTTCATATGAACATTTATTACAATTTATATATATTTATAACCTTTGTCCACGTCCTTAAAGAACCATACCATTGTTAATAGGGAAGAAATAGGATAGACTCCGTGCGATATGGGTATAAAATATAGCTTCTTTCATCGAGTGGGCTGGGTCTAAGTCATTGTCGGCATAGCTCATTGAAACGCGGAGGTCCCGGATTCGATCCTGGCATGGTAAATTTTGTAAACTAACTTTCTGTCATTCGCTATGGTCTGAGTGTTTGCGGTCGGCCCCAAAGAGGTCCATTATATAGTACCCATTTTTTTTTGAGGCCGGGGAAATGCACTTCGCACACTACCGGGTCCTTTACTAGGGATTAGACCAAAGCGACGAGAGCTGACATCCGTGAATGGAGCACCAGAGTCAAATCGCCGGCTTGTGTGGAGACTCGAAGACACTCAATACTCCACTAAAACCACCCTCTTCCCATGTGCCCTGCGCTTATGGCAGGAAGAGCGTGAGACTTAGAACGTAGTTGCGCCCACGCTGTATATAGTACCCATAACACAAGCGCAACTAGCATAGCTTCAGGATATACGATGTCTGTTCTGTTTGTTTCCAATGATTTATTTAAAAACAATACACAAGCGTAAGCGCAAGAAATGCACTCGTTATTGAATGTATATGAAACCAGCTCATACTATATAGGTATATACTTTAAGTAGAAGCCCTAACTGTACTTTAGCCAATAATGTTACTGGCTTTCACGCTACGTTCTAAGTCGTTATCGAGTAACACCAGCACCGTATTCCCACGCCTCATTTCCATATACTACTATTTTGTTGTAGAAAAATAACTAAACGAAGGTAGTGTAAAGTTTAATCTAGTTTTGTTTCTACGTAAATAAATCGAAAAGAAGTATCACGAAACAGTGCATGAGAGCAGTGTGAATCGTAGAGTTGGCACCGCGACTTACACGTCATGATGAAATAGTAGAAGTTTTAAAGATTAAAAGAAGTCAATTATAAACTTAAATAACTTGTTTTTTTAAAGGTTTTTAAATACAAGCTTTTGAGATCCTGGATATCATGTAGCAGCAGAGTGCTAGTCAAGACAAGTACAAGCCCAAACACGATGGATCTATCTTGTTAAGTACAGGATTTCTATGGACACTTTCCGACTCCACCATCAGATCAGCTCCATATTATCGCAATGTCACGCGATATACATACGCGTGCAAAATTTCAGCTCAATCGGAAACCGGGAAGTTGGTCAAATTTAATTTGCAAGATTCCACCCAAACTACATACATACGTACATCCATTGCAAGTTAAATTAAAGCTTGTAAAATGTGACTTCTAGGAAAAGAATAATAATAACAATACATAATATGTTTATCGAGCAACGTGAACTGTAGCGGTTTTCTTTCGCAAATAAGCTGATCACGAGAATTAACGTGATAACTATAATCCAACCCATTAAACGGTACACGTCGCCTGCTTTACCATATTAGCGGCAAAATAACATTCAAACTGTTCGCTTAATAGAGTATTATTGTGGTCTATGTACCTTTGCTTTAGCAGTTTTCATACGCCACAGAGTATTCAATCTTTATACATTAAACATGTAACATTCTACAGTTGGCAAAAGAATTTAAGGGAGTAAATTTTAATCTGTGGTCATCCTCAAAACCGCATCGTTGCAATACGTTTTTATGAGTACTGTTGGACGCTGGTTACTGTTATTGGCTTTTCAGAATGGTCTTCAATGTCCACTGCATCCACTTATTATTGTACCAGTTATACCAGTTTACACAATACACGCTTCTGATTTTAGAGCCTTTTATGCCTTTTCCTGTAAGCATTGTACTTGGTTCTTGTTTTAAAAAACGTTGCTTGGTAACCATTTCTTTTAATTACCGATATTTAGTATAGTTACCGTCGCCTACGGATTTTTGTAACTTCAGGGGCGTTGCCAACGCGTTGCCGACATCTAATACATTTTATAACGGGGTTTTTAAACAACCTCATATCGTAACGAAAAGGGCCTAACTAACTTTTTATTTATTTATTTATTAGATAATCGGTTACTACTATAGAACGAAACGAAGATCCACTTAAACCTAGAAGGTTTGTGAGTGGTGCAACATACCCTCGTCTTTTATAAATTAAAAGCTTAATAATAATTATAGACGTAAACATATTTAATAAAACCACGTTTTAACGGTAATTTATTAGATTTTGGTTTGTCCGACGTTTCGGCCGCTTATAAGTGACTGTGGTCACGGACGACAAAGGTGACATTTGTCCTACGAGTATTGTTAAAGTTTTATTTAGCCTACCGTCAATTTGTTCATTTTTAATTATTTAGTTTTAATTTTGTTTATGGCTATTATTTACTCTATGGGAGCCTAATCTAATTTACCACCGCTTCGCAACATGTTGTGGCTTGAAGAGAAGAAGCGGCGCAAGAAACTCTTCAACATGCCTAGTTCTAAAAATTTTATATTTTATTGCAACAATTTTGGTCATTATTGGTAAATTATATAATGCGTCGGTGGTGGATGACCTCTAATCCACTACCGAAGCACCATATAAAACTACCACCACCACTCACAACCGGGATTAATCGTAGGGGCGATAATGAATCATGCATATTCAATAGGCTTGGTAAAATAACACGTTAAAAGTAGCCTGAAATAAAACAACCATACGAGAAAGTACATTAACAAACAATAAAATTTATGTCACAGAAATAATGTAAAACCGCCATTCGCACAAATGGCTGTTGACGCTGACGAAACAAATTAATTATTCACAATGCACACAAACAGAGACACTTCCCGTTATAAATTGCGTGTGAAAAATGTTTGTTTTACCATTCGAATCAACGGGTTGTGTTATAGGTGATGTGGAAATAATGCATGTTCGTACAATGTCTGTTTCAATTGCCTGAACGATTCATTTAATACCTTTAATTGCTTTATGTAAGCAAGTAAGCTTACGGCTAACTTTAAGACATCCCACTCGATATAGTCCCTTTTTACATTAGAATTGGTAGACACGAACTACCGCCAAAATAGTTTTCTATAATTTGCAGCTACGATTTGGATACAACAGGTACCTCAGTGGTTACATTTAGAAATAGTTGCAATGATTGAGCACGTAAGTTTAATTAATAATTATGTCCTATTGAATCCTAAGTTAAAACATTTTTTTTCTTTTGTTTTATTGTAGATTATATAAGTTTACTAGTTGTAAACGGCAGACATTGTTTTTTTGTTTTGTGTTTGATTAAAAAAAATAAAAACGTAGAACCCGTTTCCAGCGCCATCTTATCGGTACCGGGACCAAATGTTAATCTAAACTATTCTCAAATCCACTTGAACAAACAAAACAATCATCATAATCGGGCCCACCATTTAGGAGATCGTGGCGCCACCTACTGGGCCCAATCGTTAATTTAAACAATTCCAGGACAAACTTGAACACATACAACAACAAAAAAAACACTTAAATTCTGGTATCCGATTGCAGCGCTATCTATCTGGTTCAAATTTAAATCTAAATCATCCCAGTAGAAATTTATTAAAATACTTCTTATATATAAAATTCTCGTGTCACAATGTTAGTTACCATACTCCTCTGAAACGGTTTGACCGATTCTCATGAAATCATATCGTGTAGATCTGAGAATCGGATAACATCTATTTTTCATCCCCTAAATGTTAAGGGTACTCCACCCCTAATTTATTTTTTATTTTTAGGTAATTGTTATTATTTTAATTTTTGAAGTGAAACTTCTATATACAGGGGGTCTTACGATTTTTCGCTCACGAAAAAGTATCACAGTCACGTGGTCTAATTCTTACATTTTTAAACTCGTGATATCTTTCGAATGGAATGTCCGAATTGAATAATTCAAAAAGTTATATAAAGGTATTGAATCAGTCTTGAATATGAAGTAATTTATTTTGATAAGGATTAATTCCAAAATACAAATAAAGAGCCTTTTCTAGCGGCGGCATTTTAATTTAATTTTTAAAATAAAAGAACTCTTATTGTGGCATAACCATAATAGTTAGACATATGCTGTCGCGACACTTTTTGTAGATAATGATGTGTTCTGCAAAGTCGTAGTACATTATTTCATTCTATCATCAATAGTTTTCGCAGTGCACGCGATTTTAGGTGTATTTTTACACCTTGCGTTACATTATTGCAGTTTTAGTAAGGATCCCTATTTTTTTTGTAAATATAATATAGCCTTTGTTACTCGGGGATAGTGTAGCTTGCCAACAGTGAAAGAATTTTTCAAATCGGTTCAGTAGTTTCAGAGCTTCTTCAATGCAAACAAACAATCTAATCTTTCCTCTTAATAATATTAGTCCAGATATTCATATATTTTCTTAAAAATTAATTCGATATATATTATAAAAAGCGTAAGATTTTGCGCTAGAAGTTGTTTAATAGAATTGGCAGCTGGGTTGCCCTAAAAGCGCTTTATCTATATCCGAAAGCGCTATTGAAGCCCTACTGAGCCCAGCGCCGGGGAAATCCCGTAAACGAGAAAGCGAGCGAGCGAGGACATACCTCGTTCCTGTAATACCTAAAATCGCGTTCAGCGCATCGGAAAGTGCGATGATCCGAGCCGCCATTAATGGAGGCAAACTTAAGTTTGCATCGAACTATACCTCTGCTAATATTTTCTTAACTTTTTGCGCCTTGTATACATAATAAAGCTACGTTTATTACCGCGCTTAAAACCGTTAAAACGTAGTTTTATTATCTATACCTCTGCTCTCCACGTGACTGGGCATCACTGCCTCTATTTGTGGTCTATGTAAAAAAAAGAAGAAAAAAAAAGAGAGTTTGTTAAGGAAACAAATTAACAACAAGAAAACTTTGCCAACGGTTCAGTTTTTCGAAAGTCACAACAAAAGTGAACGACAACGAAAGGCAAAACTGTTGGAGTAAAAAATAGTCGGTGCGTGTGTGTGTGCGTATTACACCATTAAAATGTACCTAACCTAATAAAATCTTAATTTGCAGTAAACCTGCGAAAAATCGAAATGTGTACTGGGACACATATTAGAAGTGAAACTTCAACGGACAAGTGGAAAAACGAATCGCAACGGACAAGTGGAAAAACGAATGGCAACGGATAAGTGGGAAAACGAATCGCAACGGACAAGTGGAAAAACGAATCGTAACGGACAAGTGGAAAAACGAATCGGAACGGACTAGTGGAAAAACGAATCGGAACGGACTAGTGGAAAAACGAATGGCAACGGATAAGTGGGAAAACGAATCGCAACGGACAAGTGGAAAAACGAATCGTAACGGACAAGTGGAAAAACGAATCGCAACGGACAAGTGGAAAAACGAATGGCAACGGATAAGTGGGAAAACGAATCGCAACGGACAAGTGGAAAAACGAATCGTAACGGACAAGTGGAAAAACGAATCGGAACGGACTAGTGGAAAAACGAATCGGAACGGATAAGTGGGAAAAGAATCGCAACGGACAAGTGGAAAAACGAATCGCAACGGACAAGTGGAAAATCTTCAACTGACAAGTGACAAAATGAATCGCAACAAAATTTTAACCAGTCCCACTACACATTTCGATTTTTTTTTATGATACAGCATTAAAAATACATACAACCCTAAATTTTCAACCCTCTACGATCAACCTCTATTTTTTACCCGGCAGGACGACGTCTGCCGGGACAGCTCGTATATTTATAGAATTTACTAAAGTTTGAAAGGAATAAGAGCGTGTGTCACATTTAAGTAAACAAGTGTTAAAATAATGAATAAATATATCATATCATATATCAATAAATAATTTATATAGGTTATATTGCACTAATATTTTATTAAGGCGCTATTCGTTCTCGGAAAATTGTAAAAAAAACGGTTAATAAAGATATGTATTGTAAATAAAAGACAGCAGAACAGTTTTAATATTATAATTATAAAACTAAATAAAGTAAAACTTTGAATGAGTTGGTGCCTTAGAAGTTTTCCCGTAAAACATCTCAACTGCATTCAGATTCATGAATAAGTCAACAGCGGTACCACAGGGAGAAAATCACGGCGAGTTTATTTTTCATGACTGAAAAGCTTAGGAGTTTGGTTAAAATGCATTCTGTTTACTGATTTAATCAATCTGGATTTAGGTTTAAAATAAAATGATACTGTTATTATTGTTATTTATAAAAAAACGAAGGTATCATTAAATAATGGTTACAAAATTATCTATTTAAATTGAATTGAGTTTATTAAGTCACTGGATTGTAAAAGGGATATATCTAATTAAAAGGTAGGTTGTGGACTGATTTTGATGAAATTTTAGGGGTAGGGATTCGGCTGTCTGGGTAGGGGAAAATTATACAATTTATTGGTGCTCATTTAGGTCATTTTTTGAGGTTAGAAATTCAGATGCCATTTAGGCCGGGTTTACAAGAAAAACGACAGTTACCAGTTTCCTCACAATAGGCGATTAATTTTAGCCGACGAAAAAATATTTAGCAGACAGTAAACTTTAATACCTCAGTCGATAGAGAGAGAGACGTTAAATTACGTAGTTAAAAAAAAACAATTATGGTATCGTGGGATGGAAAAAGGCGAGACTAATAATCAAACAAGCTGTCACGGTGGAAGTGAAAATCAAAATAGGAGCGGTGAAGCCACCTGTATAATATTTCAAAGTTCTCGTAATGAATTCAGATTAAATTAAAAGACAACGTCTATGTACCATTAATTGCAATAGGATAGTTCTTCAATGTATTTTTTGTACATTACGATTCTCTGCACCCCTTATAAGGGCAAACTTACTTACACGATTAAGTGCACAAAAAATAATTTATATATATAAATTATGTGTGTTTTACATTTGTTTGTTAAATGTGTGTAACACAGTTTGTTTGTTAAATTTTTAATTAAAATTTTCAATATTCGTTTACAAGAAACTGTTTTTATTGAAATGTATTATCTCCATAAGTCTTAACAGTTCAATAACTAATGGATGTTTTATGTGGCGAATAACGAATAGTAACCTACTCTATCCTGTAAACGGTGGGTTAGACATTAATGTAAATAGCCAAATTTTTAAATTACAGGTGTCATCCCGAACAATGGAAAAGTCTCTACCAGGGCTCTGTAGCCGAGTTGCAGATTAATGAATTTCATTACGATGCATGGAGCTGCGTCACGTGAACCCTTTCACATGTTACCATAGCAGCACGGATTAAACTGACGCAGGGATGTATCAAAATGCTAGCACACAGGCTTTAATTTAATTTCCTTGTTCAACTATCTTCTTCCGATATTAGTTAATAAGCATTTTTTATTACGGAGTTAGCAAACATGCAGATGGCTTATCAAATGGAACGTTTTACCGCTATCTATAGACATTTGCAACACCGGCAGCGAAACCAACGCGTTGCCGGCCTAAAGTAAACAGTGATAGGAACTGTGAACAAGTACTTGCATAACGCGTAAGAGCGTACACCAGGGGCGAGACTGCACAACCAATTTGATATTCATTAAAACAGTCCCAATTAACGCCGGGCGAAGCGCTATTGAATTGTAAAACATTTTCAAGGGACTGAAGAGGTTATGTGGTTGACACGAGTTTATAACGAGTCTGTGGCAAAATGTACCTCTACTTCCCTCTATTACGTACTATGGCCCAATTCAGCTATTACTATTTAGGAAGTTCTCCAGAGTACATGGAGAAGTGAGGTGGAATGCTCCTCCGTTGCAAAGGAGGATCTTACAGTGAGGGGTACTGTAACTTCTCGCAGGCCGAGGTCCAAATATTTTTTTATTGGACTTGACTTTATGTAGTTTTGAAACATTCTTCATTGGTGTTCCGCTCCTATTAGTTTTAACGTGATATATATATATATATGTCGGAGGGAAGCTTTAATTAGACGTATCGTTGACTAGATGTATAACGCACAATATCATTTGTTTACATTTTAATTACTTCTAAAATTCTTAATGTAATTTAATTTGATTTGTTGAATGTTTCTATAACTTAAAGATCGTTCTAACCTAATAAAAGTTATGAATATTGTAATTTAATAAACAACCAATCAGAGCAGAGCATATGGCGGAGCGGGTTCAGCGCCCTCTATACTTTGAGTAATATCTACTTGGGTAGACTGAGGAGTTTTTGTGACACATTTGGTTGGTGGCTACAGGTCGAGTTGGACCTTTGAGAGTTTTAAAGAAAGTATTGTAGTTGGAAGTATGAGAGGGTGCCGTGAACCCGCTGCTCGGTCTAAACTATGTCATAATGTTGATCAAATCTAAATTAAAAGTGTATAAACCGTGGCTTTTGTGTTTTATGCTCGCATTTTATCCTGATGACGCCCACTAAACCTGCAATAACTAAAGATGATGTCGCGAGAACGAGGCCGTTCTGCGACATATATATATATATATATATATATATATATATATAGCCTATATATAGCCTTATGGCCAAATCAAACCAAGTAGTAGTTCTTGAGATTAGCGTGTTAAATCAAACAAACAAACACACTTTTCAGCTTTGTATATTAAATATATTTGGGATGAATTGACAGTAGGTTATTGAATATCGACTGGAATAACCCTTAATGCAAAGATGCATCCGTCAGTTCATATTAAAATTCTGCAACGAATTATCATTAATGTATGTGTCAGGAAACAGCAATAAAGAGCAAGGCTTTTTTTTACCTTATCGATACTTATTAGAACATAAATTAAGTGGAATGGTTGTTGATATTCTCGTTCCTCAAAATAACCCAGCCGTCACCTGTTTCGTTTGTTTTCGCAATGTCATTTCCAATGCGTGAACAATCGTCGTCTCTTTTCAGGTTTAACTACAGAAAATTGAGTTCTGCCATTTAAATTGTAGTATATCTGCGGGTAGATGAGAATATTTTCTACTATATAAGGCATATGTGAAAGTATGCAGCGTCAGTTGATACACTACCACCAGGACACAGTGAATGGTGTACTAGCAAAACCACCTAAGGATAGAACGGCATGTACGGTCTGGTTGTCCGATTATAGAAAGGGGGTGGGGAGAACCAAGTTTTGAAGTTCCATAGCGCACTCTCCAAAGTGTGTCCCATAGTAAATGGACAGACCCGCTACCCTGCAGCGATGCTGAAGGCTTTGAAGCTGAGCATCAAAAAGAGTGTCATCGCCAATCAACCTTCTGGCTCTCCTATCAATTGACTCCAATGCGTCCAACTGGTACTTAGCTGAACCGTCCTAAAACTTTATTTGGTGCTTATTGCCAAAATGTTTACATAATAAAGCTAAGTTCTAAAGGTTTTAGGCGCGGTTTCTTATTTATTTTTTATTATTCCGACGTTTTGGCCATTTTTCAGTAGCCGTGGTCATGGGGACAAAGATGTTAAGTTAGCCTACCGCCAACTTGTTCATTATAATTATATTAAAAAAAAAATGTTTATTATTTTATATTTGTTTATTTGGTTATTATTTACTCCTCGGGAGTCTAATCTAATTTACCACCGTTTCGCAGCATGTTGTGGCTTAAAGAGAAGAGGTGGCGCAAGAAACTCTTCAGCAAACATGCATAGCACTAATATTTTTTATTAATATTAATATGGTTGGGAGGTACAATATAAAGATGCTGTCAATCAAGTTGGTTTAAGTTCCGGTATACTCAGAAAGAGCTAACAATGTCTTAAAGTCTGGCAGTTTGTTTTTATATAATAATTTTACAATTGCAGCTTGTGGGTTAGCTTTACTCAAAGGGAATACAGTCTCCTGCGCGTGGATACTGATGGGGCTGCCGCATTGCTCTAGTGTCTCAGGGATGTTTGGGGTAGAAAGCATAGATTACATCCATGAGATTATGCTAAAGCAGGTCATATCCCTGTGGCGTTGGGTACGCGCCAGCTCCAACAGTATACTACGGAGTGGATTGAGGGACCCCCTATCGTAACCGGCTGGGGTCTGATACATATACTGCTGTCAAACGTCAAAAATATCAAACTTATTGGCTACAATAATCCTGACCGTGATAATTGATCGGTCCCAGTAGAGCATGGCTGTGGCGAGTGCTGGCAATAAAGCACCTCCGTTTCCACAAGACTGTATGGAAGAGCAAGTTGCTGGAATTATAGTGAGTGGATTGTGAAGCACTTGCCCGATTTTTATTATTCGTATAACTAAAGATCGTAATAGACAGACCTCCAAATAATTAAATGATTTTTTGAATTTTGAATTCCCAAATGAAAATTTCGTAAAATTAGCCAAATACACTGGAATCGTCTTGTCTTTCTTTTATAATAAAATTTTCTATTTAATTCGTTCAAATCTCAGTCGTAATTACATTTTGGATTCCCTAACTTTGTTTTCAATGTAAATTGAATCTGATTTGTCTTGAATCTTTGAATACGTAGATAAATTGTTTTATTTAATTTTTATTATTTCTCATTTCGGTTTGTTTTATTCAAATTATCGTCGGTATTTTTGAGTGAAGGCATTTGTTCATTTTTATAAAGGAGTTTAATAGTAGATTGGTACACTAGACGTAAAAGTGACTTATTTATTATGTCTGGATGGCTAACACCCCTGGTCTAGGGTATGTAGCAAAATAACATTGAGTTGTGTTCCGTCATTAGTGACCAGGTTCCAGTCTCCCTCAAAAGACCAGCAGCGCGTTTGTAGCATCTTTGGTGTAGCAAATATCCATAGGCGATGGTAACCGCTTTCCATCAAGTGGGCCGTCTGCCTGTCTGCTGAACTCATGGAATAAAAAAACAGAATCCGATTTCAGTACCAAGTGTTTTGTTTAGATTGATGGATTACATTATCGAAATTTATTTAAGGTTCCCTTATTTTCATATAGCTTATATTACTCAGGGATAATGTACCATTCGAATGGAGAAATAATTTTTGAAAGCAGCCCAGTAGTTTTTGAGTTTATTCGTTAGAAGTATACAAAAATACTAATTTCTCAAGTCTCTTCTTTATAATATTATTATCGAGCAGTGAGTTTTTAAAGCAATACGAAGGTAAGCTGTGAAGAATTTTTTGTTGGCTGAAGCAGGCAATTAGGTGAGACAGCCCCCCTGATATTAAATAGTACTAGTGGCCTATATGATGCTATACAATAGTGTTGACGGGTTTTTATAGGTTATTGTAAATGCATGGGCATTTATAATGTATGTATTTAATTTTCTGTCCAAAATGTACATAGCCGAACTAGTTTACAATTACTATGCAATTGGATTAATACAGATTTTAAATACACATTTTAATACGACAATGTTGATATCTCTACGTACATCGCGTTCCACTAGTAGCTCACAACGCTCAAAATGATCCGTCAGCCGTTCCACAAGGCGACGGCGGTCGTTGTGGTCGTGGCGAAAACGTCACTAATGACCTCATCATTTTCGATCACACAACGCTCACAACGACCCATGTCAAGAGGTGGGTCGAATAACTGTTCCACTTGGGTTAACGATTGTAACGCCGGCAAGCAAGGGGAATGGGAAATATCGCGGTCGTGAACGTGGTGGTTGTGAGTCCCTAATGGAACATAGCCGTAACGTGTTGACAGTTATCAATCAACTAACTTCCTTGGCCGACCGGCCATTGAGCGAAAAGTTTCACCACCGGGTAATAATAATATTGTTAATTGACAACAAAATAGGGTAGTTGTCAATTGAGACACTTCTTATTGTCTTACATGAAACCACCTAGATTATGTACTAGAAAAGCAAGTTATGGCGTCATTACTTAAATGAGTTAAATAACATATCAATTATTATTTGAACAGATATTAAAAATATTTTTATTACCTACAATATTTCAAAAGTCAGATGATAAATAGTTATGGCACTTTAACACCCTCTCTTTTATTTGATAATCATTATTGTTCGCGCCGCTTATTTAAAATCCTGTCCCATCCAATTATTTTCACAACTACCCGCGTTCCTAACCGCGTTATCCAATCACCTTTTCCCAGCCGCCATCTTCCCTTCCATACGACTATCCTTGTCGTACTTACCGCTGCTACTAATACTGCATGTTTTTACGAGTCAGTCTGCTGTCGACCCTCGTTGCACGCATTCTGCTGTCGCTCTCTTATGACATCCCGCATATCTCTCCGCCACAATTTGCATATGCAGTTATACCGCGCCGTGTGTGTAGAATTTATCGAAGGCCGCAAGAAGAAAACAAACCAGAAGATTTGCTGCAAAGCTCACGACTTGGTGATCAGCACGCATAGTTAGTGTAGCCCAGAGGTACGCAGGTTAGTCTCCCTTCTCATCCATACCAGCATTCCTACCATCGCCATTTTAGATACGCGTTCAGTATCTATTACTGGGCTGCCGCGTTGACAATTATTTTAGAAATTATTGTAACACTAGCTTGCGGCAGCGAAACTTTGTTCGCATTTCCAGCACGACGAGTTTCATAGTGTAAAGATTATTTTATGTTGTATGTTCGTGTATCCCAAGAAAACGATGCCATTTATCGGGATAAAAAGTATCCTAAGTGTTAACTCGGGATAGAAGCTCCTTGTTGAGTTTTAAATCAGTTAAACAGTTTTCATTTCATGCTCTAACAGACAGACAGGCAGACAGACGAATAGGCAAACAGACCAAAAATCTAAAAATAGTATTTTTGGAATCATTTTTTTTTTCTTATTTTTAAACGCATTGTATATTGTACTCGACTGTAAAGTAGTTTAAGTATATTTATTTATGATATATTTAATGCTCTGCTCTGCTCCTACATCGCCAGATTAGGTTAAATTATTCCTTAAGTTAGGTGCCTGGAAGAGATTACTTTAAGCGATAAGGCCGCCTATTGTTTCTACCATGACAATATTGTAATTGTGTATATTGAAATTGTATATTTGGTGAGTAATTAAGTGTTATCTATCTATCTAAAACTCAAGAACAGCTATATATATATAAATCTAGAAAAATGATAAAATAATCTGTACAAGAAATGTAATAATGAGCGATATAATTTGTCATCCCGTCTAGATTAACAAAGGCGAGGATTTTCTTGAATACTAAAAAATCTAGGTCTCATTTATCGTTGAAAATATCCGAATACTAGTCTAGAAATACACGACCTTTTATCCTGACACCGGTAGGTCTTAACGAGGACACGATGCTTAAGCTAAGTTCACATAGACAGAGATATCTCAATTGGTTTAGAAAAAAATTGGAGAATACTAATGTATTCATGAGATTTCTAATCTTGACTTTGTTTAGAGCTTTTGTTAATATAATAACGTAATTTTATCAGTAGCTGTTTGTGAGTCATGACCGCTGTATCTTATATACAAATTTTAAAAATAAATGATAAATCTCACATCAAAATAAATAATTACTATGTTTATACTATAAAAGATAAAAGTAGAATCACAAAACAGGTGTATGACAGTATTGTGAATGGTAGAGTTGTTGCCGAGACCGATACGAACACACCATGACGAAATATCAGTATTGTTAAAGAGAGGTCAGCTGAAAAGAATTTCAAATAAACGTGCATGTATGAAGAGGTTAATGAAAGTAGGTGAAGCGAAAGTTGTTTCTCAGGATCGTCGCAAGTGGAGATCCATAGTCTCTGCCTACCCCCATGGGCGTGATATTATCTATGTATGTTTATACTAATTACATGTATAATTTAACTTTTTTTTAAATTATTTAATCTACGGACTCTAGTTCCGTACCCTTTTTACAACTTAATTATTGTTAGAGTTTTTTGAATTTATACATGCTTATTGTTTATGTGTTATTATGTGTGACATGGATGTGTGGCGATGGACAGGATATATGACAAGGGAAAGCAGAATGAAATGGACTAAAATTATAACAGAATGGCAGCCACGTGATGGCAAAAGAAAAAGAGGCAGACAAGCTAAAAGATGGACAGATGACATCAAGTTGATCGAAGGGACAACCTGGTCTAGAAAAGCTACCAATAGGGAAGAATGGAAGCAGCTGGAAGAGGCCTATGTGTCACTGGACACGCTGAACACTGAACCGGGAAACCCGAAGTATTAGATTTAAGTTAAAGCAATTCGCAATAGTATGTAACAAACTGTATGTATCATTGTTTAGTATCAGCAATAAAGGCTAATAATAATGTGTGACATTAATTTCATGATTTTTGTGTTGTGTTGTGTACCTTAAGAATATCTTATATTTTTTTTTTCTAATTTTAATGTACGTACTTAATTTATACTAATGTAGAGTGTATCTGTTACATGCTGGTGTTGTGAGAGAGTGCATGTGCAGTGTGTGCCTTATGTCTATACCTATATATATATATATATATATATATATATATATATATATATATTATCTTAACTAGTTCCATGTATGCTGTTTTTTCTTCTGTGCCTAGATTATTAATTTTTAGGCTCGTTGTGTGTCTTGGTTTGTTTGTGAATTGTGCGTGTAATGCACTATACAATTTAACTTTGTATATCTACGTACCTAATTATTATTATTGAAACCGTATATAATATTGAAGTCAATATGTATGAATTTAATATATATGACGACTAAGGAGGTCAGTTGTTACAGTACTTGTAGCAAAAAACATGTTTTTTGTATGTGCGTCTGTTTGTTCCGGCTAATCTGTGAAACAGTTGGACCAATTTTGATGGGACTGTCATCGGCAGATAGTTAATGTTATAAGAAGTAACTTAGGCTTCTTTTAAAATTAGGGTTTCCCCGAAAGAAAATAAAAAATGTTTATATATAACAAGCTGTCCCAGCAGACATAGTCCTGCCCAAAAAAATAGGGGTTGATCGTAGAGGGTTGAAAATTTAGGGTTGTATGTATTCTTTAATGCTGTATCATAAAAAAAATAGGGGTGCATTACTCTTAACATTTAGGGGGATGAAAAATAGATGTTGTCCGATTCTCAGACCTACCCAATATGCACACAAAATTTCATGAGAATCGGTCAAGCCGTTTCGGAGGAGTTTGACTATAAAAGCTTGGACACGAGAGTTTTATATATTAGATTATCCTATGGTGTGTATGTTGTTGAACTCCTCCTATACCCAT
This sequence comes from Dendrolimus pini, assembly GCA_949752895.1. Classification (NCBI taxonomy): domain Eukaryota; kingdom Metazoa; phylum Arthropoda; class Insecta; order Lepidoptera; family Lasiocampidae; genus Dendrolimus; species Dendrolimus pini. The sequence goes on along the minus strand of OX457132.1, from coordinate 4,193,307 downwards.
GGACCGATCTCAATGAAGTTTTTTATGTATGTTCGAGTGGCTTCCCGGATGATTTAGATTCACAATTCGATTAGTAGTAGTCGCTATAATGGCAGGTAAACAAATCTTAGTCTATACACCTGAATTGTATGTCAAACTTTTCTTTATTTTTTATAATGAATAGGTTCGCGTTTGACCGACATTCCGCATGATGTCAAGCTGAAACGTAGTCTCAGGTGGAGCACGCTTACCTAGAAGATACCTGTGACTTAAAAACACTTATTGTATTAGTCAAGAAAAACAGACGACGGTAAAGAGTTCCACTCTTCAGCGGTGCGTATGATGAAAGTGGAAGAATAGCGTTTCGTCCGCTTCAAAGTCTGCTTGTCCGGTGGTAAACTGGTGAGGGAGGAACCAATTCATGTAATTCCGTCTATTATCCGTCCTATCTATAAAAATCTCAAGTAGAAAAGCTTCTCCAAGGTGGGTCATAATCTTTAATCGGCCCGACAGCTCAGCACTAATGAGAAAAATAATAACGAGCCGCACAAACCCGGCTTGCTTTAATCAACACCCTGACACAGATGCGCTACTAGTTTTTCATTCTTTCAACCTTTTTCTAGACTTTTGTGACCTTTTCTGAGCTACTTTTTTCCTTTTTCTTGCAATGTCTATTGTTACGTCATGTACGTAGAATAATTTATTGCTCCATAATTAGCAAGGTTATATCTGAATGGTTCATGTATACGTGCCAAAATCTGTCAATACAGAAAACCTTCGGAACTGCATCTACGAATATGTTTAGGTTTTACATATTTTCATGTGGCTGTGAATATTTCTGTATATATTGTACGGGACTCGAATTAAAATGCAGTTAGAATGGCTATAGACTTTATTAGAACTATACAAGCACGTATAACATTGGTACAAATATAACTGAACACAACAAATCCAAACGTAATGCAGAAGGTCGTAATTCGATAAAACGCGCAAAGTCCGTCACTATTAGATTCCCGAATGTACACACGTCACGTCCGTATCGTAATCGTAGCTCGACTGCCTCCTCTCTCTATCAGGCCGTCGTTTTATACTCCATGAATGCAAAGAATCCGCAACACCTGGCTAATGATGCTAATGAGCGAGTACAATAGGATAATTGGCTATTTTCCTCAATAATTAGAAACGCATACCAATAAATAAGTGAACAAAAGAAGACGATCATAAAAGGATTACAATTATTTCAAATGCCGACAGGTAATAAAATAGCCATATGTGGCGATTAAGTCGACTTAGATACGGGGACATTGCATTTGTGCAGTATAAATGATGACCTGATGGAGGGGGAGGCAGTCGAGCGAGAACCACGAGCGAAGTGAGACGTGTGTACTACAATCGAGAATCTAATAAGTGACGGACTTTGTGGGTTTTATTGAATTAAGACCTTCTGCATTACATTTGGACATGTTGTGTTCGGTTATATTTGAACCTGTGTTACGTGTTTGTATAGTTCTAATAAACTTTATAATAATTCCAACGGCATTTTAATTCGAGTCTCGTAATTATATGTTAATTTATGACGTCCGCATTTTGCCGAATGCGGCATAACATGCTCCTATCTGATAATTTAATATATCGTCTCAAAATTTTTGTACTATGTTAAAAAGAGGAGGGATAGTAGACACATGACGAAAAGAATGATAAACTACAAGATTCATGGATAAAAATGTAAAGGTAGACCAAAAAAGAGATTGATGAATCGTGTGAAGGATAATATGATGATTTGTGGTCTGATAGAGGATGTAGGGCAAAATAGAGAAGTGTAGACGGAAGAGGCATATATCCGACCTCAACCTTCGTCCGAGTTAAAATAAGTTATTCTAGTAAAACCTATCCAGGCTAATGAGTACAGTGAACATAATAGTATATGTATATATGCACAATTACTAAGTTATAAGTGTGTGTCTATGGTAAACCTTACACAGTTATTTCAGAAGCTACTATAATTTTTTTAATGATTTTCTTTAAAGTTATGGTGTAGTAACTGGAAACAAACCTAATTAATAACAGAATTACGATTTTGTTATGAACCACATAAACTGATATTTTTTTAAATATTTATAGAAATTACGTAAGTTATATCGCAGGAAAGCGTTAACTAGAAATATCCCTCAAAAGTATTCGATATTAAGTCAATATATATAATAAACAGTGATAACAATGGTTTTTTTGAAAAGGCCTGTATATGGCCAGCTCAGATAACAGGCACTTAAGGCCCTCTCGTGAAGATAAAGGCGCCCATTATTTTTCCCATTAGCAAAGGCGTCGATAACGCCCACCACCACCGATGTTGATTGCTCCACTAATCTCCCTTCATTCAGGAGATTTCATCATACCGAACAATCGAATTTATTTCTATTTATATTTCCTTTGTATTTATTGACTTACAGAAGCGAATGGACATCTAGTAACAATAAGTTAATATTGTTACGAGTACGGGACTCCAATTGAAATACCGTTGGAATTACTTTAGAATTTATTAGAGCTATACAGGTACAAATATAACTGGACGCAATCAGTACAAACTGCACAATCCAATAACACGCGCAAAGTCCGTCACTATATAGCTTAGCGAATGTACGTCTTGCTCGTATCGTAATCCTCGCTTGATTGACTCCTCACTCCATCCTGTCGTAGTTTTATAGTTCACAAATATAAGTGTACCCGCCCGTATCGTCGACTTAATTTCCTAGAAATCGTCATCCGCACACCTGCGGCTATAAACAAGTACCATAACAATAGTCTATAGTCTAATTGCAAATTTTAAACATAAAGTAAACAAAAGAAGTTCAAATGCGGGAAAGGTAATAAACCAGGTGTGTATTCACTTTGTCGGCATGTAACAATATTAAGTACATAACAAATCGCTGCCAGAGGGAAGCATACCTAGCAAGTTGTACAGCCACGCTCTATGGCAATGCTGATTCGTTGCGCAAAATACGAACCTCCTAAATGGTGGGACCGATTATGATGATATTTTTGGATTGTTTAAGTGGATTCGAGAATAGTAGATAGTGCTGCAATTGGGTTCTAGAATTTAATTTTTTTAGGGTAGGACAACATTTGTCGAGTACAGCTAATAATCTCTAATATTATAAAAGTGTCTTTTCTTTCTTACATTTTAGTGTTTGTCTGTTCGTTTGGGATTGACGTAAAAACTACTGGGCCGATTTCGATGCAGTTTTCACTGAACAGTAGTAAATTCCTGGACTTAAAATCTGCGGTACTTTATATTCAGACAATCCTACGGGAATATTTGTGTGAGAGTTTTAAAGTGCCTAGATCGAAATTTTCATTCATCGATAAAATCTTTAGTAAAACAATATTAGTTATGTTTGCTTTTAGTAACATTACTTATTCCGAGTTCAAAGAGGAATTTCTGAATTCAAGCATTTTCTTACAAAAAATCCATCCCCTTTGAAAATAAGCCTCGCTTTTATATTTGGCAAAATAAGTGTAATCTTTGTTACTTGTCTAACATGGACAATGCCGCGGGTAAATGTTAGAAATAATATGCTGCACATGGGGAATTCATTATTTACAAGTTTTTTTAAAACTTGCAATTACCTATGTATATAAGTTCGGGTGGAATCTTGCAAGTTAAATTTGACCAACTTCCCGGTTTACGATTGTCCTGAAATTTTGCACGAATATGTATATCGCGTGACAATGCAATAATATGGAACCATGGAGCTGATCTGATGATGGAGCCGGAAGGTGGCCATAGGAAATCCTGTACTAAACAAGATAGACCCGTCGTGTTTGGGCCCGTTTTACTTGTCTTGGCTAATACTACTACATGATATCTAGGACCTTTTTAAAAACAAGTTATTTATTTTAATTCAAATAGTACTCTAGTCATTTTTTAATCAGCAGTGTGTGATATTAATAAGCATAAGCAACCGCGCACTCCTCGTTGGACCCCGTTTTTCCTTATGTGCACACCCTTCCCACATTCAATTGCGCAAGTGCGCTTATTATTATTATTATATCTGATATTTCGTTTAGCAGCTAAATGTGTGCTGTATTATAAGGTATCGCCAGGTGTTAGGGCATTTGCCCGACTGGATGATCTGGATGACTGCTCGACTACCACCTCTGGTCTAGAGTATGCCGCCATAACAACCTTGAGTTGTGTTCCGGCATTAATGACCAGGTTCCAGTCTCCCTTAAGAGAGCAGCAACGCAATTGTAGCACCTTTGGTGTTGTAACCGTTTTCCATCAAGTGGGCCGTCTGCATTTCTGCTGAACTCCTACAATAAAAAAAAGTTATTAATCGGCATCTTTACAAAATAAACATACTCACCTGAATTGCAATTCAAACATACAACAGTATTTTATTCCTACCTGGAGACCTCCAAAGTAGTACAAGCAGACTCCTAAAAACTTAATAATATGTATAAATAGTGTAATCGCATTTTTTTCTTCTTCGGTAAGTTGGCCGACTTAATCCAGAGCTTTGCGCGCAGCGGACTCGAGCTCAATTGGATTGTTGAATGTTGCCCGTAATTGCATAAATCTTTACACACAAATACGTGAGTCGCGGTAAAAATGAGATAATGTGTACCTTTGTGCCGACCCGGCGTTCGCCTTTGGTCTTTGCGACCTTTGAGCTAGTGTGTGGTACAAGTAAAAAGATGAAGGAATTTAATTGAAGTATTACTGTAAAGATTTTATATAGGTTCTTTAATTTTATCCACATTACCATTGAATATTCTTCTATTAGGAATGACAAATGTCCAGTGGAATATGTAAGTCTGAATACATCCCAAAATTCTACAAATGAAATGTTATAAAAATTATAATGTAGAACTATCTCAGTTATGACTAGCATTTTATCCATTATTTTATTATTTAAATCGTAATTCTTAGACCAGTAAAATATTAAAGTCTTAATACGTCTATAGAATTTAATTTTGCTGCTTTGGTCTAAAAATAAGCATGTTTTAAATCAAGAGTTCCCAATGTTTTTTATTTAGTATTTTTTGGCTACTTGCTTATAAATGAATAATATCTGCATATAGATTATTATTTACAATGAAAAACTTCAAAAAATATGGAAATCTAATCATTATTCACAAATCTATTTCTGTAAAGAAAGTAAAAAAAAATTTTTTGTTGATATTTAAACCGTGTACACCGAAAAGTTGATGACAAACGTCCATCTTTTTCATCATTAGAGAATCCAAAAAGGGTGTAAAGGAAAAGACCTAATCAAAAACGACTGATATTAATAACAATTATTTTTAGTATTTTATACCAATTAATTTACTTATATTCGTTAAGTTCCTTGAAATTCTAAAAAGGGTATACTATTTGATTACAGAACCTTAAGCTCGCGTGTACACTGCAACGTCACTGTACCGCCTATGCGCCGCCACGGAACTGCTACCACGCCGCCATCGGGTCACTGCTTCCACTGTCAAGCGGACGTCAACGGTAGGGTGGACAACGTTCTGTTAGGATGTTGGCTCGTGATGTCCTTTAAATGAAACACACTTTTTGTGGCTAACAGTTTATTTCCAAACGTATTGTTTCGACTGTAGACAAATCGACTCTCACCGATAAATTGAATGACAATTGAATGATAAATGCTGAACATACAATTTCATAACAGTTTGAAGCGACACGGTGACAGTGTTGTGACGGGGTCACAAGGGCGCTAAAAACGCATGCCGTATGTTCTAAGCATGACGTGAATTATTATTCGGTTGCTCTCTCTTTAAATTTGGACCACGCGACAAGCTCAAGCAGGCGTAGGCAAGGAGCTCACTAGCCGAATCCCGCCGGTAAATCTCGTAAAAGGGATTTACCCCGATGTATCCAACACCGATTTACAACCACGATACAGCGCCCCCTATAATTCACAATGTACTTTTTGCAGTTCACTTATTGCCGAATGAATGGCTTCTACCTGTTCTTTTTTATTCTAAGAAACGACGCGGAAATCGTGTTGTTTAAGACTAAGGTAGTTCACTTTTTGACAAAGAGTCAAGTTAGTTTGCTGAGTTTATTATTGGGAGGCGAGAAAACCCAATCTTGTTGTGATTTTATTTCACAATTTCTAAAAGCTCTCGAAAGTTATGCTTATGGCAGCTTATAAACGCTTCAATGCTGAACTCCAATTCTGCTATTACAACAAAGTCAGAATAGTCAACTAGTGGCGTCATAATGGTTGTTTTTGTAGAACAGTCGTCGACCATTCTGGCAATATTGTAATAGCAGAATTGGGGCCCAGGACTTCAGTAAGTTTCTCGTTATTATATTGAGAATTAAACACCTAGATTTATATTTCTTTCTTGTTAACCAACCTAAAAAAGGAGGATCTTCTCAATTCGTCTGCTTTTGATTTTTTGTTTTTTCGAGCATAAGTTTATCAAGAACTTATTCATATTTGTGATTTTCGGGATAGAGTCCCAGGGGACGTGAAGGCCTGGGGCTCATCACTTTTATCTATACTTCTCAGCGTGACTGATTGACGTTGGCGTGAGCAAAACGCTGGTTATTTATCTTATAATTAGTTTTAACTCTTAACTTTGCTAAAATTTATTAGAAAACTGCCATAGAGTCCCGAAAAGCTCCGTGTCAAACTTTCTGGATTCTTCATAGAGCCTCCCCTACGGGCTTGTTTTAAGCTGAGGAAGTGACGTACTTTCGTTGGTTTGGTGCCACAACACCATATATCGCTTAATTCCCATTACTAAATTAAAATCAAGTTCGTCAAAGGGAATATCGTGAGAGCGAAAATGAAGCAATTACAAAATGAAAGACGGTTTAACTGATAATCTTGTGGGATCCGAACTTCGGCCTTTTGATCATTCGGAGATGTTGAAGAAGTACATAGGAGATTTACTCTAAAGAATGTTCGTATCTGTAAAATCACGAGATTAGGTTGGACTTGTATAACAAATTGACATTTCCATTATAAGTATTTTTTATTTTTTTATTGCACGAGTATAGCAGATAGGCAGACGACCCACTTGATGGAAAGTGGTTACCATCGCCTATGGACATTTACAACACCAAAGGTGCTTTAAATGCGCTGCTGCTCTCTTAAGGGAGACTGGAACCTGGTCACTAATGTCGGAACACAACTCAAGGTTGTTATGGCGGCATAGTCCAGACCAGGGGTGATAGCCATGCAGTCGGACATATGCCCTACCACCTGGCCTTGGATTGTTTTGTCGCCTCTTATGAGAGGCCGCCCGGAGAAAATGTATTCCTTCTCCGTTCCTGCACGAATAGAAGAAGTATATTAAACAAACTGCAAAGTAAATATTAATAATAAATACATTATCTATTAGAACTTGGTAGCTTAATCGCTAAGGTAGTCGCGACTCATTGCAGTGACGTGGGTTCGAATATGAGTCGAAGAGCGTTCAACGTTTAAATTTTTTTCTGAGTTAAGGTACATACTTATTGTTACGTTAATATTCCATTATTATTCCATTTTCACATAACACGTGTTGATATAGAAAGTGTTTTTTATTGAGGTTATAATTAATACATAAAATGTGTTTTGTTGTTATATTAAATTTAAAGATCTGCTACGATTTAATTATATATTTATAGTTTTACAAGGTTTTATATGTATTTTTAGATTTTATATAGCAATTATTGTGTTAATGTTTAGACGTATGTAAGGCGAGTGACATGAGTGATTTTTAACAATATTATGTAGTAATGAAATGAGGTTGTAATGAATGAGGAGGTTCTGTTCATCGCAGACAAAATGTTTAAGAAAAAATATCTTTATTCCTATGTTTATTCTAGAATTATTCAACGAACTCACAGATAATGAATGAATGAATAACTTTATTGTATATACATTAAAGTAAAATGGGCGGTCTTTTCGCCAAAGACTCTCCTCCAGACTACCTTATACAATTATTATCGACACCAACTACTTTAATTACTGACTTCATAATTATTAAATGAATGGAAGATTAGAGTGATCATTTCTTTGCATTCGTCATAATTATATTATTAAAGTTTGCATTATTACGATAGTCACTTATTTTAATTTCATTGTAAGTCTTGGAAGGCCTTAAAAATGGCCTGTACTTTTGGAAGGCTTGCGTGGGGCCATGGGAAGGCCAACACGTAGAGACAAATTTAATGTAAATGTGGCGTGACACTGACCAGCAATTAACCCTCTCTACACAACATAGTATAACACCTAAGGACAAGCCCCGGCCAGTGTAGGATTATTGCGAGAAATGAAAACAAAATGTACCGGGCTATTGGGGTGAACTGTTAGTGGAACTAGGGGTCTGGGAATATGGGGGGACTATGGCGTCTGCGCGTTGCAATGTTAGGGGAACATATTATAAAAATGGGTTTATTTATTTATTATTACAATAGGAATTTATTTATATTTTAAATATGTCACACATACTACAATACAGCATTTAATTCGCATATACCCAAAATTTAATTGTAAAAAAATCTTCAATTGAGTAGAATGTCATATTTGCCAAATAACTTACTTAATTCTATAAATTTTAAATGCGTTACATTTCCTAATGTAAAGGGATAACTTATGATTATTTTTTATTGACATCGCAAGAGATTGAAGTTAAATGTCATTGGAGGGATCGACGGTATTTTTTTAAGGCGGGGAAAGTGCATTTCGGGTCGTTTACTAGGGATTGCACCAAAGTGACGAGAGGTGAAGCGACGAATAGCCACCAGAGTCAATCAAGGCTTGTGTGGAGACTCGACTACACATTACTCCACTAAAACCACCCTCCTCACGTGTGTTCCGCGTTCATGGTAGGAAAAGCGTGAGACAGAACGTAGTTACGCCCACGCTGATCCTAGCGCATCAGTGCATGAGAATCCCCCGGAAAGTAGTGCAAACTCACTTCGCCAATAGGAGTGAAGACGTCAAGACTCCTCCGCTCCCTAGATGCTGGAGGGCTGGAGGGATCGATGTACATCAACAGTTGTTTACTTATAATTTTCAATAACAATGTCATTTATGAATTGAATATCAATAAATCGAATTTGGATTTCCATTTCTCAAATTTTCTTTGACCTGAATGTTATTAGAATTAACTCCAGTCTAAGCCGCTACATACACCTGACACAAACATAATTTATTTAGGTTAAGAATATTCCAGTGTGTATAAGCAATGCGTGTTTTTGTTTGACAATTTATTATTTTAGTTACTCCCTTTCTGGTGTAATAGGGGTCGTGTTGATCTTTAAGCTAATCCGACCTCGGAAACTTCGAACGTAATTGTTTACTCACAAATTACAACTTTGAAGTTGAATCTCGCGTTGTCTTAACTCTTTATTTGTATTTAAACATTCAATTAGATGTTAACGTTTATTTATGTTCGATGATTAATTTGTTCAAAGTGGCAATGGCTTTTGAAAAACTTTTGTTTGATGTTCTATTTATGATATTAATAATTATTAATGTCTCATAGCGAAATTGTTGAAATAACATCTGATGAATTGCTAATTATGTTAAAACTTTTGGACGTGTATATTGTGGCAGTGCCGGTGATTAAATAGGTCGGCATTAACAAATGAGTATTGTTGTATTGTAAACCCAGTTGAAATATTTTGAAGTTTTTCGTTAATACTTCATATATGTATAGTGGCGAAAAATACCGACAATTTTTTGAGTCTTGGGTGAAAATGTTAGTTTTTGAGGTTTTAAACAACCCTCAAAGGATAGTTCAACATTTTCTTAAGAGGTTGCTCCAAATTTTTAAAAATCTTAAATATCTTAATATATTTGGTGCGATCTCTTAAAAATTATTGAGCTGTTCTTTGGAGGAAATTCTTAAAACATTAAAAAACTATCATTTTTTCACTCGGGACTCAATATATATATAGGGTGGTGCAAATGTGATGTCACGAACTTGAGGACCCTCCTACCCCTTGCCCCTAGCCGAAGAAGAAGGATCAACAAGGGGTTTTAGTGGGTACCCCTAACTCGGTTGCCAACAGTACTTCTTCGAGGGTATTATTGTATCCGTGCAGGAACGGAGAAAGAGTACGATTTCCTGCGGCCAGGCGGCCTGTCGTAAGAGGCGACAAAATAATCCACAGCTAGGTGGTAGGGCATTTGCCCTACTGGATGGCTACCACCCCTGGTCTAAAGTATGTCGCCATAACAACCTTGAGTTGTGTTCTGGCATTAGTGACCAGGTTCCAGTCTCCCTTAAGAGAGCAGCAGCACATTTGGTGTTGCAAATGTCCATAGGCGATGGTAACCGCTGTTTATCAAGTGGGCCGTCTGTCTGTCTGCTGAACTCCTGCAATAAAAAAAAAAGAATGCCACCTCAAGATGGCCAATCTCACACGCCTTCGCCATGTTTCTCCCACGACGGTTATTGTCTAGTTTTAAGTGCCTAGATATTAAAATCAAGCAAAGGAGCATGCACAATATATAAATATTGTTAAAAGTTCTATAAAACCATTTTTGGATTTTCGTATAATAGAAAAATCTAGAACATCTTTATTTCATTACTATCGTATAAAGTTATCCGTACTAAAACTTAAGGCAACCTTTAGAGACCTATCTACCAAAAAGCTGGAGCAGATTTATGACGGCATATAGCCTCTCTGTTTTAGTCAAATAGATCTTTTATTGACAGATCTACGCTTAGCCTGACCGTCGTCTTCGCACTAAAAATGTATTAACCAATTTCAGGTGGCGACAGTATCGCTAGAAACGAATCCATTACTGTATTTGCTTGGATAGACGGAGCGGTGTGCTTCAGCGCCTTAGCGACAGCCAGTAATGGATTTCTGACGTTGAAATAAATGATAGATCGCCGCCACGATGCATTACCTGCGGACGCGAGGGATTGCAGACGTGTTTAGAAGGTAAAAATGATTTTTCTGTTTTTCGTTTATTAGTTTGTATTTTATTTGAAATTGTTTGTTCTTTCTTCTTTTGCTTTGTATAACTATATTACTAAAAGATATGTTGCGGTGCTATCCCGTGTATTTTTCTTTTAATTTATTTCATATATTATCATGGTTTTAAATTAGCCTATAATTATAATCTAAATACATCTTTTCCAAATTAAAACGGGTATTAATTGAACAGAATCTAATTTAAGAGAAAACAAGAGTAACTATAAAAGAAGAAATAAATGTTTCCACTGTTGTTGTACTGTTATTACTTATCTCACGTGTAAAATATATCTAAACTAATATTATAATGAGAAAATATTTGTATTTTTGTATGTTTGAAAATTCAAAAATTACTAGACAGATTTCAAAAATTCTTTCATCGGATTTTTTACAGGCTTATATAAAACTTAGGGATCCCTATTAAAACTTCAATAATGTAACCCATCAATCTAAATAAAGTACTTGGCGCTAGAATCGGATTATACGATTTTGATGAAATTTTGGGCGTGTTTCTTTAGGTCCCGGGGTGGTTTACATTCACAATCAGTACCGGGTCTAGATTTCAGGGCAGGAAAACGTCTGCCGAGACCACTAGTACTATCAATAAAAGTGGATTGGTTTTTCAGTGGATATATTACTAATTACTATAACGACTCAAACCACGTGTTTATTACATAAGTTTACACAAACACGTTTAAAAAAAATACTTCACTTCATTTCACCCTTTTGTTCACGTATACTCCGTCTATAAGTACTTTTATATCGTCTAAGCCTAAGATTAATTTTAATAAAAAAAAAACTGTAAATAATATTATATTTTTGTTGGAATATACTTATAAATTGTTTATATATTGGGGATATCGACCACGACGTCAGTGCCCGTATCACATAAGCTTGGGCCAAGTGGCGTGAGGTGACAGGTGTCATTTGTGACCCCAAAATGCCAATTGAATTAAAATGACAGGTCTATAAATCCATCATTAGACCTGTCCTTTGTATGGCAGTGAAGCGTGGCCTGTACTTGAGCGACACAAGCAAGAACTGCGTGTCACAGAGACAAAAATGATGATAAAGAGATGAATATGCTGCGATGGATGTGTGGAAGTAACGCGGAAAGTTCTGGTCACTGTGACATAGTAGACAAACTGCAAGAGTGTCGCTTACGCTGGTACGGACACGTTTTACGGAGACCGGCTAATTATGTAGGGAACAAATGTTTAGCCATACCGCCTTCGCCAGATCCTGGTCGAAGGGAAAGGCCGAAGTAATGTTGGCTTGGCGTTGTGAAGGAACATGCGCGCCAATGGTCTCAAAACAGGGGAGGCTGAAGAACGCGCGAAGTGAAGTAGAAAAAGTAGGAAAGCGGGCCCTGGGGGTCGGAGTGAATGCTCCTTTTTTTTTTTTTTTTTGACCAGTGGAAATCCGATTGAGGACTAAGTCGCGACAAGGGCAGAACCTTGGGGAGATAATTCACGACCTAGTGTGGGATTCGCCAGATCGGGGGTGGCACTAGCATGCCCAGTCAGAACTGGTGCCATGCTATTGCCACTCCCCAGTTAGGGATACCCACTAAAACCCCTGGGTGTTCCGTCCTTCGCCTTATGCCAGGGCTACGGGTATATGACCTAGCCTCTCCGCAGCCCTGGCAGGCGTGGGCCTGAGAAGCCTCTTCCACTGCCGAGGGATTGCTTTTCTCCCCCAGCATCGTCAAGCTCTCTAGGCGTGGGGCGGTCTGTAACTCGCCCCACGGGAGGAGAGGTGAGCGCGCGCGGAACACGCCGCGCCCCCATCTCGACGGCATGTGCAGGTGAGTGAGAACCTCTATACCCCAAGAGGCCCCACCCGCGCCGGGAGTGAATGCTCCTAACGCAACCGGAATTTAACGCTTGGATGATGATGATGATGATTATGTACAGATTAATTGTTTGACGCTTTTGGAAATTGTTAATACTCCTCTTATTTCACGTAACCAAACGATTCCAAGGGAAAATAAATCAAATCGAAAATAAAGTTTTCCAATCGTGTGTGAAAGATGTTTGGAAGTTCACTGTGAGATTCGATTATACTAGTCCATGAATCAATGTGTTCTGCGGAATATAATGGAATTCATGCGGATTTAACCCTTTTATGTGACAGTAGATTGAAAGTTGTATATCGTCATCGGATATTTGAAATATACGTGTAATTTTTATTGAAAGAAGAGGTTATCTAATTTCTCAGCAGCCTTCAACAAATACTTGACTTGCAGAATATTTTTTTGAGTTTACTAAAATTAATATTTAAAATACATTCGAAAAATATATAATAAAGTATTATTACTTATGCAAATAATTGTAAGAAGATGTTATGAATGATCGTAACATCTTCTTACAATGTTACTTACATGAGATAACTGTCACAAATTCACAGCGAGAATAAAAAAATAACTATATAAAAATTATGACATAGTAATAAAAACACCACTTAAACATACTCACTCACTCACACACACACACACTCACTCACACACACACACATACACACAACGCGCGCGCGCACGCACGCACGCACGCACTAATGCAAACGTACGCACGCACGCACGCATGCGTACTTAGTTACTCTATTGAATAAGAAATATTTATTTTTAATGGCCCACGCCTCCCTTTCTCTATCCAACCTTCCTTTTTCTATCCTTCTATTCCAATCCAATATCCCAACCCTTCTAACACATTCCTGCTGCCTAATCCCTCTATTTATGCTCTATCATCCCTATCTCATCCTCTTTATTCAAAGCTAAAGGCTGCTAACTCGTTAGCTTCGCCATTGGTGTTGCAAACCTCTACAGGCGAAGATAACCGCTTTTCACGAGCTGGGCCACCTGCCTGTTTGCCAACTTTGAAAAAAAGAGAAAAATGACTGAGGCATACAAACATACGGACATGACTAAAACATAAGGATATACGATCGTATTCATAAAGTTAGAGTAGAGTTTGAACGCTTCTATAAGAACCATAAAGAAGCATTCAAACTTACTCTAACTCTCTATTAATAAGATCATGTATTGACCAAAATAGCCACGGAACCCTATAATGAAAAACGTTGTAATTTAAATAAATGCAACATATTAAATCTTTTACAAAATGTGGTAGTAGAGAGAACAGTAATTAATCGTGTGCAATTGCAGTCCCTGATGTGCAGTTTTAACTTAGTCACGTTGTTCAGGCTGTCAGATGCTTCATTTTGCTATTCCATTCATTTTAATAAAAGAACGTAGAGGTATTCGTTTACATCTTTGGGCTCCTGGGACTATTTTGATAAAATAATTAACATTTAGGGATGACCAGTATAGTGATGAGTAGTACACGTGTGAGCCAGTACGTTTGTCCCATACAAAATATATTTTGATACTGTTCAAAATTTGAGAATGTTAGACTTCAAAATTTTCTTCCCGCTACTACTCATGCCTCAAACGTAGAGGAAGGAGAGGAAGGACGGAACGAGGCTTATGCTACAGTACAATAACATCTCTACGTATAATCACAAAGAGGATCAACATGTTGGTCATAGTACGACTGCTAGTAAAATGAGGTGACCGAGGCCGATCAAATCCGATTCTTAACGAACTTTCCGAACTAAAAGTTTCGAATGGGACAAAATTAAATGAGACTAAAAAAAATCTCCTTGCCTCATTTGAAGTGGTACATTGCACTAGTTCAGTACAAAACGTCACGTTACTTTTACAAACTCATTTTAAAATCATGCCATTAATCCTACCCAAAACTAGACCCGTATAGGTGGAGGAGTCTAGTTTTGGGTCTTTCCATCTTGCTCCTCCAATACAAAGGGAAGATCTTCCGACAAGTTTATTGTTGTACCTCGTAGACTTGGGTTAGGCTCGGCTATTATTATTTCATATTGTATCTATTCTTTGTACGTGTCGGGAATAGTTTGCGTTTTCAATCATTGCACAGCATCATCTATTTGTTGTAAGTGTTAAGTGTATTTAAGGTGTGTAAGAATAAGCCTGTATGGCGCTCTGTTGTTCGTGCCTACCCCGCAAGGGACCTGGCGTGAAGTTATGCATGTATGTATAAACTGTTTAAGTAATTCAATCTTTTTTTAACTATCCCAAGGGAACTCTTTATTTTTTCGGGATACAAAGTATGCTATATGTTTGTAGTGTAGGGAGCTCGCGTAAATCAAACATCTCGTTACGTGTGATTCTTTATTAACTACCTTCATATATGATTAACTAATAATACCTACATAACATGCCCCTCTTTCGTAAATATAAACATTTCGAACTAAACAATTGAATGAATACATAACTATAAAAACCTACATACCTACATACTTTCTTCCCTCCCCGCTATCAATTACATATATTTTTGCTATATACATAAATTCTCTTTACAGTAATAAAGAAAATGATGCAAGTGCTTTATTGTGACAAATAATTAATTCAATTTGTAGGTATCATTTTGAAATACATAAAATGAATATGTTGTACAGGAGTTTATTTGAAAATTAACAACTAACTATATTAAAATGACACATTGAAAACAGTTTGTATTGACTATAAATTAACATGACTTAGATATAATATTATGATATAATTTAGCTTAAAACTAACCTAGACGGTGGACGAACCTGCCTACCAAAAGATGTAGTAAATGTTTGTGTAGGTTCATGACTATTATTTTGAAAGTTTAAGTTTTGGCCTGAACCACTGGCTACAGGTTCATCGAAATCGTCATATTTGTCCACGACTTTATAAGTACTTCCGTTATTGTGTGGAACATCGAACTCATGTGGCGTTCGCATGATATGCTGCCTGTTCCTACGATAGCGCGCACCACTCGGAGTGCTTACCCAGTAAGAGCGGGGCTGCGGCGCCGCGGGGTCCACGCGCGCCCGCACCCAGCGCCCCCCGCCACCGTGCTCATAGATACGTACTCTTTCACCTGGCTTGAGTGGCACTAGTTCACGAGTATTTTTATCATAATTGTATTTTCTTACTCTTAATCTATTACTGCGTTTCTTTTTTATTACTTGGGTATCTGGGATATACGCATCAAGTAATTTATGGTAGGTTGGTAATCTCGTGTTTAACCTGCGGCCCATTAGCAATTGAGCTGGAGAATAATCCTCGCCTGAAATAACGGTATTCCTAAAGTTTAATAATGCTAAATATGAGTCGCTGCCGTCTCTCGCAGCTTTCTCAAATAATATCTTAACAGTTTGCACGTTTCTTTCTGCAAGTCCGTTTGAACGAGGATAATATGGTGAACTGGTAACATGTTCAAACTCCCACGTCCTAGCAAACATTTCAAACTCTTGTGATTTAAATTGCAAACCGTTGTCAGATATTAATTTTATTGGTATACCGTGTCGGGCAAAAATGCCCTTCATTTATTTGATGACACTTATGCTACGTAAATCTGGCAAAGTAACTACTTCTACAAACTTTGAATAATAATCAACTACTAATAAGTAATAATTATTTTTTATTTGAAAAATATCGGTAGCC
Organism: Dendrolimus pini; assembly: GCA_949752895.1. Taxonomy (NCBI): domain Eukaryota; kingdom Metazoa; phylum Arthropoda; class Insecta; order Lepidoptera; family Lasiocampidae; genus Dendrolimus; species Dendrolimus pini. The sequence continues at coordinate 4,176,880 of OX457132.1, read as the reverse complement.
ACCACCTCCCAGGGGCGGGCCGGTTGCTTATGGGGCTGCAGCGGCTGCTTGGGCTGCGCGTTGCGGTGCTCTGCGCATACGCCGCACTCGCCGAAGGTGCGTTCTATCTGTGCACACATGCCCGGCCACCACATGACGTCACGTGCGCGACGTTTACACTTCTCGATGCCAAGATGGCCCTCGTGTATTCTTCCTAACATTTCCTTTCTTAAAGATGCCGGTATAACTACTCGATCACTACGAAACAATACCCCATTCACTGAATGCAACTCTTCTTTTACAGGCCAAAATAGTTTCGCTTCACTTCTAATTTTACTCTTAGACTCTGGCCATCCCTCATAGTAATAATTAATAACAACACTTAAAACTGAGTCTTTTTCCGTTTCTAATTTAATTGTTTGTAATTTATCACTGCTAAAATTGGTGTTCTCATACAGAGCTGCTACTTGAATATCTATTTTACGCTGCATGCTACTATCGTCCCCCTCACCTCTTTTACGCGGTAAGGGTATGCGTGATAATGTGTCCGCCACGTACATTAGTTTCCCTGGCACGTAATTAACCTGAAGTGTATACTTTTGGAGAATCAACATCATTCTCTGTAATCGAACAGGTGTGTCACATAACGATTTTTTAAATATCGATTCGAGAGGCTTGTGGTCCGTTTCTACGACAACCCGAGCGTGCCCATAGATGTACTGGTGAAACTTACTGCAACCGAAGACTATAGCCAGCATTTCTTTTTCGATTTGAGCCCATCGGGACTCTGCGGGGGTGAGGGTACGTGCAGCGAAAGCTATCGGCCTCCCGCCTTGTATTAAACACGCCCCTAAGCCAGTCTGACTGGCATCTACTGAAACTGTTACTTCTTCATTCGGATTATAAAACTTAAGAGTTGGAGCTGTACTAATGTAATACTTAATTTTTTGAAAAACCCTATCATGTGATTCATTCCACTGAAACTCAACATTTCGTTTCAGTAACTGTCTTAAAGGTTCCACCAGATCCGAATATTTATTTATAAATCGCGACAAATAATTGCACATGCCTAAAATTCGTTCTAACTCTTTCCTAGAAGTGGGAGCTGCCAATTCTTGTATTACTTTAACTCTTTCCGGATCAGGCCGCATCCCCCTACTATCAAAAATATGGCCTAAATACTTTACCTCTTCCACGCCTATCACACATTTTTCGCGGTTGAAACGTACCCCGAATTCGGCAGCCCGCTTCAGCACGGCTTCTAACCTCGCATCATGAATCCGCTTCGTGGGACCGTGGACCAGAATATCATCAGTATAAACTTCCACCCCCTCCATTGAAAACGTAGTGTACATAGCATTGTGCATATTGTGTAGTGTACATAGCAAAACCTCACATGCTGAACTTATTCCGAAAGGTAATCTCAAAAACTTATATCTGCCAAACGGAGTTGCAAATGTACATAATTTAGAGCTATCTTTAGTAAGCGCGAGCATGTAGAAGCCGTTACTTGCATCTAAATGCGAAAAATATTTAGAACCAGATAAGTTAGCGGTAATATCATTCAAAGTTGGTAACTGAAAATAACTGCGTTTAATCGCCTTATTTAAATGTCGCGGATCAATGCACAAACGTAATTTTCCTCCCGGTTTCTCTACCAGCACTATGCTGGAAACCCAGTCGGTAGGCTCGTCCACCCGTTCAATAATATTTAACTTGTCTAGACGCTCCAGCTCCTCCTGTAACCTTGGTTTTAATTTAACTGGTATATTCCGCGAACCACATACTACTGGAGGAACCGATTCATCTATTAAAAGTTTATGTTCTCCCGGAAAACGACCTATACCTTCGAATACCCTACTATATATGTCTAACAATGAGTTAGAGGAGCCTACACTATTTATATCTTGTACTCTTTCTATTAGTTTTAACTCTGAACACGCTCTTAGTGACAATAAATTATTACATTTAACATTTAAAACGTAAATTTTATCACAACATTTCATTGATCTAAACGACAATAGTGCCTCGAAATACCCGAGTACTGGTAAAATACTTTTACTGACCTCGCGTAAGACAATGTTAGTGGGCTTCAGCATGCGCCCGTGGAACCCGGCGCCGAAGAAACTATCGCGCGACATGACGCACGCATCGGCGCCGCTGTCCAGCTTAAACCGTATCGGCGCTTCGTTAACCGATATCGTTGCGTACCAACCTTTACACTCCATACTACTAATATCGGCCCTTTCGATACCATTGAGCACTAATTCAACCTCTTGTCCTTCGTTTTCGGAATCACTGCACAGTTCGTTTATTCTGTAAGTACGCCTACAACACCGCGCAAAATGCCCGTAACGATTACACTTAAAACATCGCACATTACTAGCGGGACACTGATTATACGCATGAACACTATTACACGATGAACACTTTCGTTGGTATTGCCCTCCAACATGGCCCTGTTGTCTGCCTCCGCGCCAGCGTACCGCCCGTGGCGGCGTCGCCGCTGGCCCAGGGACGCGCGCTCGCAGCGGCTCGATGTCGGCCTCGGCGCCCGGGCGCGCCCCGGCTGCGACGCCCGAGCCGCTCGTCGTGCTCGCGCCCTGCCCGGCGTCGCCGCGTACGGTACCCGCCTGCTTGTACGCCACCTCGGCCGCGAGACACCAATTAGCCGCCTCCTCCAACTTTAAGTCGTTTTTCTCAGCATCCTCTCGCGTAGCTGACTATCCTTTATGCCTCTTATTATTTGAGTTAATATTAAACTGTCTTTTAAATCGCCGAAATTGCATGTCTTACTCTTTACTTTTAACGATGCGAAATATTTCTCGAAATTATGTTCACCCTGGTACATTTCAAAAAACAAATGCCTTTCATAATTAATATTTTTCTGTGGATCGCAACGCTCGTTGAATTTGGCACATAATACCGTGTAATTTGTTTGTTCCGTGGCACTTAAATCGAACTCTTCAAATATATCTCGACCGATTTTACCAATTACATATAAAAATAATGCACATTTTTCTCGATCAGGGCTTTTGTCTTTGCCCGATGCGATTAAATACCAGTCGAATGTTTTTTTCCAGTCGCGCCAATTGTCCGCCATGTTGCCCGCTTCGTCCATCGGCTGAGGTTGAGATATTGATATTGCACTTTGCACCGACATATTGATGTTTTGATATTAAACTTTTATTTATAACTTATTTATATATCTTTAACTACACTTTAAACTTATTGTTTATAACTATGCTCACACCTGACACCATGTAGTGTAGGGAGCTCGCGTAAATCAAACATCTCGTTACGTGTGATTCTTTATTAACTACCTTCATATATGATTAACTAATAATACCTACATAACAATGTTGACCAGAGATATGAGCTATCACCATACAAAATTTCATGTAAATCGGTCCAGTCATTTCGGAGATTAGCCGGTACAAACAGACAGACAAACAGAGAAACAAAAAAATTGAAAAATCTAAATTAGTTCTATTTCACTTCTCACATCCCCCTGACTCGGTTTTTAGCATTTTTTTTCATTGTACAGAAATTTGACCTCTACAATTTTATTGTATGTATAGATAACTAGTGTGTTATCTATGTAGCTATCTGTAACTTCATTACTAGAGACATCATAAAAAAAAAACTATCACATGACACACCACCAATACCGAAGTTTAATCTGTAATCTAGCATTTTATAGTTTTATAACTTAATGTCTCGTAACTAGTGATTAAGGTTAGTGCGACTGTAAACAGGGCTATACCGCTGGCCGTTACTTTAAGCTGCACTATATTTTCGCATGTGACTTTGCTTAATTTAATTTTTTTTAATGCAGGAGTTCAGCAGACAGGCAGACGGCCCACTTGATGGAAAGTGGTTACCATCGCCTATGGACATTTGCAACACCAAAGGTGCTACAAATGTGCTGCTGCTCTCTTAAGGCAGACTGGAACCTGGTCACTAATGCCGGAACACAACTCAAGGTTGTTATGGCGACATACTTTAGACCAGGAGTGGTATTAATCCAGTCGGGCAAATGCCCTACCACCTGACTGTGGGTTGTTTTGTCCTCTTACGTCAGGCCGCCCCGCCGCAGGAAATTGTATTCTTTCTTCGTTCCTGCACGGATAAAGTAAGTTTTTTCTATTGCTGAAGCACAGTAGACAGGTTGACGGCCCAACTGTGATGGAAAGTGGTTACTGTCGCCTATGGACATTAGCAATACTAGAGGTCCTGCCATTGTGCTACCGGCCTTGAAGGAGAAACTAGAACTTGGCCACTAATACCGGAACACAATTCAAAGTTGTTATGGCGGCAGAGTCTCGACCAATAAGTTTAAACAATTTTCAAATTAATCAATTTTGTTTAGGAAAGGTTAAGCGCGATCTACTTAAAATTACTTTTGACCAACAATCATTTAAAAGATTAGTCTGTAAATGCCCGACAACAACTTTGTGTTGTGTTCCGGCATTAGTGACCAGGTTCCAGTCTCCTTTAAGAGAGAAGCAGCGCATTTGAAGCACCTTTGGTGTTGCAAATGTCCATAGGCGATGGTAACCGCTTTCCATCAAGTGCGCCGTCTGCCTGTCTGCTGTACTCCTGCAATAAAAAAAACCATCATAAGCGATGTATTACTTAAAAGGAAGTTTTTCCACATTGTGTGCATATTGTTATAAAGATTACTGTTCTATTTAGTAAATGTGCTAACCCGCTGTTGACAAACGTGTCGAACATACAGTAGAACCTCTTTAAGTCGAACCTTGATATGTCGAAAACCTCCCAAACTTGAAAAAAAATTGTGTTCTCCTCCCTTCGAGCCCCAAAACCTCCATCAAGTGGATCGTCTGGCTGTCTGCTGAACTACGGCAATGAAAAAAAAAGTATACCCAATTCTTCAGTTCCGGGTGCAACTTTCTAAGATTTTTATATATTCGTTACCCGTGTTATCCCTTTTTACTATACCATAAAACTAACTTAAACTGGCTTAAAGGCCTAGTTGCCAAGCCATAAATATTATAAAAAAAAACTAACTTAAAATTCTCATCTCTGTTCTCTAGAAATATTCTTAAGAAACTTTACAAATTATTATAATGGTAGATTTTAAGCTCTGTGCTGATAGCCACAGATGTAAACTAACAACATGAACTTAATCCTTTTTATGTATCTAATTTTGACCTAAGCTATAATACAGCTAGTACGAGAGCTATTAAAGGTCTTAGTACTTATATGTTTTAGATTAAACATTGAGATTGTAATAACACCATAACCTACCATTTTATCCGTATTATCCGTGCAGGAAAAGAGAAAGAATGGGGGCGGGTGGTAGAGCATTTTCCCGACTGGATGGCTACCACCCCTGGTCTAGAGCATGCCGCCATAACAGCCTTGAGTTGTGTTCCGGCATGAGTGACCAGCTTCCAGTCTCCCTTAAGAGAGCAGCAGCGCATTTGTAGCATCTTTAGTGTTGCAACTGTCCATAGGCGATGGTAACCGCTTTTCATCAAGTGGGACGTCTGCCTGTATGCCGAACTACTGCAATAAAAAAAAATTGCCACCATAACCACCTGGTAGGGCATTTGCTCGACTGGATGGCTACCACCCCTGGTCTAAAGTATGTCGCCATAACAACTTTTAGTTGTGTTTCGGCATGAGTGACCAGGTTCCAGTCTAATCTAATTTATCTAAGCCCTAAACGAGTAGGTGGTGCCACAGATTTTTCATTATTCACTTTTGTTCACTGGAAACATTCAAATAGTGTTCATGGGCTCTTCGACTATGAATTTTATGACATAATGACATCATAAAATGGAAAGTTATAAATCTGTATGAGTCTTCACGTAGGAAACAATAATTAACTTTTGTTTTAAACGAAGTCTATACTTGACTATGCAGTTTGATTCGATAAGAATAAAATATGGTGACATGTTATATCCGTGCATATAGATACAAACTACTAACTATTATTATTCTATCAATAAAGAAACTTGTTAAGACCAAGCAATAATCTAATAAAATTAATTGCTTCCACGGGCGCAGTTGCGTGTAAAGCTGTAGTTGTTATTTATTTTATACAGCTCTACTTTTTTTCCTATTGTAGGTATAGTTAACTTTTTTTTTGAAGCGCAGGGGAATACATTTCGTATATACCATACTGTGTCCCTCTCGACTGTGGGGGTGGGACCGGACCGCGGCGATAAGCGCCGCGTAGTGTGTGCAAAGACTGGGCGGAACCAACTGCTTCGCTAAACCTAAGGGCCAGCGCAGACAGAACGGAGCGCAGCGGAGAGGATTTTATTAACGCTTCAAGTGCGTAATAAACTTTAAAATTATTACAATAAAGTGCATAAATGCTTGAACCTGACAAACGCGTCCTCGAAGATACGCGGGAATCCCCGCGCGGCGTCGAGTCCGTACTTTCAGTGTTGACACCGAGTTTAAAGAGGGCGGACGTAATTTTTTCAGATTTTTAATCCGAAGTACCTACGTAACATATCCACAAGCATTAGAAATTTTTCATAATCCATTTTATAATAATCGTAAGACAAAACTCCTTTCGATGGTAAATGCGTACACAGTGTATTAAATTCACCAAAACTATGCCTTTCTAGCCAACATTCCTCGACCCATGTTCTTCGTCTAACTTTCTGACGCCTTATTTTATTAACATGTTCTTCCATTTCTTCTTCTTCCGCCAAAAGGACAATTATAATCATATCCCAGTCCACCATCGTTGACGAACTTTCGCGACACACTGCCATGTTTACCGTAGAGTGGTAACCCAGAACGGTTTACTCGCGCAGGCTCGCGAGGTCGCGCGCAAGCTCGAGCATACGCGATCCGTAAAAAAAATGCCCGAGACCGCGCGGGGATTATTCCTCTCTGTCTGCGCTGACCCTTAACCTGCGTCCCATACCCGGCGCTTGTTTGGAAGAACATGAGATGACCATTGTGTATGTCTCACGTGACCAAAACACTGTTCTATACTTCGGCCAACGCATTACCTTTGCCATTCAGCGAGGCAATATGGTCAGTCGACGGGGCACGTTTCCAACTAACAGTGGTTTGGTACTAGATTTCATAGTTTAATTTTAGTTGGTATATACGGTTTATTTTTAGTTTATTTAATAGCATAATATAGTTTCAATTTATTTTATTTATAATATTTAATTGTATCTTTTAAAGTTAGTTTAGTATAATTTGTACGTAAAATATATTAAAAAAAATATCTGTAAATATTTTCATGTAAAAAAGAATATTAAATTAAACCAAAGTTATTGAATCTAGCAGGTTATATATCAAACGGCAAGACTCTATTAAGACATTTCAAAAATGTGTTTTATATTTTTAGAAATATATTAAAGCGATTTGAAATCGACACGCATTTATCATAATAAAGTATTTATCTACACAAATAAATATAATTGCAATGTCAAAATATTAGCTTTTTACTAAATTCATATGAATGTACGGTACTTACGTAATCAATTTTTAAATTTGTTGTGCCGATTTTTCCATCTAATCTCTGAAACGGCTGGACCGATTTTGACGTGACTTTCATTGACAGATAGCTGATGTTATAAGGATTAACTTGGCAACTTTTATTTTAGAAAAACATGAAAATTCCACACACGCGTCGCGGACGTCGCCGCACCGGAAGGCAAATTAAATTAAATTCCACGCGGAGGAAGCCGCGGGTAACACCTAGTTTTGAACAAAAATTGTAACAAGACAAAGGTATTCAAACATTTGAGGTACAGGAATCACGTAGATGCGTTCAATCATCGCATGCGTGTCCTCGTACCAAGAAAACGTAGCAAAGAGTTTAAATTACTGCACTTATCTCTTGCGAATTATACCTTGCTTGCCCCTATCATAAATTCTAGAATATCTTCTACTGAATACCTTTTAATACAATTTAAAAGTAAAGGAAGTTTAGCTGTTATAAATCTTATCGTGTTGTTTCGAGCATCGAAGTTGCAGTATATTAATATTTAAGAGTAAAAGGAATATTGTTTGTATAATGTATAAAATTGCAGGTAGTTGCATATTTTATATATACGCAATAAACTGTAATAATAATACGTAATAACAGTCTCGATACGGCTGCCATATTGTTTTATTAGAGTCATTTCAACTGGATCCCATCCTCGTCGCCAGTTGAGATGGCTCTAATAAAACAATATGCAACTACCCGCAATTTATATACATTACAAATCGTATAAAGTTGTGACTTATTAGATCGATTATTTCTATGGAGTACATTATTTTTCCTTTCATTTATGTTATATTCTCTTCCTTTGCTATTGGGTTTCATCGGGCTATCATTTATTTGATTTCAAAAATCATCGACACTGGTCTATTGAAAACCCGAACGCGTGGTAATCCGGGTCATTAAGCAAAGTAAAGAATACAAGAATATCTTCAACTATGTACGCCGTAAGTGTATCCACTCCATTACAAATATTGGTGTGCTCACATATCTATTTTTTATTGGATATTAGAGGAGTACAGCAGGCAGGCAGACGGCCCACTTGATGGAAAGCGGTTACCATCGCCTTTGGACATTTGCAAAATCAAAAGTGCTACAATTGCACTATTGCTCTCTCATAACTGTCGTATTTATTTTTTAACTAGTAGCTGTGTTTCCGAAAAATAATTACATAGTGCATCTCCCGCCTGCTTCACTGGATTTAACCAATTTTTAATCATATACATTCTTTAAAAAAAACTATTTCTTCTTCACAACAATAATGTGGAATAATAATTGCGGGCGTGGTGCGATGGCCGGGAGATGGCAAAGGGACGTGGAAGAAGAAGCAAGGAAGGACTTACCTTGCCACCAGTCCGCCGCCACACTGCACTCGTCCCCCGAGGGTTCACACACACACACACACACACACACACATACACTAGTATATGGTTTAATGTGCATTAAATTCGATTATTTCTTTATTGTGTTCAAATAATTTCTTGATACGTATTTATAACGCGGTGACAGCAGTGACACTAGCTGAAACTATCTTGTTTTGCGCATTCTTCATTTAAAAGTATATTCTATTCTTGATGGCGAGGATGGGGAGAAAGAATTTATAAGGAGGTGTTCCTCGGAGCAATCACTAATTATATATGAAAATGAATGATCTAACGTGAATATTAAAAAAAACGCGATTGCGGATGATGTGCTCAGCAGATTTGGTCCATATCAGTCCCACTAATAAAATTTGTATTTCTTTTATTTTTATCACCCGTATTTGAGATCAGATTATCGCGAACAAACAGTAGCAACCCCATACAGTGGTTAAATTTCACGCGGTGAGAATTTTAACTCGACTATAAACGCTCGCGAGAGCAATAGTCGTAAACCATTCATGGTATTGCCCACCTATTTTAATCCGGTTCGAACTGTTTGTGATCCGGTTCGAAGCGGTTTTGACCGGTTCGTTTGCTCTATATTATTTATTTTTACGACCTGTGTTTGATCGGTTTTTCTGACGCACAGAAAACATTTCGCTTGAAAAAGTAAAACGTATCGAGTAGTTATTCCATAATTATGGTTATTAATTTAATAAACATTATATTCCAGTTTTGGTAAGGTATAAAATTCGTGAATGGATTGGACATAGGAAAAATTAGGTTGAGATGGGTATGTACTTGTAAAAGTAGGGGTTTTCACTCACCTGCACATGCCATCGAGGTTAGAGTGCGATGATTATTATATATTTCACGTGCGCTCACCTCTTGGGGTGCGTTACAAACCGCCCCACGCCCGGACTAGACCAAGACGATGCTGGGGGATAAAATAAGTCCCCCAGCAGTGGATGAGGCCTGTGTGTGTGGCCCCCGCCTGCCAGGGCATCGCGGAGTTGGACGGTCTTCCGTTTTCCCGTAGCCCCGGCATAAGGCGTAGGACGGAACACCCAGGGGTTTTAGTGGATGTGCCTAACTGGAGAGTGGCAATAGCATGGCACCAGACTGGACATGCTAGTGCCACCCGCGATCTGACAATTCCCATGCACGTGTCGCGAATTATCCCCCTGTCTATGCCTGTCGCTCCTTAGTCCTCAAACGGCTTTCCCCTAACAAAAGGGGTATCTCAACGTGTTTTCTGACTTTTACTTTTCAATCTAATATATTTTAAACATATATTATATATGCTTTACCGCTTTATGCAATCTACCACTATATATTAATTACTAGCTGACCCATGCCCACTTCGCTGGGCGTCACTAAAAATACGCATTCATTCATGCACACACGCACGCACGTGATAGGTTAATCTAATGTTTGGTACGTAGAGATCATGAAATTGTGATATTATTCATGAAATGATAATTGAAAGTTTTCAAAGCTTCTTTAGTCATTAGTGGTCAGGAGTAGCCGAGTGGTTGTGTGAACAAGTACTGTGTTTTGTTTTTGTTCGCAGACTGGCAGACACGCGAGGACGTGTGAATTGCAGGACGGCCGTGTTAGAATCGTATTAGTTATTATAAAGTAACCATATGACGGAAGTAGTCAATAACCGGATAGAGTATTCATTGATGCAGTAATCGGAAGTCGTATTACCGGATGTCAACGCAGAAGCATTTATTATCAAGCCATGTATATCGAAAATGGAGTAACCGGAAGTTGGAAGTTATACGGATGGCGGAAGTTGGTGTTATGACGGAAGTGAAAATGAAGTGGTGCCAAAGTATTACAGGATGGTGTCACTGCAGATGCACTACGAGGATCTTATAAATACTCGGTGTTCGGGCAGAGGGGACTAGTCTACAACCGACAGTCTTCAACCGACAGTCTTCAACCGACGACAGTCTACAACCGACAGACTTCAACCGACGACAGTCTTCAACCGACTACAGTCTTCAACCGACGACAGTGTTCAACCGACGACAGTGTTCAACCGACGACAGTGTTCAACCGACGACAGTGTTCCACCGACGACAGTGTTCAACCGACGACAGTGTTCAACCGACGACAGTGTTCAAGCGACGACAGTGTTCAACCGACGACAGTGTTCAACCGACGACAGTGTTCAACCGACGACAGTGCTCAACCGACGACAGTGTTCAACCGACGACAGTGTTCAACCGACGACAGTGTTCAACCGACGACAGTGTTCAACCGACGACTGTGTTCAACCGACGATAGTGTTCAACCGACGACAGTGTTCAACCGACGACAGTGTTCAACCGATGACAGTGTTCAAGCGACGACAGTGTTCAACCGACGACAGTCTTCAACCGACGACAGTCTTCAACCGACGACAGTCTTCAACCGACGACAGTCTTCACCCGACGACAGTCTTCAACGACGACAGTCTTCAACGACGACAGTCTGCAACCGACGACAGTCTTCAACCGACGACAGTCTTCAACCGACGACAGTCTTCAACCGACGACAGTCTTCAACCGACGACAGTCTTCAACCGACGACAGTCTTCAAACGACGACAGTCTTCAACCGACGACAGTCTTCAACCGACGACAGTCTACGTTCATTGGTTGAACAGAGCGAAAGCTCTGTTGGGCAAGAGGCGCATAGTATATTGTGGTCGATTACTAATATGCTATAATTGCTGCTCGGCACCTGACATGCGTGGTGACAACTCTTGGAGTTGTCTTAATAATTCCGTGTACTATTAGTGTCCAATATTTAATATTGTAATTGTAATAATTCTAGTGTAATAAACTTTGATTATAATTTTTCAGATTATTATTATTTTATTATTCGTCAGCTTGAGCTGATACACGCAAATTAAGTTTTAATTAAGCTTAGTAACCTTTAATTGAATGGTGAAAGAATTTTCAAAATCGGATCAGTAGTATCGGAGATTAACCTGAAAATCCAAACTCACGAATTTTGTCTCTTTATAATCTTATATATAAAATTCTCGTGTCACAATGTTCGTTCCCATACTCCTCCGAAATGGCTTGACCGATTCTCATGAAATTTTGTGTGCATATTGGGTAGGTCTGAGAATCGGACAACATCTATTTTTCATCCCTCTAAGTGTTAAGGGTAGTTCACCCCTAATTTTTTTCAAATTTTTTGATATTTTTTTATGATACAGCATTAAAAAATACATACAAGCCTAAATTTTCAACCCTCTACGATCTTTAAATAAACGATTGGACCCAGTAGGTGGCGCCGCGATACTCCTCCTAAACGCTGGCCCTGATTTTGATGAAATTTTTTGTTTGTTCAAGTGGATTTAAGAATAGGTTAGATTAACATTTTGTCCCGGTAGATGACGCTGGAATCGGGTTCTAGATATTTATTTTTTTTAAAGCAGGACTACGTTTGCCGTGTACAGCTAGTATTATATATAATTAGGTCAAATTTCATATTCCTCATTGCTTAAAAAGGGTAACTAACTTTTAACTAGGTTTGCAAAAAAAAAAACTTCACAGTTTAATAGATAGATATATTATATAGTAAATAAACAAATCTATATCTATTTAAGGTTTTAATCAATAAGGTCTTTTATATTTCTTAATAATAAAGACATTTCGTATAAAATTACTTTCATATCTCAAAGGAAACGTAACAAAAACCAATGGATTTTCGTTTCGTAACCGCTTCAACCAATCTGATAACCTTGTACGCTCGAATTGAAAAGGAAAATAGAAGTTTATTACGGATTTCTAACGTTAAAGTACTTTGAGATATATCTAACATAACAATCTGTACAAATGCGGTCGCCTTTTGACAATCCTTCACGATTTCTGGGCACACGATCAGATAGTGCCAACGCTGAATAAACTGGTTGGAGGTATTTTGATATGAATGTTGGGTTACAGTTGAAAAATGTTTGAAAAGGTCTGTATAGAGTGTAGAAATAACCCTTTTGTTCCTCGTATATAATAGGTAAGAGTATAGATGTAGTTATACATCTATACTCTTACCTATTATATACGATAGAAAGAGAAATAAAGAAAATAATTTAAGACACTTGAAGTAATTTGTTTTATTTTTTTTGATAAATTTATGTATATATTTTTTATAAGATTTGTAAGAAAAATGTAAACAATTTGTTAATTAAATAAACATGTAATAATAATATTCGTTTTTAATTCAACTAACAGATCCATAGTGGTTTACAATACATATGTGAAGATATTAAAATAAGATGAAAGTTACAAAAAAAAAATGAAATTTACAAAATAAATAATAAATAAATAAATCTTTTCTTATTATGATTTACGTTCACAGATAGCTAGATACACTTAAACGATTTAAATATACATAGTTAATGAATGTATAAAAATATATATTATATTAATCGGTGAATTCCGTGTCTGTGCTTCTAATAAACGATGTGATAATTCCAACGGCATTTTCAAATTTATATACTACAAGTCCTCTACAAATTCGTAACAATATAAACCTTGACATAATCTATCCATCTCTTTTTTGGTCTACTTTACATTTTTAACACGCTTTTATTAGCTTCACCTGTATGTAAGTATGTATGTTTGTAACCGACCCCTTTGAGCTCGATTTTGTCCTACTTTGAACGATCAGATTTAATTCAAACTTTGCACACCTGTCAAAGGTCGATGACAATGCAATAATATAGTACCATGGAGCTGATCTGATGATAGAGTGGGAAGATGGCCATAGGAACTCCTGTACTAAACAAGATAGACCCGTCGTGTTTGAGCTCGTATGTTTATATCGCGTGACAGTGCAATAATATGGTACCATGGAGCTGATCTGATGATGGATTCGGAAGGTGGCCATAGGAACTCCTGTACTAAACAAGATAAACCCGTCGTGTTTGGGCTCGTTTTACTTGTCTTGGCTAGCACTCTGCTGCTACATGATATGCAGGATCTCAAAAGCTTGTATTTAAAAACATTAAAAAAAAAACAACCAAAAAATGAAAAATTAATAATAGTTTAAAAATAAAAATAAAAAAAACACGCTTTCATAAAAAATCCAACTAAAAAACAGAAAGTAAAATTTAATAAATTTGGTTTCTGATGAATAGGGTCTTACCGTGGAGTGCAAAAAAGAAATAATTAATCTATTTGATTAAGTACAGTGTAAAAAAAAATGAATGTACATTATTGTAAAAAAGCGTGGGGTGTATTATAATATCTTAAAAAGCGCTTTGAATACACCCCAGGCTTTTTTACAATAATGTACATTCATTTTTTTTTACACTGTACTTAATCAAATTGATTAATTATTTCTTTTTTGCACTGCACGGTAAGACCCCATTCATCAGAAACCAAATTTATTAAATTTTATTTTCTGTTTTTTAGTTGGATTTTTTATGAAAGCGTGTTTTTTTTAGTTTTTTTTAAAACTATTATTTTTATCCATCAATCTTGCAATTTTTGTCACGTGACTTTCGACCTTCTTCATTCTATTTGCCAAAACGGCTAAGGAACCCGAACATCGTAATTCAATTAGCATACAGTATAAAGTTAGGCGACGTTTTTAATCCAACTTTGTGTTACAAGATATTTATAAATATAATGGTCACTAAAATATTCGATATTTTTATTTATTTATTGACGCACAAAACAAGTGTTATATAACTTAACAATTGATTTATTTTGCATGTAATTAAAAACCTGTTCGTGCCTACCCCGCAAGGGACTTGGCGTGAAGTTATGTATGTATGTATGTAATTAAAAACCTAGATTTATGTGGTGCTTCTTACTATTGTGTAATGTAAGACATTAATAAATAAAAATAATAAAGCATTAATCTTTCATGGTATTCAACACAGCATACGTCTGATAGCTGGCTTTGAGGACCTGAAAACATAAAAGTTATGTTAACTTCATTGTACTAATTTGTTGTAATTTACAAAGGTCTCTGCCCACTACACCGGGTCATACTATGACCGTGCTATGAACGTATCAGGCATGGTAAGAAATACGATACGGTCTACTATGTCCACTAGAACGTATTAATAGCATTATACCCGTGCATAACGGGTTTAGTGTCCGTAGCATCCGTGTAGGTATCATACGCGTGTCATATCCATTTGCTTCCCGTTTTCTCATTTGTAGTGGTTTAACGGTCTTAGACCGGTCATCATGCGTGGTTAAAACCCGTATGCTCTTTATTTCGCCGGAACCGGTTTGACAACGTCGTGTCGATGCGCGAAGCGTAGCCATCGTGTCCTATGGACAGAGCGTAGCGGTCGCATGCCATTTACGGAGCGTAGCAGCACCGGCAGAATAATCTCGCCGACAATTGTTGAGAGTCGGTGACGGAAAGGTATACTAAGCATAGTTTAATACTTTTCAGTATAAAGTTTTTTTGCCGAATACGTTCCTGGCACGGTTATGGTATGATACGATGTAGTAGACATACGACCTTTAGTGCTAAATGTAATTTGAATAATTTATAAACACTTGATAAAATCGTACACGGGATACTTTTTATCTTAGAAAATTGAATAATTTCCGCGGAATATGAATGAGAAATTACTGCGATCAAAGTGCCGTGTATTACTCTAATATAAAAATATGTAAATTGGATTACATTGGATATTACATATACTCCCATTTTTTATTACCTGGACTAAAATGTCAGCTGCAATCGACCTTTTTTTGATTCATAAGGGAGTTGTGTGAGTTGAATCCTACAGAAGTTCTGTAAGATTCAAGTCATGGTGGTGAGTTGCTCCTAAGAGTTATAATTAACAGTGACTGTTCTTTAAAAATAAAACTACTAAAGTTATACACGGTAAAAGGATAATAAAACACGATAAACTATATTCGGTCCAGCCCGACCAGACTGCTGTTGCGGGACAGTCTACCTACGAGGCTGGCAGCATCACCTCGCCGAATACAAACACTAATCCTTTGAGGGAGATAAGCTGCAGATTTCCGGTCGCCTGTAGCATGGACCAGCCGTTTTTTAACGTTTTTAAAAAGTCTGTGGTCACTTGACCCCCTCGGACCTAACGTCTCCACCCCAAATGGCTCAATTAGTATGACGTATATAATATAGAATTAATAGTATTTATAGACACCCGACTTTTTCTTTTCTTTTTTAAACAATATCCGTTTGAGTTCCATCCATTGCGTGGCAAAAATTGCGGTGGTTAGTGTGGAATTTGCCACGTCGGGGTGGCACTAGCACCACAAGCAAGAAATGCTATTGCCGTTACCAGAAACCCGGCTTTAACTAACATCATAAAAATGCTTATTAAAAACTAGCGGTCTCGGCAGACGTTGTCCTGACCTGAAGAAATAAAAATCTAGTACCCGACTCCAGCGCCACCTATCGGATCTAATTTTGAATCTAAACCACCCCGGGACCCACTGAAACACACATAAAATTTCATCAAAATCGTAGATCCTGATTTCAGCACAAGTGTTTTGTTTAGATTTATGGGTTACATTATTGATTTTTTAGTAGGGATCCCTAATTTTTATATAGCCTATATTAATCATGGATAATACAGCATTCGAATGTTGAAAGAATTTTTGAAATCTCTCCAGCAGTTTTTGGGTTTATTCGTTACAAACATACAAATCTTTTCTCTTTATAATATGAGTATAGAAATGTTTTATATAAAAATCAATTGCTGTTCGTTAGTCTCGCTAAAACTCGAGAACAGCTGGACTGATTTGGATAATTTTGGTTTTGTATTATTTGTGGAAGTCCAGGGAAGGTTTAAAAGGTTTACTCATATACAAAAAAAACTGTTCTGAGGCGGTACGAAGTTTGCCGGGTCAGCTAGTAATAGTATAAGTTCAGATAATTACCGAAGTCATTGTAAATAGAGATAAATCATTTCCTACGGCCGTTTTAATTCCAAACTTCTTGTTCATGTAAGTCATTATGATGTAGTAACTTCTTTTATCTTTCAGCTGCATTTTAGTCCAGTCGAATTCAAGAAGCGCCATATTTAGGTTTGCTGTCTGCAAGTAGACATGAAGTAAATATATCGAGCTTGTATTGAAAACCATACTAAGCAACAGGATTTAGATATTTCACTTTTTATTGTAACATACAGCTATAATAATTAAGAACCTAATACAAAGATACCATACAGATGGCCTCTGTGGTTGAGCGGGTTAGTTCTTATCCTGCTGAACTCGCTTGAACACAGTGGCTACGGGTTCGGTTCGTGGCATGGTAAATTTCGCAAACGAACTTTCTGTTATTTACTATGGTCTGGGTGTCTGGAATCGGCCCCAGAGTGGTCCGTTATATATTACCCCTAATACAAGCGTAATTTGCTTAGCTTGACGAATGACAACTTTTTATTGTTCACCATAAACTTTAATCTAGACAATTGATATGGGTACATTTGCATTAGAACAATAGGCGTTCTTATCGCTTATAGCGATCTCTTTCAGGCAACCTAGTGTCTAAAGAGATTTTAAAGGAATTTTTTAATTTACTAATACTACTAATTAATTTTTGGTGTTGTACTAAACTAAAATAAATGTAATAACATCACAATCAAATACTATTAAAAATAAAATAAAATATTAATAAACTACTATATACAGATATATACAGATATACATATATAATTAGTTATACGATGATATTATAAATTAGATATATGTATATACATTCGAACATGTGTATATGATAGTCTGACGAATATTTATTATTTATTATACTTGGGATAATAGTAAAATTATGAATATACTATAAATCAGATGTTTACAAGTAATGTGTTAAAAATAATGTGTAAAATAGCTCCTCTTGTAAAATTTTATATATCGTAGGCATTAGTACATTTTTTCATTAAAATCGGTATATATAGTAATCGAGTAACAATTTAGACGAAAAAAAAACATCCAAAATATAAGGTTTCGCACTGGTGTCGACAATATGTGGCTTTCGATGTTCTTCCATAACAGGCTCGACTAGTGAGTATAGAATATGCAAATTAATCCTCCAGATTAGATCCAGATATTTGCGCCAGGATGAAGGTAACAAGTCTGCGAAACATTTACCTATTCAACCAAAGTTTAAATATAAAGTATTTTACAACATAAATTATATGCAAATGGATAGTATTAAACCAAATTGTACCTGGATTCCAGATTCCCGTCTACGCTTCCAAGACGATGGTGGCATTGCCACGTTAGGTGGCGACGATGTGATTCCTTTCAAATTCACTCTCCTATCTCATCCCTCTTATACCATCTTTACTATTGCATTTATGCAGACAGGCAGACGGCCCACCTGATGGAAAGCGGTTACCATCGCCTATGAACATTTGTAACACCATAGGTGCTACCAATACGCTGCCGCTCTCTGAAGGGTAGATTACAACACAACTCAACGTTGTTCTGATCGCATGCTCTAGACCAGAGATGGTAGCCAACCAGACGAGCAAATACCATACTCCCCGGCTTTGGGTAGTTTTGTAGCTAGCTTTACGACAGGCCACACGGCCTCAAAAAATGTTATACTTTCTCTGTTCCTGCAGGAAAGAACTTTCCTCTATCTCATTCTTCATTTCTCACCCCCTATTCCATACGATCTATGCCATCCTAGAAGATCACATTCGCATCGCCTCTGGTGTTGCCAACGTCCATATGCGACGGTAATTACTTAGGTGGGCCGCCTGTCTCTGTGTCTTCTCCAAGCAATAAAAAATGCGTTTTTCATATATGCCTTTGAATGCAAATTTAATATAGCTCATTTGACACTAAAGTACAAAAATGTCAATGTGATAGCAACTTTAGGATATTTATCTCTAATATTAATGTTATAATGAATAATTACCTTTATTTTGATTTGTTCTCCGTACCAATTGTAAGCAAATATTTGAACAAATATTGGAAGTATATTTGAAGCGAACGCCCAGTTAAAACCCTAAAGACATTTGCAGAATAAGTTTTGATTCAAATCGCCAATATATGTAATTGGCAGTTTTAACTTAACTTGAGTAATAATAATACTTGGTCTTAATATTTATTAAAATTTAAACGCCGTACCTCGCTCATTAGCAATAGTAGTATACAAACAGACAAAAATACTTGTAATAACGGTACCAACGATGACCACTTGTACATAACGCTCAAAATGCTTACATACCTGAAAAACAAAAAAAAATCTATTAAATACTAATACTAAGAGGAAAGATTTGTCGTTTTGTAACGAATAAACTAAAAACTACTGGACCAATTTTAAAATTCTGTCTCACCATTCGAATGCTATGCTATTAATTATCCCTGATTAATAAAGGCTGTATAAAAATTAGGGATCCCTACTAAAACATCAATAATACATACATACATAACTTCACGACAGGTCCCTTGCGGGGTAGGCACGAACAACAGGGCGCCATTTAGGCTTACACACCTCACTTGCTTCTTTGACATTCTTAGTTCTTGTTATGCACGCTCGTCTGTTCTTAAGGCTCCTGACATCACCTTCTGCTAGTACACGATCAATTTGATCATGGAAGGTGTGTCGTGGCCTTACGCGACTTCTGCATCCATCTACTTTTGCATTGTATATCTGTTTAGTCATTCTTCCATCATTCATCATGCCCGAATTACCGGAGCATTCCTTTGCTTACCTTCACCCCGACACTCTCTTTCAGACCAACTCTCTTTCTTACTTCAGTATTACAAACAAAACATCAATGTTACCCATAAATAAATAAACAAAATACTTGGCGCTGGAATCGGGTTCTACGATTTTGATGAAATTTTAGTGTGTTTGATTGGGTCCCCCGGGTTGGTTTAGATTCACAATTGGACCCGGTAGGTGTTGTTGGAATCGGGTTCCAGGATTTAGACGAAATTTTTTTGTGTGTTTATTTGAGTGGGTCCCTCGATGGTTTAAATCTTCAGTTGGACCTAGTAGGTGGAGCTGGCTTCGGGTTCCAGATTTTATTTTTTCAGGACAGGAAAACGTCTGCTGGGACAGATAGTTGTATATAATAATATCTATATATGAAACTAGGATATGCCGGCGACGTCGTTCTAGTTTGAAGCATTAATGTAGATTGCGGTTATTTTGCTGGTATTGAGAATCAAAAGGGTATTTTCAGCAGGGCAACGGATTTATTCAATATGGAAAATGATTGAAATTTTCACATTTTTCATACATTGCTGAGATTTATTTAAAAAATATAAACATATTTTGAGAATTAGTACGCCGCATTTTCAGCAAACAAGATTTGCACTCAGCTTATTGCTGTGCCGAGATAATATCCGACACAACGCTGATTTTCAGTGCAAACCGTCCTTTTGGCCTAATACTAAAACGACCCGAATATTTTAATGAGTTTAATTTAAAAATAATTTAATTTGTAAAATATAATATATACCAACATAGAATAAACAGTATAAATATTTTGTTAACTTTATAATTTAACTAAAATAAAAAATATAACTCATGCTTGTTTATGTTGTAACATGCTTATATGTATATTGCATATAACAACGTGTATAGATTCATATTATCGAATATGATCGGATACAGCGATTGTCTATTATTGCTACGTCACTCACATGAGACAACAATTCTCTTTGGTATAACCTATAAATGTTTCATATTATACATAGAAGCAAGATTGTTTATAATCGGACTTATATTTTAAATATTAATTCTTTACTGCTTACTACATTCCATTGCTTATTCTTACTTGGTCTGTTTTTGATGAGCTTTATGAAACTGCCTTAGCACATTATTCAACCTGATACTATACATTTGATCGGTTTCGTTGTTATTTTGTTTGACCTTCAACATTTGACTCGAACTGTCGCTGGCCATACAAAGCATGAACATCAAGAAAACGAACCACACATCGATGACCAATATCGAAAACGCCATGTTGAACATAAAAATCATGTGTAAGATTAACCCGATTTCGTAAAATGGTGAAGTCATTGGTATTAATATAGAAGTCGTCTTAGATAAGGTTACTCTTTCTTCTCCTGCGTAATAATAAAGAGGTATAACTAAATATGCTATGCAAGGAAATGTGATAAGAGCAAATAATAATTTTATCAGACTCTTCACTTTATCTAACACAGCACTTTCTTTCTCCTCTGAATTCTGTTTGATCAAATCAAAGAGATCCGTCTTAGCTGTGACATATAATTTTTGAAAAGTACCTCTTTGACCTACAAATAACAAATACTTGATAGGGAAAATACTGCAAATTATAAGAGTATAATAAGCTTCAGCTATTGTTTTGATATCTGTTATTTGGCTGAGAATTTCAAATGTGCCAAGTATAACGTAAAGTAGTAAGAAAACAGTGAAAAGTTGGTTCCAAATATATCTGCGCCAAGTCCAACTTGGATCCAATGTTTGTTCTCCAAGCAATCTCTGGATTAAGAAAATCGGTTTAATAATTTCGTCTATCTGATTTCTTTTGCCTACTGTTTTGGTATACTTCGAAATGGTTTCTTCTGTTAGTAATCTCATTTTAGGAACGTCGTTTATACTCAGAAGCGTTGAATAATATGACAGTTTATAAGTTGGCACTGTACTGTCGTAGCCAAAACTTCTTATTCCAGAAAATGTTTTGGAATATAACAAATATTTTTTAGACATTGACCACTCGGCAGCTTCAAACATTTTTGCTACTTTGTTATGAAATGCCTATACAATATAACCTGCGTAGTCTGAATTTAGATATATCGATATTATAAAAAACACTCCAACAAAGTAGTTTAATCTAGTGATTTTTAATTCTAGCAACATTTCCTAAAGTCAAATTCTGACTAACCTTTATGCATCATTTCTAATCCTAATAAAAAGAATACCGTTTGTATCTCTGAAGCTGCGGCGAATTTATTATTTTTCCAGCTCATCTTGGATGTGGTATTAACATGTTCTTATCTATGAATTAAACACTTTGCTTTGATGTTTTCACATATCTTGACACATTATCTCCAGTGTAAAAAAATATTTCGTCTAATTTATCTATATTAGTCTAAACCTAATTGAGACTGGCTTACATTTCAAAGTACTCATATGGTTTTCCATGATTTATGAACTAAAATCTAGGGAGATTTCGCTGTTGATATATTTAATTGTATATTATTCTTAGTAGTAAATACATAATACATATTAGTTACTTTGTACTTTAAATTGATTTGATTTCATTTATGAACACATTTATTCTAACACTGCATAAATAGAAATTGATTTAAATTCATTCGGTCAAACTCGCTCAAAAGGCCTATCTATGGAGTCATATTTTATGCCAAAACAATGCCCGAACGGAGGGGTGGGGCAGACAAGCGATGATTGCGATACGAGCAAGAGGTAGATTTGATGAGCGATAGAATTTTTTTTAAAGTTGTGTAAGTTCAATTTCGATATTTTATGATGACGAAATTAGACGGCACAAAAAAAAATAACGAAATTAATCATTATAATTTTTTTAACAGCTTAGATAAGCAGTTACAAATTTCACTTATGAACAATAATATAACGACTAAGTTTCTTTTTTTTACATATTTTTGCCCTATTTATATCGAAAGTGAAAGTTTGAAATGAACCTTTGCAATTTCGAGTTGCTGTTCAAAAGGTGTCAATTAATTAATAGTTCTGGGCGAACAAAGTTAGGGGCATAACTAGCAAATAATATAATTAGCCAGTATTTTGTATTGATACTTTTCACCCAGACTGAATTGAGTACATTTGAAACTCACTCAAAAGTCCACCTAGGAAGTGTCAAAAAAGTATAATAATAGTCTACATTAATTTAGATACCCGATACATAGGGTGAGCGTGGCCTACCTAAAGAATTGTATTATCTTTTCTTATTATACCATCCTTATTTAGAGAAAACGTCCTTTAATCAGCGTACAGTAGTAACCGCTTTAGTAAGAAGTATAAAATATTGAGGTGAAATAGAGTATAGCTGTTTCAATTTCTTAAACAAATCTTTAATCGTCCATTAACATCTCATTTAAAACATCTTAACAATTTCTTCAAATAACACATCTTAGTAATTATAATCCCATCGTCCTTCGTCGAGTACCAGCTCTTAACCCACGCTACCATTCGACCGTCACTTGTCCTTTTTCCATCATCGTCTATTATTTACCTTTTCAAATCTTTGCTTTTTGTATGATAAATAGGTTCGCGTGTGACCACGATCACGCCCAATGTCGGACGGTGATACGGTCGAAGATGGAGCACGCTTACCTAGATAGTACCTATTCATACGAGACTTGAAGATACCCGGATTATACTTTTCGGGAAACACGGACTCTGATAGTGCATCCCATAACTCAGCCGTACGTAGAAGGAACGTGGAAGTGAAACGTTTCGTTCGCACTGGTAGCGTTTCCACTGTGAAACGATGAAGTAGACCAGAGCGCCTTGTTCTCCGAAGATGGAATGGTAGAGGGGGAATCAGGTCAAAGAGTTCAACCGCACACTCTCCAAAATGAATCCTACAAAAAAATGATTGACTAGCAACCCGGCGTCTTTCGTCTTTCTTGACAAGCTTTTGTTTAACTTGCAATAAATTCACCTATGAATGTATGTATGTAAGTTCGGGAGGAATCTTGCAAGTTAAATTTCACAAACTTCCCGGTTTCGGATTGAGCTGAAATTTTGCACACATATGTATATCGTGTGAAAATTCAATAATATGGTACCATGGAGCTGATCTGAGGATGGAGTCAGAAGGTGGCCATGGGAACTCCTGTACTAAACAAGGTAGACTCGTCGTGTTTGGGCTCGTTTTACTTGTCTTGACTAGCACTCTGCTGCTACGTAATATCCAGGATCTCAAAAGCTTGTATTTCAAAACCTTTAAAGAAAAAAAGCTTTTTTATTAATTATCTCAACTACTCTATGTAAAACTACTCATATGTTCAGAAATATTTACAATAACACATATATTTTAGATGCCATTGAAACTACTGAATATTATGTGTACGAGTATTTATTTATATAAATTATTTTATAGTGGAAACTTGATTGATATATGTATTCATTTATTTAACAATATTAATTATTGTATGTTTCCCAAACAAATAAAATAAATAAATTTCACTGCCAGCACTACATTCAAGGGATGCATTCAAAAGACGCTTTTGCGCCTGACTGTACCAGAGATATAATGGCCGCCTATTATACAATTAATTTAATTAATCTTTCGACGCCTTATTTCTGTTTCGCTTCATGCAATTTCAGCACTGTAATTGTTTTATTGGTTGGGTAATAACGGGCAAGTTATGAATTTATTAAGAGATCGGTGCTAATCACTTTGAAAATGGTAAAAAAATCTATCTATCTATCTTTTACAAAAATAAAAAATCTTCTCAAAATTTGGTAAAAACTTACCTATTTATGTCCCAAGTACATTGTAATTTTTTTGATTTTAAAAAATTACAGTGTTTTTTTACCTTATTTTAACTTAATATCGAAAAACCAGCCTAATTTTCAATCGAAAATTCTCGCGTTAAAATATCAGTTTTTTTAGAAAAGTTGGTGGGTTTTTTGTTTGTTGAAATCTCTATTTTCTGATGGTGTACAAATATATATGTATTACTATGGTAAATTGTTCTCGGCAAAATACAAAGAAATAACAGGTAGTAAGGCCCAGACCCTCCTAGTCCCTTCCCCACTTCTCTATGAAATACCTTTTGATGGGCTAAAATTTATGCGTAAGAAGCCTATTTATTGCTATTTTATATTATATCTGAGTGACCTTCAGGCCACGAATATAGGGGTGTAACATTCAATACTAGGCGCCAACCTAATTATCTACGGAGGCTCCCCCCGTGCCCACGCGATTTGTGTTGGGTCGTCTAGCACCCATGATAGATAAACGAAGCAAAATGTCCCTCAGACACAAGCTTACTCTATATAAAAATGCATCCGCCCGATCATGACATATGCGAGTGTGGTATTCGGCCATGCCAAGCCTCCCCTTTTAAATAAACTGCAAATCGTGCAGAATAAATTTATGCGCAGAGCCGTCGGTGCTCCCCTCTATATGCGACGTCTCTCCACGTCCTCGCGAGGGACACCAGGAGATATAGTCCCACAGGATAGACTAGGCGTGTTGCTGGGAAGTTTCTTCGTTCCGTTCCGTTTCTTCTCTCCCAGCCACAACACGTTGCGAAACGGCAGTAAGATAGCGTAGGCCGCCGCGAACCCCCGATCCCGGTCCGCCCGAATCCTTCTCCTAGGGCTTTATACTACCCGTCGCCCGTTCTCAATTAGTTCATTGTGTCGCCCTATGGTGGGCATTACCAGATTCATCGCCATCTCATGGCAACAGTCCAGCCGAGGTAAAGCTCCCTAGGGAGCTCCCTCGAGCAAGTTGGTACCCTTCGCCTAGTGAAGGCGCTCGCCACGAAGACCCCGGTAAAATTGTAAGGCCTTCGGACCAACAACATAAAGTCAAGTCAAATAAAATAAAAAAACTTCGCCAGTTGATTGCGCATCGGAACAACCTCTTGGCCAATAGACGCCCCCGACACCCCCCGATCTTTGCGCTTGGGCAGGGCTCTGTATCGGACACTGACTCGGGCCATAGTACACTGAGTACATACTTAAACTTAATATATGTATCCGTATTGATCTGTATTCGTCGTATATTGTAAAAACTGAATATAAGTTTTATTCTACTACCAATAGTGATCTTATTTCTTACTGGGGTACATTGAAAAGTACACCAATGGGAAATTTTAGACAATAATAAATGAATTTGCCATATGTACGATTAAGGGTTTCTTCCTATTATATTTCGTTTCGAGTTAATATGTAATAATTATGTAAATAAGGCTCTGGAGGGTAATTTGTCCAGCATTGGAATATACTTATATTTATTTGTGGAAAATAAAGGAATATTTTCTTTCGAAGTAGAGCCATATTTGAATCTTTATCTGGATTACAATTCACCGGGCGGGCTACATTGGTGTAATATCACGCTCTCACAGAATGTCAAAACGGAACAAAACGTTTATTTGGTCTTCACATAGCGAGACACATGGAGCTGAATTATACGATCATGATAAACAAAAAAGGGTCTCGCGATGGTACCAAATAGGTGCAGTTCAGCATATGCCAGGTAATAGATGCTTCACGCTGGTTTTCAACTGCACCCTAGGACGGAGGGATGTTGCACTGCTATATATATATATATATATATATATATATATGTCGGAGGGAAGCTTTAATTGGACGTATCGTTGACTGGATGTATAACGCACAATATCATTTGTTTACATTTTAATTACTTCTAAAATTCTTAATGTTATTTAATTTGATTTGTTGAATGTTTCTATAACTTAAAGATCGTTCTAACCTAATAAAAGTTATGAATATTGTAATTTAATAAACGATCAATCAGAGCAGAGCATATGGCGGAGCGGGGTCAGCGCCCTCTATACTTTGAGTAATATCTACTTGGGTAGACTGAGGAGTTTTTGTGACACATTTGGTTGGTGGCTACAGGTCGAGTTGGACCTTTGAGAGTTTTAAAGAAAGTATTGAAGTTGAAAGTATGAGCGGGTGCCCTGAATCCGCTGCTCGGTCTAAACTATGTCATAATGTTGATCAAATCTAAAGTAAAAGTGTATAAACCGTGGCTATTGTGTTTTATGTTCGCATTTTATCCTGATGACGCCCACTAAACGTGCAATAACTAAAGATGATGTCGTGAGAACAAGGCCGTTCTGCGACATATATATATATATATATATATATATATATATATATATATATGTGTGTATATATATATATATATATATATATATATATATGTCGGAGGGAAGCTATGACTATGACGATATGACGATGTATTGTTGACTGGATGTATAACGACAATATCATTTGTTTACATTATAATCACTTCTAAAATTCTTAATGTAATTTAATTTGATTTCTTGAATGTTTCTATAACTTAAAGATCGTTCTAACCTAATAAAAGTTATGAATATTGTAATTTAATAAACGACCAATCAGAGCAGAGTATATGGCGGAGCGAGGTCAGCGCCCTCTATACTTTGAGTAATATCTACTTGGGTAGACTGAGGAGTTTTTGTGACACATTTGGTTGGTGGCTACAGGTCGAATTGGACCTTTGAGAGTTTTAAAGAAAGTATTGAAGTTGAAAGTATGAGCGGGTGCCCTGAACCCGCTGCTCGGTCTAAACTATGTCATAATGTTGATCAAATCTAAAGTTAAAGTGTATAAACCGTGGCTATTGTGTTTTATGTTCGCATTTTATCCTGATGACGCCCACTAAACGTGCAATAACTAAAGATGATGTCGTGAGAACGAGGCCGTTCTGCGACATATATATATATTACAACGTGGAAATGCGGTCAGTATTTTGGGCACGCTCCCCGCCGACTGCGACCTGGAGTCTATTTTATACTTATACGTTGTTATTTTGTAAATATAGTTAAATTTATAGTCTAGTTTAATTTTAGTTTATTTTTAATTGTTATGTATATTTGTATAATTAAGTTTATTTTGAAGTATTTAGTTTACTTTATCATTTAGTTTTATTATATTTTAACGAAATTTAGATTGGTTGAATTAAATACTCAAACTAAGTTTAACTTAATATAAATGAATAAAAACTATGTAACAAATCACTGTCAGAGTAGAGGCTGCCCTGAAGCCTGGCTGCATTGTCGCCCAGTATGATGATGCTCATTCGTTGGCTGAAATGTGCGGCATCCTTCTGATCACGCATGGCATCAGAGAATTTCCTGCAAATTTCTTTGCAAATTTTTTTTGTCGATAGTCTCCGCGGACCTAATGTTTCAACTCCAAACGGCACAAATATGTAAGCCCTTACTAAGGTTCCATATGCATCCCGTTCAGAGTTTCAGCTTATAAGTTAATTTACAGATCATGTTAGTAGACTCATCGGTCTATTTTATGTAGAGATGAAGATTTTATACATGCAATTGTTCAATAATTTAAAATGTGACTTAAGCTGTTTTGCTACTCGAGCGTAGACATGATGCGATTATAGTTACGTGCTCCATTATCAACGTCGTTATATATCAAAGAGAAATAAACTTTGTGTTTAAAGGAATATAGTATACTTTTCCTTAAAGTGAATCTAGTATTTAGGTACTCAAGTTTTAGTAAATCATAAGCCATTTCTGTGATTGGTCTGTTAACTTGAAAATTGCGCCATAATAATTTTCATTGCCAATAAAATGACCGTTAAACTGTAATTTAAGAGTCAAAGGCGAGGCTTCAAGACATTTTTACTTAATTAAAATGCCTTTTATGCATTTCTAGGTAATTAAATTCTACTGACAGAACATTTTGATTATAAACCATGCGACAAAACAACCCACAGCCAGGTGGTAGGGCATTTGCCCGATTAGATGGCTACCACCCCTGGTCGAAAGTATGTGGCCGTAACAACCTTGAGTTGTGTTCCGACATTAGTGACCAGGTTCCAGTCTCCCTTAAGAGAGTAGCGGCGCATTTGTAACAGTATTGGTGTTGCAAACGTCCATAGGCGATGGTAACCGCTTTCCATCAAGTGCGCCGTCTGCCTGTCTGCTGTACTCCTGCAATAAAAAAAAACATCATAAGCGATGTATTACTTAAAAGGAAGTTTTTCCACATTGTGTGCATATTGTTATAAAGATTATTGTTCTATTTAGTAAATGTGCTAACCCGCTGTTGACAAACGTGTCGAACATACAGTAGAACCTCTTTAAGTCGAACCTTGATATGTCGAAAACCTCCCAAACTCGAAAAAAAATTGTGATCTCCTCCCTTCGAGCCCCAAAACCTCGGTTGTTCTAAATCCGAACCCTCTATAAGTGAAAATAATAAGAAAATTCAGTACTTATTTTCCTTCTATATACCTTATATTCCTTCCTCCTTCTTCGCGGTAATTCTTAGGAGCTCGTAAAAAACACTACTAAACGCGGACTTTCTGAAGCGTAATACTTCATAAAGTTCGCGCTCAGTAGTGTCTTTTACCAAAATTCTGCGGTTTAATAGAAACTATTTATCCATGTTCAATACATCATTTGCATTAAGAGCTTGTGCAGTCAGTGTAGCAGACGCTCTTAACTTTAACTTCTCCTTCTTATGTGGACAATCTGGACATTTATGGCCTGTTTCTTTACAATCATTGCATATAATCTTCTTTTTCTTCAGTTTAATACGATTCATATTAGTACTAGTAGTACGCAAGGCGGATTCAGGCTCTATTTCACGTGACATCTCATTTAACAGTTTGGTTTTCACCAGTTCTGAGGTAATGTTGACGTTACTGTTTTCTAGTCCCATAACCAAGGGTTCATACTTCGCTGTAAGACCGCCTAAAAGAATAGCTACAAATGAAGCATCCCTATTAATATTATAAATGCGAAAGTAACTCTGTTTGTCTGTCTGTTCCGTTTTCACGCGTTTCACGTTTCAATATATATATTAGGATGATAAAAAAAAAAAAAAATTCAAACAGACTTAAAAGTTTCTTTTGGGTGTAAAAAAAATTCTGTGAAAAGATGAGTCCTTAATATTAATATTAAGATTGTCCTCATCGCATTTTTTTAATTCCCATAAGAATAACACAGGAAAAATTTTGATTTGTCCACGTGTTCAAAAGTTATTCAAGATCAAAGTTCAATTGTTCAAAAATTTGATCGAATTTTATAAATTACACCGAAACTGTTGGTTTCAGTGTCAAAATAAAGATCAATTTTTTTGTCAAATATAATACAGTTCAGAAGGATTTATTTGAAGGCAAGCAGCGAGCGCGAAAACTAGCGTTTGTACACGAGCACGTATGTCGTGCGTTCGTGTTAAAGGCGTGAGTCGGACTGTAGCCGAAAATCAAAAATCGACAAATCAAAAAATGTTATCAGACCTTTTTTGTAGAGCGTTCAATTCTCTATAAAGATTGGAACAACGATTTATCAGTCAACCAGTCGTTTGAACGGTACAAAAATCAGAAGAAGCAAAAAAAATTTTTCCTGTGTTATTCTTATGGGAATAGAAAAAATGCGATGAGAACAATCTTACTACTAATATTAAGGGCTCATCTTTTCACACATTTTTTTTTACACCCAAAAGAAACTTTAGAGCCTGTTTGAAAAAAAAAATTTTTTTTTTTGGATCACCCTAATATATATATATGTCGCAGAACGGCCTCGTTCTCACGACATCTTCTTTAGTTATTTCAGGTTTAGTGGGCGTCATCAGGATAAAATGCGAGCATAAAACACAATAGCCACGGTTTATACACTTTTAATTTAGATTTGATCAACATTATGACATAGTTTAGACCGAGCAGCGGGTTCAGGGCACCCGCTCATACTTCCAGCTTCAATACTTTCTTTAAAATACTCCAAGGTCCAACTCGACCTGTTGCCACCAACCAAATGTGTCACAAAAACTCCTCCGTCTACCCAAGTAGATATTACTCAAAGTATAGAGGGCGTCTGACCCCGCTCAAGACATGCTCTGCTCTCATCGGTCGTTTATTAAATTACAATATTCATAACTTTTATTAGGTTAGAACGATCTTTAAGTTATAGAAACATTTAACAAATCAAATTAAATTAAATTAAGAATTTTAGAAGTAATTAAAATGTAAACAAATGATATTGTGCGTTATACATCCAATCAACAATTATCAGATTTATATCTTCTCTCCGACACGGCCGTCCTGACGTATCACACGCCCTCGTGTGATGGGCCGCACATTATGGATTATCTGCAAAAAGAGAGATATTATAGTTCGGCCACTCCTGACCAAGGACATCGTGTTCATTTTATCTTCTGCGCAACAAATTTATTCTGGATTTTTTTCTGAGATCCGAGTCCTAACAGACTCCAGACTACACACCAAATCAAGTCAGCAGTATCGAAACTGCCACCTCGTCGCCCTTCGAGCTACGCATTTTGGGTCAAACATCAAAACACAAATCAAAACATCAAACACAAACATATCCAAATAGTATACAGCCTCTCATTCTATCGATACCAATTTTCAATCGCTACCCCGCCTTTTATTCCACTGATTTCACTTTGTAATGGCCACCTCGCACCTATTTCACTGGCCACCTCGCCTCTATTTCACTGGCCACCTCGCCTCTGTTTCACTGGCCACCTCGCCTCTGTTTCACTGGCCACCTCGCCTCTGTTTCACTGGCCACCTCGCCTCTGTTTCACTGGCCACCTCGCCTCTGTTTCACTTTGTAATGGCCACCGCGCCCGCTACAAAGCTTAAATAAACCCAAACAAGCACTCTGCTACTCCTGACCTTCATACTTCAACATTCAAGTCAAAATAAACTTTCAAAATATAAAAAACATTTAGCATTTTAACTATCAGACTAAAATCTCTCACTCTATATGAACCTCTAAATTTAAAAACTACCCATTATAATAGTCAACTGCATTTACCACGTTTAATAATTATTGAAATTCCATTATTTTAACTTCAATCAAAAACCGTGTGAACGCATCAGTCATCCAACCCGCTAACAACACTTCTCAATCAGTCAATCAAACCAATACATCTAAATGATTGATGTACTCTCAACCAACCCCCGCTGGGCATGGCTCGGATGACAGTCCTTGTGACTAGAGTAGGTAATCAGAGCAACCAAGGTTGTCATTCCAGGGTCGACAACTTGTGAAAACTCATTATAATAGAGGAACAAACAAACTCAAAATAATTTTTCGATTTACAATGCGTTCAATAACTAGGGTATTCACCCTAATTCGAATTCGAAACTATCACAAAAATAATCTTAAATAAAAAATCAACTTACCAAAGTGTCTACTAACGTAAATACCCCCTGTGTACCTTATAGTGGCTTTCAAACTTCTTCATAGCCACACTTTCTTCACGGTAAAATTCTAATCATCTGAATCTAAAATGTCTTTCATATAATGCCTATAAACTTACTTTTACAAGAAAGATAACATAGCGTAGCAATAATGTGTCATAACCACTTTCCACTATACGTTATCTAAGTAAAAAAACTCAAAAACTAGATCCGATTTTCACATAAAAATTATTGGAAGGTAAACTTGAAAAGACAATGAATTTCATGGACATCGTTTATAACATACAGTAGTTTTCTTATCTTAATCAGAAAACCAAGGAAAACGTCGCATAGGAATAATATGTTAAAGGCAACTTTCTACCATACATAATCCAAGTAAAATAATTTAAAAAACTAGACTCGATTTTCATATTATAAAAACTCTTGGAAGGTAGACTTGAAAAGACAATGAATACACGCACATCGTTTATAACGAACACAAATTTCTTGTAAGTAACCAACTCCCAAAAATAATGATGAAAAAGTAAACTACCTACGTAATTTGTTCGTTTTCCATTTTTTTTGGCAACCATATCGTAATTTTTCGTACACGAAAAATATCACTTAAATATGAGGGTAGTAAAATTGTCTACCACAAACGATGAATTATATTTTTTTTTAAATCTCGCTTTCTTCATTTTCATAATTCGCACTAAAATAATAATTAAAATTACCATACCTCCTGTGCCAAGTAGAATAGGCACGTAATTTTTATCTTACCCTGCACGATGCATAAAATTGCACTTCCACTCGCTGTACTAACGTGAATTTGAACCATGCCGGCACATAGTAAGCCCAACGGTGACCAAACCATGCATAGGCCGACACACCGCCGCTCCACAGGCACATTCAGGACGTCACCACTACGTCGCCGCTATTTCCGCCGATGGCCCCGACATGTCAATCGTCCTCAAATGCTTTTGCTTCCACTGTGGGCATCCTTCAATCCATCAGCACGCCTTCTTATACTGGCAAGGCTTCGCAGTCATTGCTTTCATTGTGGGCACAGGCTGAGATCCCACTTCTGATGTCGCAGAACGGCCTCGTTCTCACGACATCTTCTTTAGTTATTTCAGGTTTAGTGGGCGTCATCAGGATAAAATGCGAGCATAAAACACAATAGCCACGGTTTATACACTTTTAATTTAGATTTGAGCAACATTATGACATAGTTTATACCGAGCAGCGGGTTCAGGGCACCCGCTCATACTTCCAGCTTCAATACTTTCTTTAAAATACTCCAAGGTCCAACTCGACCTGTTGCCACCAACCAAATGTGTCACAAAAACTCCTCCGTCTACCCAAGTAGATATTACTCAAAGTATAGAGGGCGTCTAACCCGCTCAAGACATGCTCTGCTCTCATCGGTCGTTTATTTAATTACAATATTCATAACTTTTATTAGGTTAGAACGATCTTTAAGTTATAGAAACATTTAACAAATCAAATTAAATTAAACTAAGAATTTTAGAAGTAATTAAAATGTAAACAAATGATATTGTGCGTTATACATCCAATCAACAATTATCAGATTTATATCTTCTCTCCGACATATATATATATATATATATATATATATATATATATATATATATTCGATGCTGAAAATGAACATAGGATACTATTTATCCCGGATAATGGGATAGATTTATATAAAGGTTATCCCAAAAAGTAGGGTAGGTTTTTATTTTGTGCTTAGCCATTTTTGTCATTTTGGTGGATTTGGTCGATGTGGTCAATGTAGGCGATGTGGTGGGCGTGGTCGGTGTGGTTGAAGTGGTTAATGTGGTCGGTGTGGTCGGTGTGGTCGATGTGGTCGGTGGTCCAAGTGGTCGATGTAGTCGGCGTGGTCAGTGTGGTCGAAGTGGTCGACGTGTTCGAAGTGGTCGGTGGTCCAAGTAGTCGATGTGGTTGGTGTGGTCGGTGTGGTCGATGTGGTCGGTGGTCCAAGTGGTCGATGTGGTCGGTGTGGTCGAAGTGGTCGACGTGTTCGAAGTGGTCGGTGGTCCAAGTAGTCGATGTGGTTGGTGTGGTCGGTGTGGTCGATGTGATCGGTGGTAAGTAGTCCAAGTAGTCGATGTGG
This sequence comes from Dendrolimus pini, assembly GCA_949752895.1. Taxonomy (NCBI): domain Eukaryota; kingdom Metazoa; phylum Arthropoda; class Insecta; order Lepidoptera; family Lasiocampidae; genus Dendrolimus; species Dendrolimus pini. Next base: position 4,143,057 of record OX457132.1, on the reverse strand, counting down.
TCGATGTGGTCGCCGTGGTCGCCGTGGTCGTCGTGGTCGTCGTGGTCACCGCGGTCGCCGTGGCCGGTGTGGTCGAAGTGGTCGATGTGATCGGTGTGGTCGATGTGGTCGATGTGATCACTGTGGTCGGTGGTCTACGTGGTTCAAGCAGTCGATGTGGTCGATATGGTCGGTGTGGTCGGTGTGGTCGGTGTGGTTGATGTGGTCGATGTGGGTGATGCGGTCGATGTGGTATATATGGTCGATTTGGTCATTTTGATGTACATTATTATGTAGTTTTAATACCAAAAAGTGACATAGATATATTTTTTTAATCCGGGAGATGGGATAATTTGCGATGTACAATGAATTGAATTTTCCGGGGCAAATAGAAATAACATAAAAATTTAATACAATGTTACCTGTGTTGTAACCTCTTCATCTGGGATAATCTTCTCTTCTACATAATTTTATAGTAAGTCTGCCTGAATTGAAGAAGCATTGTTACCCATTAACTTTACTTCTTTCGACAAGATAAATAACAAATCCTTATTTTTAATAACTTTTCAACATTGGCTAAGCTAAATTTTAGAGCTTTGTACTGATAACGTGTTGAAAATAAAAAAAATTGTCTTCTTCATGTACGTTTTATTGAAGAGTTCATTTGTAAAGACCCAAGAGTACATTGAATATATAAAGAGTAAAGACAGGTAAAAAAGGTTATTAGGATAATATGAAAAAATATAAGAGAATAAATATTACAAACCAGTATTTACAACAATAAACTGAAAGCTGAAATATTATTGCGCAAACTTATATCACTAATTCGAATCTCGTTCAAGCAACCTTTCTCATTTTACTGGCTTAAAAACAATTAAGTGAGTTTAGAAATATGTCCTAATTTCATTCAGTTCACTCAAACTTTGAATTGGTGAAAGCTGAATAGCTCGTTTAGCGTAAAATAAAATCCCCCAGGAATCAGTAGTAGCGTTGTTCTTATAAAAATGTTTTATTTTGCATATCTATGAAACTCCCATTTGACCTATTTTAAAAATTGCAAGTACACTGCACTCGGATGTCGTTCACTCGTGTGGAACCCGAAAATAACATGAAGCGAACAAAAAATATTTTAAAACAAAGGCAAAGAAATATATTAAAGCATGCACACATTAATCAGTAAGCAATGAATGCAATGAAATTATCTGAGTTGTAGCTATGTACACTTGTGATTGACAGTGTATGTAGAGTGTATGTACTGATGTATGCGTAAAAATTGTCTTATCTTCTACGTTTTCTTACCATTTGGGTTCGACGTAGTATGTTTGTTCCTTTAATTCTCCTATATGCCTATGAATGTCTTCTGCTACGCTACAAATAAAAATTAAATTAATATTCGCATTATTCCTCCTGTACATACGTATGTATGAGTAAAAATTCATCAAAAAATTTAGGTTCAATGCCTGACGACAGTGGTGTCGTGGGCCTGGGCGGGTTTGAATATAGGTCTTTATTTTAATTTTTGTTTTTAATATTGTATATACATTTTTAAGTTAGGTTTATTTATAGGATATTTTAGTTTTTTAACCGACTTCGAAAAAAGGAGGAGATTCTCAATTCGTCGGGATTTTTTTTGTTGCTTTTTTTTATATATGTTCGCCGATAACTCCGTGATTTATGATCCGATTTACGTGATTCTTTTTTTGTTCGACGCGGAATAGCTGCCAATTGGTCCCCTAAAAATAGTTTGGCCCAGTAGTTTTCATTTTATGAACATTTTTCATGGAAATAATTTTCACTCCGTTCCATATGTACACCGATTACTCTGAGATTTATGATTCGATTTACGTGATTCTTTTTTTGTTCGACGCAGAATAGCTGCCATGTGGTTCCCTAAAAATTTTACATAGTTTGGCCCAGTAGTTTTCATTTTACGAACATTTTTTTGTTCCCGGTTCTTGGGACCTATATTTTTTAAGAAGCGCAGCACCATTCGTAGGTCCACCCATACATAGCTAGACACTAAAAAGTAACAAATAAAATTTAAAAACTTCGTTTAAAAAAACCGACTTCAAAAACGAAAAATCTAAAATGTATAAAATAACTTATTTCTAAAGCTATTATTATTAATATATATTATCTAAAACATCTTGAAGTCGGTGCAAAGTAAAACATAAAAATTACTATATTTTGAAAATTACTAAGCACCGACTTTAAGATGTTTTAGATAATATATATTAATAATAATAGTTTTAGAAATAAGTTATTTTATACAGTTTACATTTTTCGTTTTTGAAGTCGGTTTTTTTAAACGAAGTTTTTAAATTTTTATTTTATAAATTTAATCTGTATGCAATTCTTATCTAGTTAATTATTATTTAGTCCGTATAATAAAAATAACATTCCACTAAAAACTTATTCTTCATATTTCTTCGGCAAGGTGAAGAGAAGAATAGGCTCGAGAAGCGAGTGATAAAACGCGTCATATTATATTTTTTTTTGTTTTTCCTTAAGGCTTAGCCACAATAAGGCTATGTCATAATTAACAATCAACATATATTTAAATTAGGCGGTGTGTGTAAGATATTTTTTTTGTAGAAATTGAAAAGGCCTCTGCCAAAATGCTGTTGATCCACCCTACATCCAATAAATTTGGACTTCAGAATTTAGTTATGTTATGTTGAAATGCAGTAATTTACATAGTTAAGCAGTCAATACATTCAGAAACTGATTTTCACTATCTACTACTGTGCGGACTCGTCATGAACTTATTTGCCAACTATCATGTTTGCCTAGCAACCTAAGTGAGTGAAGCGTAACTCCCAGTCCGCTTATCTTAATATACACATTTTATTTGCTCCCTGCTTCGTATTTTATGTTTAACGAGTAAATGTGTGGTTTTGAAGGGCAATGGTACTTAAGTTAAACATAGAATAGACAAGGAATTATCAACGCTTTTGATTGTTAGGATAAGTGTAAATCATCCTTAACCACTAAACGCAGGAAACCGGAATTAGCCGTCCCCTTGAGTTTAGTTAATTCCAGTTTTGTACAAACTCTTAGCTAACTGTTATATTTCACTTCGTAAAAATAACACGTACACCTGCGCATTTTTGACATTTTGTAACAAAGTTGAAAAAAGTTTCGCCAAAATTAATGTAGCGAGAAAGTTTGCTAAGCTGCTAATTAGTTCTACTTAACTTTTTTGTGGATAACAAGTTTAATGTGGGTTCCCACTTGACACGGGATTTTCGGAGATTAATCAGACTGTTCTGGTAAGGAACAGTCCTAGAATGGACGTCTGGAGTTAAATAGCTTTAGATTATTCCTATTTTTAGTCTGGGTTATAGTTTAGTTTACAAAAATCTTAAAGATTTGGGTTTTTGAATCACCAGAAAAAAATATTTTATAGAAAAAAACATAACACAGGAAAATTAAAAAAGACAGTTGCGTGAATAAATTAGCTGATTTGTTTCACTTTTGTATTTAGTCGGGTTATAATCTATTCGGGTGATATTTTATATCTGATGATTGAAAAAACGGCCTATAATAAATTCAAATTACAGAGCAAAGTATATTGGCCGGCAGGCCTTGCTTTGTATTGCATTGAAGCGTGTATCAAATGACAGAGCAAAGTATATTGGCCGGCAGGCATTGCTTTGTATTGCATTGAAGCGTGGCCTGTACTTGAGCGACACAAACAAGAAGGAACCGTGTGTCACGAAGATAAGTATGTCACTTTCTTCGTCTTATTCCAGGGCTATAGGAAATCCGAATCAAAGCCAACTCCCGTTACCCTACCAGAGCATCAAAAGTTACCAGAGATGAATTGAACAAAGCTTCAAAAATACTATCCTCCCTTTGTACTAAGGTTAAAAGTATATTTTCTCTTACAAGGAAACAAAGTGACATATATTAATATCAGCGGGTGCGATAAAAGGTACCAGGGTCGCATAGGTGTGAGGTGTAATGGAGTTCCGCTGTCGAGGGACGCGGGGTCGAGTTCGGGACATTTCAACCCCTTGACGAGCATATATTAAGTATATGAAACGGGAGCTTGGCCTTTATTCTTTTGGTGTGACAATGATTAACAATTGAAAGGAAGAAAATATTTATTTCCATTTCCCGTGCGCAGAAGGTTTGCCGATAGACTCATAATGTCACGCGTCGATGGTCAGTAGGGTTGACAAAAAAGGTTATATAAATAGTTTTTTCAATAAATTTATTATTGTATATACTTTACATAAGTATATACAATAATAGTAAGTAATACAATACAATATTACAAAGTAGTCATCGGCAAACCTTCTGCGCGTGGCTTATAAATATGACACATACGAGATAAATAGTAGTAACAAAGTATTTGCATGGTGTGTATCGCATTTAAATATTCAAAATACTACACTATTAACTTACTTTTAAAATTTCGCGAAAAATATTTTAATATATGTTTAAACAATAATTAATGGGTACGCTGTTGACTCGTTTTAGATTTGATGTCATAACTTGTAATTCCTGTAAAAAAAATGAGCCTTCGGAGGTTTGTAACATAAAAAAAAGTCTTAATTGACTGTCAACTATGCTAGATGTCATACGAATGACGTGAATTTAGATCCTAACCGGGAAGCATGAATTACTTACTTAATACGGTACATGACAGTATGAAAAATATAGGCTGATTTTAATTTATATCGTAGATTACGATCTAAATATGACAAAAATAAATCGTTTTAATTAAATTAACTTATATTCGTCTATATTTTTGAGAAATAAAATTGTGATATTGCAGCCATTTCAGTTCATTGTCACGTGACTACGTGACAATGAACGCCAATAAGAGCGCGTGACGTCTTACGGTGCAAAACACAACAATTTGTGAATAAGTTCTTAGTGAAAATTCATCATTTTTCAGTACTTTCGCTGTAAAATAATAGTATTCCCATTGTGTTCATACGACGACAACAACCAAATACAATGGACGCCGGGTTTATAAAGGCAAATGCCAGTAATTTGCCAAAAATCGATGTCGTGATTCTGGATGTCTGTTTCGCAAATAACACCAATTTCTGCTCTGCAGAATATCATAATGTTAAAAATTCTGTGTAAATATATAACATTAATCAATAGCACCTAGTGTTAAAATTGTGATTAAGATATATAAAGTATTTTTTAATACATAAATTCATAATTATTTTTTAGGTTATGATAATTTAATATTAGTGAAAGCTGATGCTAATGGTAAAATTTCTTTTGTAGATCATCGCGAGCATCTTATGGAGATGATACCATAAATTATGTGAAATTGAAACGTGATAGCAAACTCCTTTATTGTAAAGTGTAAAAAATGCCCTGAGCATAAAGTGCTATCAAAATTATCGTCGTCGCAAGAGCGAAGAACCAACATGCACTTCTACGGATTGTTATTGGAAGAAATCGAACTATCACAGCTGTGAACCACTTTAAAATATGTAGTACTACGTCATATTACATACATAGGTATGCTACATAGCCCTAGTTTACCATTAAATTCAAATGTACTCATAAGTTTTTAGAAGGACAAATAATTAAACTTAAGGATTGTGCATTATTTAAATATCAACATAATTTTGTTCTCAGGAATTCAGCCAGTGCTTTAATGTATCAACTTGTTTTAAAATATAATGAAAAATGTTGTGAGTCATTTTAAAGAAATATCAGATGCTGTCATTAATTTTTTTTAAAGGAAACAAGAGAGCAGTTTAAAAGCAGTCTTTGGCATGAATTAAGATATGGATGGATAACACAGCATCACAGTCATATGAAGTAAGTAGATGCAAAACCCAAGAGAAAATTTGGAGCTGAAACTACATAAAAAATGAAGAAATGTGATTTCATATCAAGTCAACAATATCCAATGATTGCTGGTTCACCGAATAGTACATGTGAGATTGCATAGTAAAAATTGTCTACAGTACAAAACATATCCAAATTATAATAAAGATGGGAAGCCAGAAACAAACATGCTTAATTATAAATATAAATGTATTTGACTGCTAGGGAACATGTATACTTGGTGTAGTAGTAGAGCCTGATTTTTCTAATAATAAATTTTCTTAACTTTCTGTGTAGCAATTAGTTATGAATATGTTAATGTTATTACCGACAGTTGTTACCATTTTGAAAATGCCATGTGTACCCATCACACCATGTGTATAACAAAGCATATAAAGTAACCACTAAGTAGGTTCTGATCTCATCATTTTATAATAAAATAAAACTAAATTATTTTGGAGTTTTATTTAATGAGGCAATCTTATAAATGAACTAAACTATACTAAATATTAATATTTTGGCTAAAATAGACCATAAGGCTCAAAATAAAACTATTTATCAAAAATTGTCTAGTACGTTAAAGTTATGTTTTCTGTTAATAGTTAATAAGTAATTTAAGTTTTCTAATCTAATATGTGGATCTTACATTTTTGTTTGATCTTACTGTTTTACTTATTTTAATTACAAGATGACTTGAATAATCACCAGGATAATCGATATTCCCTCCGACCATTCCCCTTAAAAATGCGATTTTCCGACCCTGCCTCTACTCTGCCTGGTCTTTAATGTTTTGCAAAATCTAACCTCAATACGTAAGAATACCAAAAACTTGACCGATAATATTTTCGACATAAACAATTGTTATTACAATTCTAACTACTCGTTTTAATTTAAATTTACACGATGCTTCTTTTGAGTAACTTTACAAAAAATATTAAAAATTATCCTAGCTCCCGCGCTACAATACTAAAATGTATCCTGACTACTGTAAGCTAAAATGTGAAAGATGTAAAATATGTATACTTCGCACGACCTCTTTTGTCATCATTGGCATGTTTTATGATAAAATAGTGCTATGAGCTTATATGTTTAGGGAATATCATAAGCTTATACTACTGCATTTATCTAAGTTACGTAAAACTTTGTTTTGCTTTTACCGATTATTTTTTATTTACGAGTAATACTAACAACAAAAACAATATTTTTTATTTTATTTTCTGAATTCCTAAAAAACTTTTTCCATGACACAAAAACAAAATCACCAAAATCGATCTAGGTGATGAAGAGGATTCTAAACTCGATCTCAGTGCCACCTACCGGTTCTAATTGCGAATCTAAACCACCCAGTAACCTACTCAAACACACAAAAACAAAATCACCAAAATCGCTCCCGGTGATAAGGAGGATTCTAGCACCCGATCTCAGCGCCATCTACCGGTTCTAACTGTGAATCTGAACCATCCGAGAAACCACTCAAACACACAAAAACAAAATCACCAAAATCGCTCCAGGTAATTAGGAGGATTCCAGAACCCGATCTCAGCGCCACCATTGTGGCTATAAACCATCCCGGGATCCACTCAAACACACACACAAAATTTCATCAAAATCGGATGTATTGTTTACGATCCTATAAAGGACATACACACAAACATTCATTTTTATATATCAAGATTTCATACTGAATTTTGCTATTGTTATTATTCTACAAAATATACTATATAGGTCCAATTTCTCCTTTAAGGCCGGCAGCACATTGTCAGGACCTCTGGTATTGTTAATGTCCATAGCCACAATACTCACTTTCCATTATATTTGGGCCTGTCTGCTATCCATTAACAAATAAATAAAGATCCTTTATTTAGTACAATAATTACCTATGTAATATAATTATAATATAAGAGGCGCGCAGAAAGTGTGCCGATGACTGCTTACTATTATTGTATTGTATTACTTAGTATTATTGTATATACTTATGTTAACAGTATAAAATAATACATTTATTGCAACAACTATTTATGTAACCTTTTTTGTCAACCCTACTGACCATCGACGCGTGACATCATGAGGCTATCGGCAAACCTTCTGCGTCAGTATGTACAGTCTGACATGAAAAGGTTTGCCAATTTTCAAATTAATTCATTTAAAGTTCCGCGAGCACATGTCACCTTTTCAAACTAAATCACAATACAGTGTTCCACAGTATGTAACTGTTTCACAATAAAGTTTAAAATTACTTAGATTGAAGCTGTTTGATTTTTCCATCTTATTTAAGAAGATTGTTTAGAGATGTAAAACCTTTTCATTGGTTTTAATATAGTTTTTCGTTGCCCTCAAACCCCAGGAGGCATGCTCCCCACAGTATGGATATTCCCGCAGCCTGTGGGGACCATGTCTCCTGGGGTTTGGGTGCCCTCAGAAGTGACTATATCCTCTTTGTTTCTGATGATTAAAAGTATTATTATTACGTGGATCAATAAGTCCCGGGACTAACCAAGAAAAAAACATTTTTTTGGCAAAATTCCACTTTATTCATCAACATAGTCTCCTTCAAGAGCAACACAGTTAGTCCAGACCTTCTCCAACATTTCAATACCTTTCTTGTAGAACGATTCATCTTTGGCCTCGAAATAAGCTTTCGTTTCGGCGATGACTTCTTCGTTGGAGTAGAATCTCTTTCCTTAGAGCATTTTTTGAGGTCTGCAAACAGATATTAGTCGCTGGGGGCCAGATCCGGTGAATATAGTGGGTGCGGAAGCAATTCGCAGCCTAATTCTTAGCTCCAAACAGCGATCGGAATCAACGATTCGTTGTCGTTCTTGATCCGCCGTGAGCAAACGCGGCACCCTCTTTGACCACAGCTTCCTCATAGACAAATATTCATGCAAAATAACGTACACACTGTCGTATAACGTCTTTAAGATGTCAGCTATCACACGCAATTTTAATTTACGGTTTACAAAAACGATTTGTCGGAGTTTTTCGATGGTTCCCGGTTGAACAACCTCATTTGGCCGGCCGGAGCGTCCAGCATCTTCAGTGTCTGTACGACCACGTTTAAACTCAGCATACCACCGACAAATGGTTAATTTGATGGAGCAGAGTCCCCGTAACACTTTTCAAGCCATTGCTGAGCTTGCATTGTGTTTTTTTTTCATCAAAAAGAAATGATAAATCAACTCACGAAATTGTATCGAATGCATTGTTTTGGATATATCAAGACTAGCGTCACTTAAATCACTCTAACTCGTTGACTAAACATCAGAATGTCATGAAATTTTGACAGATATCTTTTGAAAGTTGGTACTCATGAAAAATCATGCGGAACTTTTGTTGGCAACGCCATCCATGTGTCAGTCCCGGGACTTATTGATCCACGGTTAAGCTCAATTTCTGTCATTGTCAGATATCTGTTACCAATATTCACATATGAGCAGGTTCAGCATTGACCATATTACATACCGTAGCTTGGGCCAAGTGGCGTGAGGTGACAGGTTTTATTTGTAATCCAAAAATACCGGTTAAATTAAAAGGACAGGTCTATAAATCCATCACTAGACCTGTCTTTTTGTATGGCAGTGAAGCGCGGCCTGTACATGAGCGACACAAGCGAGAACTGCGTGTCACGCAGATAAATATGCTGCGTTGGATGTGTGGAGTTACGCGGCAAGACCGTGTTAGGAACTCCCGCATCCGTGGCAGTCTTCATGTCCGTGACGTAGCAGACAAATTCCAAGAGTGTAACTTACGCTGGTACGGCCATGTTTTACGAAGACCGGCTAATTATGTGAGGAACAAATGTCTAGCTATGTCGCCTCTGCCAGGTCCCGGTCGAAAGGGGAAGGAAGCCCGGGAAATGTTGGCATGACGTTGTGAACGATGATATGCGATACCAATGGTCTCAAAACGGGGGATGCTGAAGACCACGCGAAGTGGAGTTGAAAAAGTAGGAAAGCGGACCCTGGGCGACGGAGTGAACGATCCGAACGCAACCGGGATTTATCGTTCGGATGATGATGATGACAACGTGAAGTATCAAAATAATGTGAAAAAGGCCATGCATAATCAAGTTCGAAATAAATTTCAATGCAAGTCGACTCGCAAAAATATTCATTTATTATCTGACATTAAATCTAATCTTGCTAAACAAGTCGCACAACAATCGCGGGACGTCGCCGCGACAGACACGCGAACAATAGTTGCAGCGACACGTCGCCGCCCGTCGCTAACAATGGTTGGGAATGTTAATTGCTATCGTTTGTCGCGCGACACTGATAAATGTTGATGCTTGTCACTTGAAGATTTCTTAGAACACGCATTCGACGGAAGAGACGCTGCGTTTTAATTTGTCGAAACATTTTCTGAACTGACACGTTTTTATGTTTGAGAAAATATGGTAACATATTTGTATGTTTCAAATGTCTAAAATACATGCTGGTATTTAAGTGCGAAAGTTACTTTGTTTGTATGTTTTTTGCTTCTTCTGCATAGATTCAAAAGTTTAAACAATTATTATACTCGAATTAAAATCCCGTTGGAATTACTATAGAATTTATTAGAACTATACAAACACGTATAACACAGATACAAATATAACTGGACACAACCAGTACAAACTGCACGATTCAATAACACGCGCAAAGTCCGTCACTATATAGCTTATCGAATGTAGACGTCTTGACCGTATCGTAATCGTCAGTTGACTGGCTCACCCCTTCGTTCGGTCATTGTTTTATACTAAACTTTACAATACAACAATCGACGTAATCTGCACACCTGCGGCCATAAACGAGTACAGTAAAAATAGGATGTTTCTCTTAATTACAAAAAGTAAAAAAAGAAGTCCAAATGCGAGAAAGTTAATAAACTGCAGGTGTGCATTACTATGGAAATGATATATAAATACGTTGCATAAATTTGTTTCTTCTATAGACAGACTTGGAAATAAACAGATTTTCCTGAAATTTTAAGTACTTTAAAGTCCTTGGTAGATGGGATGATGACTTTTAGTGTAGGACGCGACGTGCGTTGATACTTAGGCGTCCCATCTTCCAGACACGGCCGTTTTAGCTGGCGTTGCTGCTGCACAAATTTGCATCTATTGAAAATAGATATATTAATATTTGTTGCGTTCAGTGTCGAAACTCTAGGACCATGGGGTTTCGAAGCCTATCGGTTTTATCAAGATCACTCGTTTGATAGCGGTCTCACGTGACTAGAAAGCTGGTCTGTACTCGGGGCAACGCATCGGCGTTGCCATCCAGCGCGGAAATGCGGTCAGCGGTTTGAGCACCTTCACAACCGACATCGATTTGGGCCGATTGATTTGTATTTCTTTTTTATTAAGAAACTGTACATAATTTAAACTTTTATGTTAATATTAAACCGAATTAAGTACCTTAAAGAATATGAAAGGTTGTTAGATGATTATAGACCATTTTTAATCGACTTCAAAAAGGAGGAGGTTCTCAATTCGTCTGTATGTTTTTTGTATATTTGTTACTCGATTTTTCCGTTAATTGTAGACTGATTTTCTAAACTTTTCTTCTAATCAAAAGGTAATACTCCCGAATTGGTCCCATTGTCACTAAGTCAGGATGTGATGAGTGGACGTCTTCGTAACATGACATCTTCGTAATTGTAAACCAATTTTCTAGAATGCCGAACATAATAATAGGGGAAATACTATGTATAAACAAGTGTATTACAGAAAATTTTATTTTCCCTCGTTCATTTTCTTACAAAATGTCCGCCCATCGTTTAATTGCATTGCAATGCTTTCTCAAGGTAAAAGTCGATTTTAACTAAATTCTGAACGAATTGTAACAGCATAGAATAATTGATTGCATATATTGAATCAGTCATAAAACATATTTAAAATATAATTCAACAGTGTTTTTATACATCAAACAAAATGACATTTCCTAAAGAGTATGAGATGAGATGAGTAAAAGTATAACAATGACACAAAGAGATTGCGATAGATAAGAAGCATTTGAGAAGACCAATGAAGTAAGATGTTTGGCCATTTGCTACGATACGACACGTTATAAACGTTAATCGAAAGCAAAGTGGAAGCAAGGAGAGGGAAGGGAAGACCAAGGCGAGCAATCACGGATCAAATAAAAGAAAAAGTGGGTCTAGACATAGACGTAAAACAACTGGCACATAATAGAGAAGACTGGAGGAGGCTCCATCGACAAGAACATAAAAAAACTTGAGAGGTGTCAAGGGACACCCGGATGGAACGAAGTTCCATATTTATTATTTACAAAAAACCTGTATACACTCAACAAAATAGTAAATGAGTAAGTTTGAATCCTATTTACTTCAATATAAGAAACAATTTAAATTTAAAAATTTAAAATTTAAAAATCGAATCACATCCTGCAATTCGACTCTTGAAACAAATTTAACTTTAAACCAGATTCGCGATATTGCTCCTTATTTTAATGACATTAAGACTCTATATGTCCGCAAATGCTATCTGTACGTCAGCAACCCATGACATTTAAATAATAATGTACTCCAAATTAAACTCTGGCATAAAGGGTTATGCAACTGCATTTTATCTTGGCAAGTTCAAAAACTGTCGTGACAACTTTTTTCGTAAGAATTTTTTCCGTCTAGCCCTCATTCGTACCGCGCGATAAGGAACTACGTTCCAATAGATCGTAAATAATAGATCGATAGAAAGAGTATGTAAATTAATGATGTAAAACGCCAAAGTCAATAAACTGATGTGCGTAAAAATATTCTGGTAGAACGCCTTGAATTTAATCTCGTGAATAGAGCAAGATTCACCGCAAACATTCAACAGACATCTCTATAATTTGATCACAAAACACCACACTCCCTATATTTTGATACTTTTAAACGAATAGGAGACATTCTTTTGTACACTATTTTATTTTTTACAGGCTTTTGAAGTTCTTCGAAAGTGTAATAGGCTTTTAAAATTATTCCTTGATTATTTTCTACAGAAAAGTCTCAGACACAAAAGAGTCTACACAAGACGGAGCGGATTAGGATGTCTTCCAGAGTAATTACTTAAACTAAATATATTTTTAAAAATAAATTGTACGAATTACGTACAAAATTGATGGTAAGGAATTATTACATAAGATCTCAGAAAACTAGAAACATTAAACGCTAGTTCTTTAGTAAAGAATGGGCCATCAGAATCTTATATCACACGTCCAATAGTTTCCTTGACACCAGGCCCTTTTCATATAGGAGTATATCGTTATATTAATACGTGAAGCAAAAACTTTGTACCCCTTTTTACATAAATTGCGTGGACGGAGGAGTGTGAAATTGCACACACTTATAGTTTACATAGAGTAAGAGTGTAGAATGCGAATATTTTTTAAAAATTATGCATAAAAGATACATTAAGAACCGCTTGCATAAGGTTGCTTAAATTTATTTAAGAAACATAAAACGTATTTAATACTCTTAAATACAATTAGCGTCTTTCCCAACGCAAAATTTGCCGCTAAATAGGTTTAAAGTACTGTCAATACGTTCTGTGTAAAACGTATTTAGGCAGTTTAATGTGATTAACTAATTTTATTTAAAGGCGATCAATTAATTACAAACATTACACACACTACCATGTATTTGACACACACACGCATATACTCTTTTATTTATTGTTGAAGTCAAATTATGAGTGTAGCCGTGGTGAAATCTGTGATTATAGAAGTATAGTAATTTGACAACAGAACCTTAATAATGTTCAAACTTATATAAAATTCTAGTATTTTTTAAGCTAAAATCTTTCTTAACTAGTCTAGCCAGTAATCCCGGAATATCGCGGCTAAATGCGCTCGGCTGTTCTCGATCATTGTCCGGGTTAAGAGCTGCCATTAACAACCCTCTCGTACGACTTTTTGTCGCTTTCTCTGCGAATGTAGTGTTTCGAACGAGTCACTTTTGCTTCTATGCTTCTGAAACGCCACGTTTTGTTCCGAAATCCACTTTGAATGTTAGATTCTTTTTCAGGAAAATACGTAATGGTTTGAACCCGTCTAAGTTCTTGATAGTATTTTTAGGATATCGATTGCCTCGATTTATTCGTGTCGCAGGGAGACCTGTAGTATGTAAGTATGGACAATTATAATAGTGACATATCTTCGCTGATCCTTTTGTCTCGTGTTATTGTGGTAGCGTCATGCAGGAATCATTATCTTGATTACTCTGCCCTACTAATTGCACTTGCTGTAATCAACTTTTTTGGGTTTTTCATTTTTTGCAAATATGGTATCTCAAGGCACTAAATAAAGCTAATTTTTTTATTGTTTTTTAGATACACTAAAAATTACGTAAGATTACTCCGTTCATATGTTATTTAATTAAAATCTAGTTTTTATAGACACTTGTATATGGGGGAATATATAATTGCTAGGTTGCCTATAAAAATGTGGCCGCTAGTATTTATATTAAAATAATATACATATGTTTGATATTTTGGGAAAAAAATCATTCACTTGTTTTTAAAGTAAATTTTATATCAAATTAAAGCATTTTTTTTCTGTGTGCGATGGAATAAGGTTGCCTATGTAAAAGTGACCGCGAATAGTGTTGCCAGCTGTCAAAGGAAAAATAGAGTCGAAGAGAGTGAACTGGTACTTCTAGGTTTGACTAGAAAAACTTTAGTCAAAGGCTGAAATTGGAATTTATTTCGGGTTTTGTTGAAAGGCCTTGGACAAGCCTTGGATAAATCAATCATTCCGGGAAGAGACTGCATATCGACCTTCGACAATAACATATACACAACAATTTAAAATAAAACTGTTAATTAAATACTGATCTAAAATTTTCATTAAATTGTGAAGGGCACGTACGTACCAATGGTCTTGAAAGCGGGGATACCGATGATCACGAGAAGTAGACATGAAAAAGTAGGATAGCGGACTCTGGGCGTCGCGTGTCGGTGTAAACACTCCGAACGCAACCGGTATTTAACATTCGGGTGATGATGATCTAAAATTTTCATTGAATTCTGTTGTACTATTTTAAAACCTATATCAAAGACGATTAGATAAAATGACAAATAAAAATCGAAAGACAGCCATTTATAAACAAGCTTCAACATATACCACTTGTCGGCAATTGGGAGTTCCTCCGTACTCCCTAGATACTTGTAAGTTATCCATTGCACGTGGCACAGGCTCTTTCATGCCATACGTGTGCAAGCTATGTAATGAACTGGAACCCGCGGTTTTCCCAGAGTCCTGTAACTACCAACCTCTGTGATCGTTTTGGTTTTAGAAAAAGAAAAGTATATTTATAATGAAAGACATATCAGTGGCCTGCGGGTCGCGATGATTACTACCTATTACCTATCTATGTAGTATGTATGTAGAGAAATTCTGTTAATTCCCCAACTCGGTCGTTATGGGGCTACAATATGGGGTTGTTTAAAATGGACGTAAACATATATTTAAAGTCTCAACGAGGTAGGCAACGCATCGGCTCCCTTAGTGTTGCAGATGTCCATGGGCAAACGCAACGACTTATCACCAACTAGGATCATTGCCAGTTTGCTCACAAGCAACCACAAGAAAATCAGTTTTCAACTTTATAACAAATTAATTTTTTCATTGTTTTAGCCATAGAAATAAACTTTAATTTTATTTATTAGAACATCGTCAGTAAAAACCTTATTTATATAACGAAAACACATTAGGGTGCACTCAGAAACGCCGCACCACTGACTCTCAACTATTTCTTTGTGCTTTCAAGTCAGCTTTGTGGAAGGAGTTTCGAGCGAGGGTATCTTGCGGTCACAGTTGATCTTATAACAGACTCGTTTGATATCAACTTTAGGGGTTTATTAAATTCACACTATTTTGATAAAGCATTATCTGACAATCCATATATGTAGCTTTGTCGAAGTACTTCTTTATGTAGCTATAGAATAGTGTTACGAGCTACAGGACTCGAATTGAAATGCCGTGGGAATGACTATAGAATTTATTAAAACTATATCAACACGTATAACATAGGTACAAATATAACTAGACGCAATGAATCCCAATGTAATGCACAATTCAATAACACACGCAAAGCCCGTCACTAAAATGTACACGCGTCTTGCCTCACTTGTGTTATCGTTTTGACTGCCCCACCCCTCCGTTCGGGCATTGTTTTATACTAAACTGTATAATATAACAAAGGATCGCGTTCACTGATATGAGTTAATCCGCACATCTGGCAAGCTTGGACGCAATGCAATAACAACAAGGATTAGTTCAACACTAATGACGGCCATTAAACAAGTACGATAACAATAGGATGTTTTTCTTAATTGCAAATTTTAAACATGAAATAAGCAAAAGAACTCCGAATGCAGGAAAGGTAATAAACTACGTTTTACGACAGCCACGTGCGCTCATTTCTTTGTCGGTATGTAATAATAGAATACAATAAATAGAATGTACTTTATTGCCTGAAACAACAATAGGCGGTCTTATTGTTAAAAGCAATTACTCCCAGACAACCTTCTGTGGATTAGAAAAAAATGTCTAACATGTGGGTTTTGGTGTATAACTAGAATATAAAGTATATAATATAATTTTGAAATTTATATCTAACTATAATATAATTTTTCTATAGGTAGGTACCTATGTGTGTGTCACGGAACTCCAAAACAGCTAGATCGATTTTGATGATTTTTTTTGTAGATTGTACTTGTAGGTGGTGTGGAAATCTTGTATCAGATTTAGATTTTTTGAAAGCAATGAAATGTCTGCCGGGCCCACAAGTAGTAACCTGTATTAATATTATAACTGCGAAAGTAACTCTGCCTGTCTTTATGTTCCGTTTTCACGGAAAAGCTACTGAACAGATTTGGCTGTAACTCAGTATGTATATATCGACGGGTGCAAAGTAAAAAGAGATATCTGCAAAATAGCTACTTTACAGGAGAGCGAAAAGATGGTCGAATTAACTTCGTAGTATTTGAAAGAACATACGTAGCTGGCTTTTTACGTACGAAAATTTATTGAAATAATGTGATATATGCAAAACAAATAATGTCATATTGTAAAGAATTGTTTTATTAAAACGATTGTACAATAAACTAAAAATCATCATTTTGTAGATAACTTTATTTACTTTGCACCCGTCGATATATTTTCGATGCCGAGGATGAATATAGGATACTTTTTATCCCAAAAAATGCGATAGTTTCTGGGATAAAAATACATTAATATCTCTGTTTGTTATGCTTTTACGTAAAAACTTCTGGACCGATTTGGCTGCAATACGGTATATATATAATGTTAATACCGATGGTGGACAACATATACTTTTTAACCGACTTCGAAAAAAGGAGGAGGTTCTCAATTCGTCGGAATCTTTTTTTTTTTTCTTGTTCCTTTTTTTTTTATGTATGTTCGCCGATTACTCCGCCATTTATGATCCGATTTACGTGATTCTTTTTTTGTTCGACGCGGAATAGCTTCCAATTGGTCCCCTAAAAATTTTACATAGTTTGGCCCAGTAGTTTTCATTTTATGGACATTTTTCATGGAAATAATTTTCACTCCGTTCCATATGTTCGCCGATTACTCCGTCATTTATGATCCGATTTACGTGATTCTTTTTTTGTTCGACGCAGAATAGCTGCCATGTGGTCCCCTAAAAATTTGACATAGTTTGGCCTAGTAGTTTTCATTTTATGAACATTTTTCATGAAAATAATTTTCACTCCGTTCCATATGTACACCAATTACTCTGAGATTTATGATTCGATTTACGTGATTCTTTTTTTGTTCGACGCGGAATAGCTGCCATGTGGTCCCCTAAAAATTTGACATAGTTTGGCCCAGTAGTTTTCATTTTACGAAATTTTTTTTGTTCCGGGTTCTTAGGACCTATATTTTTTAAGAAGCGCGGCACCATTTGTAGGTCCACCCATACATAGCTAGACACTAAAAAGTAACAAATAAAATTTAAAAACTTCGTTTAAAAAAACCGACTTCAAAAACTAAAAAACTAAAATGTATAAAATAACTTATTTCTAAAGCTATTATTATTAATATATATTATCTAACACATCTTGAAGTCGGTGCAAAGCAAAACATAAAAATTACTATATTTTGAAAATTACTAAGCACCGATTTTAAGATGTTTTAGATAATATATATTAATAATAATAGCTTTAGAAATAAGTTATTTTATACATTTTAGTTTTTTAGTTTTTGAAGTCGGTTTTTTTAAACGAAGTTTTTAATCATCTTTAAAACTTACTTTAAAAGTTATCCCAGAAAGTAGGATAAGTTTTTGTTTTGTATTTGCCATTTTCGTCATTTTGGTTAATTTGGTCGATTTGGTCATTTTGGTGTACATAATATGTAGTTTTAATATTAAAAATAGGCATAGACACTTTTCATCCGGGAGATGGGATTGTTCGCGACATAAAATGAAGTGAATCTTCCGGGGAAAATACCACTAACATAAAAAATCAACACAGTGTAACCTGTGTTTTAACCTCTTTAAACGAGAGACACGCACTAGAGGTAAACTAGTATATACCTATAGAAGATATACATAAAAGTGTTTTTTTTTATATTTTGTGTATAAACATGTGTTACGCGATGTCCATCGCAGTAGTCGTGAGAATAGAGTATATTAATATCACATAGACAATCGTCATAGATAATAATATTTTTAGTCGATTTATCAGAAAGTTCGATTTATAATGAAATTACTATTTCTACCGGCTAGTTAATTTTATAAGCCCACTAAATTATCGTCTAGATAATTTAGTGCATCAGTAACTAATTATTATAATTGTTTTTATGATCCTGGCAACACTATGACGTAATTGCTATTTTTAGCAATGATGCAATATTATTGTTTTGTAGGGTAGCATTTTCGTATAAAAGGCGGTGTGGCGTGTAGACGGTGTTTATTGCTTACTGTGTGGTGTGAATAGTCACACCAAATGCTGAACAATAAAGGGGAAACCCTGCCCAAATAGTTAATATTTGGTATATATGGTACTTTCTTACCCAAATCTCTGCAAGGCTGTTACACATGCATGGACACTAAAAATAATATTTTTTTAATAAATAAGGCACATGGAAAAGCTCGCCTTTAATAAAGTTCCAAAACCCTAAATGATTAGACGGCGGTGAAGTTTATTCTTTACTAGAACAACTTGTACTCCTAATTGGAAAAACATAAGACACTTAGAGTTATGGTTTGCTCGTCATGATCTCAACTTTGGTGCTCCGCTTAGTGCGCAACTTGGTATACGATTTCCCAGTAGGTATAATTTAATTTGATTCCCGTGACGTCACTGGCCAAATTAGCAATGCATAGGACATTTGCCGCTCTGTTCAAGAAGTATGAAAAATAAATTACATTCAATACGAATTAAATTATAGATGCATACAGAAAGAGTAATGAACGTATCTTGGTTTCTGCGTCCAGCTAAGTTTCTGGGTGAAGTTTAAATAAAGTGCTATAAGATACCTTCAAGACCGGAAGCACCGTCACCTAGGGATGTGTTGTAAACATCCCTAGGTGACAGTAACTTTAGCTCCAGTGAGATGAACCAATAGTTTGCTTGCTATATTCCAGCTATAGAAATGAACAGATTATGGGATGACGTCATTATTTGAATTCGAACTGCAATACTTATAAATTTTGCATCCGTGCAGGAAAGGAGAAAAAATACAATATTTGTGTCCGGGGCCTCTCCAAAGAGGTGACAAAACAACCCACAGTCAGGTGTTAGGGTGTAGTGGAACTTTTATAAGCTAATAGATGGCGCTGTGCAATAATTGAAGTTGCAAATGTTTTCCGAAATGTACAATAATATATACAAATTTCCACAAGTTGTAAATGTAAATGGGCCAGCGAGGAGAAAAACTAGCCTCGCTGGAAGATCTTCCTCTAAGACGGAGGAGCAGTCCATCTCGGTCCTCTCCACCCTGTGCCGGGCACTCCCTATCCTAAAAGTAAAAGGTTATTTGCCTCGCCTGGATGACTACCACCCCGGCCTCCGGTACAGAGAATGCTGCCATAACAACCTTGTGTTCCAGCATTAGTGGCCAGGTTCCAGTCTCCCTTCAAAGAGCGGCAGCACATTGGTAGATCTTTGTTGTTACAAATGTCCATAGGCGACGGTAACCGCTTTCCATCAGGTGAGCCGTCTGCCTGTCTATTGAACTCATTAATAAAAAATACATGTGTTTTTTGCATGCAAATAAAATGCAAAATTTATTTAATGTAGGTGTTTAACTAGAAATTCAAATACAGCTCTTTGAGATTAATCAATTCATCATTCGATAGTTAATTTTTACTTTTCTATCATCTTTGAATTGCAGACTTATGGCCGATTTTTAATACGCTTATATTAACTTCATACGTATGTATGTACGTACGGCATCTTTGAACATGATTTTGACCCCCTTCAAAACGTCGGATTAACTCGAAATTTGGCATACTTATTTAGGACCAATGACAATTGCAATATTTTAAACAGTTTGATCCGTTATCCTTACTAAGATAATCAGGATTAGCGATTTTTTGTGAGCATATAACAATTGCAGAGACCGTCAAGGTGAAACACCGCTCTTCTATGCAATAGCTAATAGAGATGTAAATATCATAAAGCTATTGTTAAATAATCACAAAAAAATTAAAAATATATAATGGTTAAAAAAAACTAAAAAAATACGCTTTTATAGAAAATCCAACTAAAAAATAGAAAATAAATTTGAATTAAAAATAGTGTAATAAAAAATGATTTTATTTTAGGGGTGCTTTTCAGGATATTATTGAAATAACCCTTCTACCCATATCTGTGTTTAAGTAAAAACTAAAATAAACTAAGTTATAAAATACAAGCGATTATAGACTGTGTAACAAATCGCTGCCAGATGGAAGCGTGCCCAGAAGGCTGGCTGCATTGCCGCGCTGTATGGCGATGCTTATTTGTTGGGCGAAATATGAGCCAGCCTTCTGATCACGGGTGGCAACAGAGAGTTTCTTACAAATCTCTTCGAAGAAACTCTTTGCCGATGGACCCCACGGACCTAATGTTTCAACTCCAAACGGCACAAATATGTAACCCCTTCCTAAGGTTTCATATTTGCGCCGTTTGAGCCCTTCAGCTTTTAAAGCAGCATTGCCAGCCTCTAACTCAGTCATTGGAAGATGTGAGGGCGCTAGAGTGTCTACACATGTCGCGTCCCAAACAAGCGGCCGACCCATCTTCCAAGGAATAAGTGACATACCATCCGGCCTCTTGCCATCGTCCGCGTACCAAGCCATTCGGTTCTAATACGGCCGGTACGCCGACGCTGACAAGAGCCCGGCGGATGATGTCATTGAGGCTGGCATGGCGAGATCTTCGACCAACACTATGTAAACATGCTAATCCGTGGTGTCCAAACGGGTCCACCACACTCCCACACTGGCAACGATGTGGTACACAACATAGGGCCCCCAAGCGAAGGCTCGCAGCTAAACGAAAAGTAGCCTCATCTAGGAGTGTGCCTGTATTGAAGGATGGGTGTGCCTGCAGCCATTGTCCCGACTCCCAAGTAGCAACGGCCAAAAGGCGAGCTCGCTCTGTCGAACTGGAACACGTTGGTAGGAGACTTTCCCGTGTCAGTTCGCAGAGCGGCTCGTCCAAAACTCGTTGGGAAGTCGGAACAGTGGGCAGGGTAGAGTTAGGGCAGGCCATTGCTCAGGCTTTTTTGGCATCGGTCAGATATGGAATTTCATAGTCTAAATTGATTTTTACACGCTTTATATTAGCTTCACTTGTATGTCAGTATGTCTGTAACCGACCCCTTTGAGCTCGATTTTGTCCTACTTTGAACGATCAGATTTAATTCATACTTTGCACACCTGTCAAAGGTCGATGACAATGCAATAATATAGTATCATGGAGCTGATCTGATGATGGAGTGGGAAGGTGGCCATAGGAACTCCTGTACTAAACAAGATAGACCCTTCGTGTTTGGGCTCGTATGTTTATATCGCGTGACAATGCAATAATATGGTACCATGGAGCTGATCTGATGATGGAGTCGGAAGGTGGCCATAGGAACTCCTGTACTAAACAAGATAGACCCTTCGTGTTTGGGCCCGTATGTTTATATCGCGTGACAATGCAATAATATGGTACCATGGACCTGATCTGATGATGGAGTCGGAAGGTGGCCATAGGAACTCCTGTACTAAACAAGATAGACCCGTCGTGTTTGGGCTCGTATGTTTATATCGCGTCAAAATGCAATAATATGGTACAATGGAGCTGATCTGATGATGGAGTCGGAAGGTGGCCATAGGAACTCCTGTACTAAACAAGATAGACCCTTCGTGTTTGGGCTCGTATGTTTATATCGCGTGACAATGAATAATATGGTACCATGGAGCTGATCTGATGATGGAGTCGGAAGGTGGCCATAGGAACTCCTGTACTAAACAAGATAGACCCGTCGTGTTTGGGCTCGTTTTACTTGTCTTGGCTAGCACTCTGCTGCTACATGATATGCAGGATCTCAAAAGCTTGTATTTAAAAACATTTAAACAAAAATCAACTAAAAAATGAAAAATAAATAATAGTTTAAAAAAACTAAAAAAAACACGCTTTTATAAAAAATCCAACTAAAAAAACAAAAAATAAAATTTAATATAATATAAAAAAGCGTGGGGTGTATTCAATTAATAATATAATATCTTAAAAAGCGCTTTGAATACACCCCACGCTTTTTTATATTATATTAAATTTTATTTTTTGTTTTTTTAGTTGGATTTTTTATAAAAGCGTGTTTTTTTTAGTTTTTTTATTTCTAAAAAATTTAATATGATTTAGTATTACTTGTACTATAAATTATTAATATATAGTATATGTATATATTAATAATATATAGATATCATATCTCAAATTCAAATTCATTTATTTATATAAACTTATTTCTAGGCCTTATATAATTATATCTAAAACTTATAGTAACACATTTTGAATTAAAGTTAAGGCTACAATTTTTTTTTGGCGGCGGTTGCTGCACTAGACTCGAGGTCTGTATCGCGGCACCCAACACAATTTTATTATAATATAGAAACTTAAATATAGTGGATCTGTTCATAAAATATTTATAACTATTGAACACCATGCACCCACGCTTTTTTTTACAATAAAATCATTTTTTTATTACACTATTTTTAATTCAAATTTATTAAAATTTATTTTCTATTTTTTAGTTGGATTTTCTATAAAAGCGAATTTTTTTGTTTTTTTACACTATTATTTTTGAATCACTAGATAAAGGCTATTTTTAGAACAAAGCATTTTACGAGTTGCAGGACTCGGATTAAAATGCCGTTAGAATTACTATAGAATTTATTAGAACTATACAAACAGGTACAAATATAATAACATGCGCAAAGTTCGTCACTAAATAGATTACCAAATACACACGTCTTGCTCCGCTTGTGCTTCTCGCTCGACTCCGATCTCTCCATTGAGGCATTGCTTTATACTGCACAAATTCAATATGTCTTTCGGCCGCGTAGACTGAATTTCTTAGAATCACACCTGGCTAATGAGTACCATAAAATATTTCAATACACAATGCGTTGTTTTTCTAATTACAAATTTTAAACACAAAGTAAACAAAAGAAGTTCAAATGCCGACAAGGTAATAAAATCTGTTTCTACAGACTCAGGTGTTAAATTGATTTTGTGTCGGCACCTCGGTAATAATAAATGTCACTTGCATGAATAAAACAGTTGAATGTTTTCTCTTTTGAATTCACTCAGGCTATAATTTATTGGACTGATAACTTTTGTCTAACGATTGAGAAATCGACCCATAATAACAATGGTAACTTATTTGACTTGTGACAGTGTTGATTAAGTACAGGCCTCTTTGGTTCACCAGAACCCAGAGGACGTGACTCGATGTTCGGTAACGTAATTTTCAGGTGGGCCTTTTAGTTAAAACTCTGGTATGTGTACTACTAGAATTACTCTCTAGAATGTATTTTGTATGTTATTTATAAGCGTATTTTACTTAGCTTCATAGTAAAAAAAAATTATAAGCTTATTGCAAGCTCGATTTTTTATTATATCTAATATTGTTACGAGTGCGGGACTTAAATTAAAATGCCGTTGGAATTACTATAGAATTTATTAGAAATATACAAACACGTACAACACAGGTAAAAATATAACTGGACACAACCAGTACAAACTGCGCGATTCAATAACACGCGCAAAGTCCGTCAATATATAAATTATCGAATGTACACACACGTCTTGCTCGAATGGTAATCGTCGCTTGACTGCCTCACCCTTCCATTCGGGCGTTGTTTTATACTAAACTGTACAACACAACAATCGACCGCGTGGACTGAAATTTCAAAGAAAACGTAATCTGCACACCTGCGGCCATAAACGAATACAGTAACAATAGGATGTTTTTCTTAATTACACATTTTAAACACTAAGTAAACAAAAGAAATCCAAATGCGGGAAAGGTTATAAACCAGGTGTGCATTCAAATTTTCGGCGTGTAACAATATTAAGAGAAAATATATAAGTTCTGGAAATAGTGATGCTTTGTGATACAGCGTGATTAGAAGCAAAAATATTTCGAATTTTACCTGTGTCAAATTGCTTCAGACGGACAAATCCTAACACATATGTCATTGTGACATACCAATAATATGTCAAAAATTCAAATATCAATCAATAAAATAATGTCACATTTGACATTTGTACCCAAAGTTAAACTGATTTTGTTATGACGTAATAAAATTTATGAACGATTACGACTTGTGTCCCATAAAGGAAACGAAAGCGAGGCTTTGGAAATGCGATATAGGCAGTAGGTAGGTAGTATAGTAGGCGATATAGTATATTATTGTTTAGAAGAAAATTTATCAGTATTATTAATCTGTACCTTAGTGTCTGAAAGAGCTTAATTGTAATAATTCTAACTTCAATTTTTTTCACTTATTATATATAATACATATATTTTGTATTATATAATATTCAAACGGCTAAAATGTCTTATTCATACATAAACAAGATACTAGAATAATTATGAGTTCTTGTACTCGCTCAAATTTGTGTAATTCTAAAAATTCAAATGTTTAGTTTTAATTTTCTTTGATTGTAGTTTTAAAAGGGTTTTACGCCTGAAATGAAGAATTTGTTTTTTCAAGATCACGAGCCATAAAAATGGCTCGAACATTGTTGTTTAAGTAAGTAATTTGTATAAGTGATTACCGCAGTCAAATTTATATTTTGAAGCTTTCTCATCGTAGATAATATTAACGACAAATATTGATAATTTTCAATCTTGCTGACAACAAAATAAGGGTTTATTTGTTTTTGTTTTCAAGTCATGTAGAGTATAAAGTGCATTCGTTTTCTTAGTGTAGGTGGTGACAGATTCTCGTAGCGTTATTACGCGTCGCATAGCAACCGTAATGTATGACAAGAACTTGACATTTGGCAGGTAACCCGTATCACATGGAGAGCATTACTCAATAACGAACACCCGACTGAGTTGAAATGGAATTTATTGACGTTTCCCCAGACGTATGCGTAAGTCCAAAAGTTTGGAGGAACTCGCATTTACAAATTTTCAAGGTGAGTGAAAGAGAGTTTGTGTCGATTTAACTTTTTTTATTGTTGAATCAAAGCAGACAGGCTGACGACCCAACTGTGATGGAAAGAGGTTACCATCGCCTATGCACATTAGCAATACCAGAGGTGCTGCCAATGTGCTGCGGCCTTGAAGGAGAAACTGAAACCTGCCCACTGATGCTGGAACACAACCGAAAGTTATTATGGCAGCATACTCTAGGGGTGGTACCCATCCACTCGGGCTGTGGGTTGTTTTGTCGCCTCTTACGACAGGGCCGACCGGCCGCAGGAATTAGTTATTTTTTCCTCTGTATTTAAAGGAACGTTTTGAATTCCTACATCTTTCTCATTCCCGTTATTTGCGCTCTAATAATAATCTCTCCTTAATAACACCTGTACACACTTCTTCCTTCGTTGATAACTTTTCACGGTACAGGCTGTCCGTTTATGGAACTCAATGCCACTTAACATCAGACAAGCTTAAATCAGTTAAACTCAAAAACGTAAGTCAATAAAACCCCCGATTTTGAAATATTCTTCATTGGTGCTCCGCTCCTGTTGGTTTTATCGTAATCATATATAGCCTATAATCTTCCTCGATAAATGGGCTATCTAACACTGAAAGAATTTTTCAAATCAGACCAGTAGTTCCTGAAATTAGTGCGTTCAAGTACAAAAGCAAACAAATTCTTCAGCTTTATATATTAGTACTAGCTGTTCCCGCGACGTCATCCGCGTGGAATTTGTTTTCAAAACCCCCCGATTTTGAAACATTTTTCATTGCTGCTCCGCTCCTATTGATCTTAGCGTGATGATATATAGCCTATAGCCTTCCTCGATAAATGGGCTATTCAAGACTGAAACAATTTTTCAAATCAGACCAGTAGTATCTGAGATTAGCGCGTTTAAACAAACAAACAAACTCTTCAGCTTTATATATTAGTATAAGATTTTTAATGAATTAATGAATGAATAACTTTATTGCAAGTATATTGTGTTAAAGTATATTATAATAATAATACACATTAATGTAACTTTTAAACTTGTACTTGGAATGCTTCTTATTATTTATTGTCTTCACCGCCGCTGTTGTCTTAATATTTTAGTTTAGGGGATTGCCTGTAAGAGATCGCTTTAAGCGATAAGGCCGCGTTTTGTTCAACAATTACTGAACTTAGTTTTAATTTTTGGTGAACAATAGTGTTTTTCATTCATTAATAATTGTGAAGGTGATCTGGAAGATATCCGGCGTCGACAAGACTTCATATTATTTTATATACGATTTGATTTCATCTGTATATGCAATAAAGAACAACCATCAAATTCTTCATTCATTCACTATTTAATCGATATTATAAATCGATTGTGTGTCCACACGGAATGCGCGGTGACGGGGGCCTGAGGAGGGCGCGGCGATCGGAGGTGTGCGGTGACCACAGTGAGCCGCGAGCTCTCGTAGCGGGTCGAGGTATGTCAGGTATTGCAAATTATGGACGACGAGCTGCTCCGAATTTGGACGAATACGTAAGCAGCTGTTTGTGAGAAAGTATGTAGGTGTATAGGTATCTATCATATCTTTATAATGCCACACTTACCGCATGTGCGCGCCCCATAAGTATACATCTAGGTATATATGTATACATAGGTGATTTGTTTTCTTATCGGTCACCACACTCAAAAAGTGTAACTTGAATTCAAAGAAAAATAAAATACTGCATAAATAAATAATTATAATTGCATAAGTTGATAAAAATGCTATGCAATTGCTTTACCGCGGCAGACCCCGAGTGCCACAAGGAGTTTTATCTATCCCTTTTTTCCTACTCTGTGTTCAAATGGTTAAAAGCAAAGTTCATGATGCTCATCAAACAACAACGAGTCCTTAGGGACGTTCATGTACGTAGTATGGAACACCCGTCATGGTTAGTAAAATTTCAGAGTGCTGCGTTAATGCTCTTCGGATTTATAATTTAATTTGTCGTAGCGTTTGTCCCGTTGACATCGTCTTAATGCATTTGCATGATGATGAGCTAATTTAACACTAACAGGGGTGTTGTTATGGTTTCATAGTATGAAGAGAGTCTAGTGTGTATACTCTTCCCTTTAAGCCGCGATAGAGAGAGATAGATAGATAATACTTTTTGCACACCATTACAGAAATCTTACGAAGTAGTATTATTCTATTTGTGTACAAAGGGCGGTCTTATCGCTAAAAAGCGATCTCTTCCAGACAACCCGTGGCAAGAATATTCCTGGTACATATAATTATTGTACGATTACTTACATTTTAATAATAAATATATATGCGAAAACATGTTACAAAACAATATAAATAGAATAGAAATATTATGATTTGATTTGTGATTTTTCTTACCTTATTTACCTTAAAAATGTTGGTTATCACTATATTTAGGCAACGATATTGGTTTGTTATATATTATCACAGATCAGATAATTTACTTACATTTAGAATAATATGTTGTAACTGAACTGATATGAGCTTTAGTTTGTAGGTTAGGCCATGGACGTGGCAAACATCGAGTGATGTGGCAACTGGCACCATATATAAAACATACGTCTAGCACCACGTGTATTGTTTTACAGTAACCCCACAATGACAGAAAAAGGAACAAAATCCATACAGCTTACACATATATTTCACATGTAACACGTGTATAATAAGTGCTTTTTTTAGGTACTTATCTTTACTAAAACTAAGTTTTAACGGTCTTAAAAACCCCTCTAGATATGCATGCAGTATTTACAAAGTTATTTTTCAATGAGCGATTTTTATTCCTAGTATTCGTCTTCAATATCTAAAGTCTATTTTAGGGCATTATTAGGAACTCTCTTGTATAAAATAGATTGTAAACTATATTTTCGTTGATTCACTATTAAAATATTACTGTGGTGCTAGTAAATAATAATGAGTTCTTAACGGTTACGAAGTTGAAACTCATATTGAGCCAAACATGGTATGTTGTTGTTATCATTAAACTGTTTAGAATACTTCTGGACAAAGGCCTTTGGGATATTATAATAAAATATATTAAAATGGACAGTCTGTAAGAGTTCCTGGGGGATCTGGAATTAAAATAATTAATAATATCGTGGACTAAGGATGCGCATGCGGAAAAAAGGGAAAGAGCAGGGTGTATAGAATAGGTCGCCATACCAGATACGTTAAAAAACTGTTATAAGGAAAATAAATTTACCCTTTTAAAAAAATAATATTTTTAATTCAACATTATAATGATGAAAGTACTAGATTTTAGAAAATCAACCGCTCACAACAGAGATTAACGACAGACTGAGTCATTCGCAGGGTTGGATTTGGGTAGGAGTGCACGATGTATATCGATATTTCATAAAATATCGATATATGCACACGATATATCGCTTCCATTCGATATTATCTAATAATCTAGTATCGATATGTACAATCGATACATTTTAACCGATACACCAAATATCGTTAGAAATTAAAGAATATTGTTATATTTTTTTAAACTGATTTATGATTGGCAACTAGAGTAAAAATAAAACGTAAAACCCTGAATTATGGAATAACTAGCCTTCGCAATAACGAAAGTGTCGTTGTTAACAAAATACTCTAAATGACTTCAAATCAAAGTCCACTGCATACTAGCCTACGATGTATATTCGTCTCAACAGCTAAAGAGCGACTCCAGAGTTTCTGGAATAAAGTCTCGGTTTTGTTTTTTAGTAGTTTTTCAGCGGTGGCCGTTTATGACATATACTAATGAAATCATTCGATTATGAAAATGAGTAAGCTACTAATTTCATAATCGATTTTAAATAGAAAGACTCGAAAATAATTCGATTATGACATTAGTCATAATCGCCCCCCGCTTAACAACATGCTACTCCTACTCTTCGTAAAGGCAGCAGTAGTATTTAAATTGTATAATCTGTGTCTGTGAGTACACGTTTCGGTCTCAGTACAAAATAACCTACAAATTAAAGTTATCTGTTTTGAGTGTTTTGTTTGATACATTTTACGAAATATAAATACAGTTATATAAAAACTAACTAATAAAAATAAATAACACGATATATAAAAGCGGCTACAATTCAATTGTATAGAAAAAGCAAGCTGTGGTAATAAATTTATTAACTGTTTTGTATATTACATTTTAAATAAAATTTTATTTATGCAAGGTCTAGATAAAAATATTAGGAATTGTAAATATGTAAACTTGATTTGTGTCTTTACCCTAGCTATTTTTAATATCAACCTGATCCCTATCAAATACTTAATATTATAGACTAAATACGAAAATTACATTTTTTTACGATATATCGAAGATATCGATATATTTCTACGATATATCGCGAAGTATCGATACAACACTACGATATATTATATCGAAAAAAATATCGATATGTTTTTTTTGTATGAACATTTGGGTTCATACATTGGATTTGGGTAAGCTGGAAACGATAGCATAAAAAACTCAAAAAGATAGTATTTGAAAAAAAATATAGTACACTTTATTATTTAGAATTTAAAATACCTAAACATTAAATAATAGTAAATAAAAGTAATAATTAGATGCCTATGAACTCTATTACCTACTTCATAGAGAGCAGTATGCAAAGTTACTGTTGGAACAATCAGAATGTCAGAAGAAAAAGTATAATTCACGGGAACTCCCCTAAATAATTCATGGATGACGATTTATAATCTGTATTTTTCGACTACAGATTAGATAACGTGATTACATCTCAATGAACTTCTTTTTAATATTGGATTAGCTCCGAATGGTATTTAAATACTACTTATATTAGTCATATTAGCAAGGTATTGAAATTATAGTATCTTTTCGTACTATCGATAGATATGGATAGTATATAGTACGAAGCATGAAATTATAGTACAAATACTATAATTATAGTACGAAATCCAACCCTGCTCATTCGCATTGAAAACAGGGTATATGATTAGTAAGGCTGCTGAGGTATCTTAGCAGTCTTGCAGGTAAGCATTAACCCTCGCAGTACATGGGTATAACAGAATGATGCGGGCTTCGCACTCTCTCGACTATGCACTCTCCTATTATCACAGAGTAAATTAAATATAATATAGTATTATAATGGGAGACATAATAATAATGTACTCCACAGAGTACATTCATACAATAGGAGAAGACTACTTCATATTTTATTCGTGGAGGAACGGAGAAAAACTAGTTTCCTGCGGCCAGTTGGCCTGTCGTAAGAGGCGACAAAACAACCCACAGCCAGATGGTAGAGTATCTGCCCGTGTGGATGACTAGCACCCCTGGTCTAGAGCATGCCGCCATCACAACCTCGAGTTGTGTTCCGGCATTAGCCAGCTTCCAGTCTCCCTTTGGATAGCGGCAGCATATTGATAGTAGTACTTCTGGTGTTACAAATATCCATAGGTGATGGTAACCTCTTTCCATCACGTGGGCCCCTCTCTTCTGAAGTCACGCAATAAAAAAAATAACACGGTTACAGATGCTGATGTCATAACTTTAAAGTCATAATGAGACACAGGAACGGAGAGTATCCAAAAGAAGATTTATCGTATGAATTTCGTATTCTGTGGCTTCATATACGATAGTGTTACAGATATAGGTTTAACGTGTTATTGGAGATTCATTGTTCATGAGGTTCAACATTGGCAGATAACGTATGTATATAAACTAATGTGGTTGAATGTTAACGAGATAATTTTTAACGCCTTAAATAAGACGCATTTGGCCACAGTCTATATCTTTATCACTAAGGCAGATGATGCCCCAGAATAACGGTGAAGGAATATATCGAGCATACTCAACAATACAAAATGTATGTTCAAGCATATTAATTGGATCAGAATAACAATCATAATCGTATGTGCAAACATTAACAACTGTATTCTAGCTAACATCGCACATGTACTTATATAAATATTAATTACGCAAGAAAACACTGAAATAATTGTGTTGCTGGGTCACAATCACATAGTACCTTAATATAATAGGAGAGACGCAATTATCTTATGCTGGTAAATTTATGAATTAAAAAGCAGTGACATAAAAACATGATGACATTTTATCCGTCAATTTTAACATGACATTTACGTGTGTTAAATCTGTAGATGGCGTTGTTATCGATAATAATAATCGGTTAGGCCAATGGTGTTGGAGCCAGAACCAGAATATATTGTGGCGACTGAGGGTAGAACCTTCGTACAGCGTAAGCAGGTCTCAAGACTTAGAAAAATTTAGAAGATTCTGAAAAGACAAGGGCAGTTACATTTAAGAAAGGAAAAGACAGAGTTAGATAGATATTTAGAAAGGGACACATGATAATGAAAAGAATATCGAAATAATGGCTTCCAGAAGACTCTTCCAGGTATATATATAAGCAGCGTGAGACTCGCCTATGCAGTAGTTCAGTTGAAGACAACAAAGTGACCTGTGTGATACGTGAGATTTGGGAGAAGAGTTAAGTAGAAGACAGTGACGAGTTTGGTAGTAAGTTTAATGGGCAGTTCAGTGAAGGAGAAGCTTAGCGTAGTTTAACAGGACACCCAGAAGCGAGCTAAATTCGGAGGTCAGCACTGCAATAGCAGGAGGTTGTCTACGAAATATCGGTGACGGTATTGTAAGTGAGACGTGCCATCGTTAGAGCAGAGCGTCGTAAGTTTTGCGTGAAGGGGCAACTCTGCAGAGAAGAATCAAGTAAGGCTGTGTAAGTCAATAAAAGCATTTAAATGAAAAACTGGTATTGACTTTCCATCCCAAATGCATCCGTAGCAATATTTATTGTGTTTGAATCAATTTCGAATTTGGAGTTCCAAGCGAGGATTGCGACTTGAGGGCTTTTTAGAAAGAGGCTACCACATTCTAATTCCCCTCGTTTTGGAATATGGCTTTAACTAAAACCTGCAGCGAGATAAATATCAAGCATATTGGTAGCACCTCTGGTGTTACAAATATCCATAGGCGATGGTAAAGGCTTTCCATCAGGTGGGCCGTCTGCCTGTCTGCTGAACTTACGCAATAAAAAATCTATGTATAGGTACAACTAAAACATTAGCCGAGTAGATTACATGAAAGTTTTCCTTGTATAAAACTAACGATATCTTGGAGCACAAGTATTATATTCTATTAATAGTTGTTTTTGACATAGTTAGAAGTTTCAGGGTAACCAGCACTTTATCTAGTAGTCCCACTACTAGGCACCTATGCAAGGGGTCTAAAGTGCCCTCCATAAATTCACCCGCTGTAAGTTTAAACGGGTCAAATGAGTTAAAGAACTGGATGTGACATTCAAAGATTGTATCCAAACTTACCTTCAAAAAGGTTGTTTTGCTAAACCGGTATTAAAGACAGCCAGATGGACGCACGGAAATGACGATTCTATAACGGTTTCTTTGTGCCAAAATGTATAAATAAAATAACCTTATTTTTTTATAAATCTAATATTTTATCGTCTATATGAATGGAAGTGTTTCAAGAAATTGTTTGATCAGGTACCAACTCCTCATTTGTACAACCGCTCGCTATTGACGAGATGTTCACAACCCCCCCCCCCCCCCTTATTTGAGCTTTCACTCTCAAACGGTTCTCTTGAACGTTTGTTTCCAGTACGACAATGATCTGAAAGGAAATTCCCGCCGAGGTATTCCCTCTGCGCTATGTCATGGGGTTGTTTAAGAAGGGTGTTCTAAAATTTATTAGAAGCCGGCAACGAGTTGGCAACGCCCCTGGTCTTGAAAACGTCCATAGGCAACGGTAATTACCTTGCATCTGCCTATTTGCTTGTAACAGGCAATAAAAAAACTTAGGTTACCCGCTGATACTTGCTAAATTTAAAAAAAATTATCATTTTAACATGAGATTTTCATACGTTTTCCATACGTACTTTCTCTTCCTTCTGACAATAATCACTTACATTTTTCCCAATTTTCTAAGAAATACTAAACCTTTTTCGCAGCACATATAGGTATAAATAAATGTGTTCCTCTTGGGCCATATCTAGAGAAAGCGTAGTGAAAAGTAACTTTTCCCCGGAGTCGTATATTTCTCTATACACGCTTGTCCTGGTGTCTAATAAAGTGGTCAGAGTCGAAGCAAGATTAACGGCGGTGCTTTATTATTATGTATGTGCCTCGTCTCGTGCATGTTGCTATGTTTATTCATGACAGCGTACAATTGCAAGGACCCTCTAACTTTTGAAGTTTGGGGTGAAAAGTTTTGAAAAAATCGAGGTGCTAATACGTATGAAATTCATTAGTTATTTTATGTAGCATATTATTTTTCAAAGTAGTTTAGTTTAATTCTTAATTCTAATTAATACGTGTATAAGTATTTTTTCTTTTTGTTTGTTTCCAATATCCTGTAGATATATTGTGCGACATGAAAGGTGTTACCAACTTGATATTTTGCGGAAATTTTTGTTGATTAAA
The DNA here is from genome assembly GCA_949752895.1 of Dendrolimus pini. Taxonomy (NCBI): domain Eukaryota; kingdom Metazoa; phylum Arthropoda; class Insecta; order Lepidoptera; family Lasiocampidae; genus Dendrolimus; species Dendrolimus pini. Next base: position 4,109,191 of record OX457132.1, on the reverse strand, counting down.
TTATTTTATTTATATTTCAAACTTTTTTTTTTGCAGGAGTACAGTGTTTAAACTCGCATGTGTTTTATTTATTATGTTTCATAGCTAAATTATAAAAGTAAACACAACTGAAATAAACAAGTTTATTTTAAAGAAGACTGGAAGAAAACAATATTTATTTACAGTTACTTAAATGAGAATTACAACATAAAGCAAAAAAGTCAACTTTTAATACCTGGCTGATAACAACCAGTCCTGATCTACAAATTTCCAAGAATATCTGAATGCTATTAGTCGTGGCGGACGATCTTTCCTCGGAGACAGACTCTTTCTTGGTCATTAGGGCCATACCTAAAATTCTAAATAAATTAGAATAGGACACGATTTCAAAATAAATTCGTAGGAGTAACATGTATAAACAGCCTTGCAGAGATTTAGGTAAAAAAGTACCAAATATTAACTATTTGGACAGGGTTCCCCTTTATTATTGTTCAGCCTTTGATGTGACTACTCACACCGCACAGTAAGCAATGAACACCGTTTTTTTTTTATTTGACTTGACTTTATGTTGTTGGTCCGAAGACCTCACAACTTTACCGGGGTCTTTGGGGCGAGCGCCTTCGCCAGGCGAAGGCGCTCGAGCCCGGGGGCAACTTGCTTGAGGGAGCTCCCTAGGGAGTTTTACCTCGGCTGGACTGTTGCCATGAGAGGGGGATGAATCTGATGATGCCCGCCAATGGGCGACACAATGAAATAATTGAGAACGGGCGTCGGAATGAACACCGTCTACACGCCACTCCGCCTTTTATACGAAAATACTACCCTACAAAACAATAACAATAGCATCAAACAAAACTTCTAATTCAGAAATGTTCGTTAGGAATCGGATGTGATCGGCATCAGTCACTTCATTTCATTAGCAGTGTACTATGACTAAAACTTGTCATGTTGTCTCTCTTTATCATATGAATATCCGTAGAGGAGTTATTGTACTGTTGTAGCATAAGTCTCGTTCCGTCCTTCCTCTTACATTTGAGAAGTGAGTAGTAGCGCGGCAAACATTTCGAAGGCTTCCATTTTCAAATTTTGAGCCGTATCAGTACATATTTATTTTGTACGGGATAAATGTACTGGTTCATATGTGTCCTCAACACTGAGTCCCCTTGACTGTGTCTAGACTGACACGCACTTGGCCCGTTTTTATCTGTAGGTGTGGAAACCTTAATAATGTACAGACGTATTTCTCGTGTGCCCAAATTTCTCCGTTCCCTATCAACATTCTCAAGATCAATTTACTCAGAGTGATTTTTCATAAAGACGTAAACAAAAGGCGGAATTGTCAATATATTTATTGGAACAGAACAAAATTCTATTTCCTACCATTTTTATCGTACAATCGAGTGCCATTATATTCGACGTCTCGTTCAATTGTAGAAAAGAAAACATATTTATGTTAATAAATTATTTTTATGGACTTAAATCGATCAGGTCTTTTATGTCCGTGTTGTACAATGTGTAAAGAACTTAGATCATATAAACGTCAAGAAGTACCATTTTATGTTTTTGAAGTAAAACTTCTTAAATTTGAGTATGACAGAAGATTTATGAAAGTAGTTACGGTGCACATTTGTAATAATATTGTTAATAGAATAATTCATAGAATAAAGATTTGTCGTTTTTTCAAAAATAATTGTGGAGATAACTTTACGATGTTGGTCTGAAGACGTTACAGCTTTATCGGGGGCCTTGGGGTGAGCATGTGATCGAGCTGGTCAAAGGAGCTCCCTAAGAGGGTTTTACCTCAGCTGGATTGTTGCCTTGTGAGGGTATTGAATCTAATCATGCCAACCAAAATGCGATAATAATAATAAAAATCAGTATAGACCTGTCGTAATTAAATTCTCTTAATTTATGTTTTCAAAAAAGATATGATAATGTCTAGTGAGATAGCCGAGATAAGTAATGGTAGCTTAGTGGCTAGGGTACGCGTCCCACACTCAAAAGGCGCGGGTTTGATCTTGGCCGGAACGCATGCACTACTTTGACAGTTTTCTGACCTATTGTGCATATTGTTACAATTAACACATACCAATAACGGTGAAGCACAACCATCGTGATGCAACCTGTACATCGAAATGACCGATGTGTCAAATCTGCCAAGCCGCCTTGGACAAGCCCTAGTTTCCCTGTAGTGGGAGACCTGAACCCAGTACTTGGACATTTATGGGCTGTATGTATGTATATAGCGAACTTCATTTCTCTATAGTTCCCGGCACGGTACTTGAGCGGTCGGCGAAATAATAGAAATCGCTTTACTCATTGAGCTTAATGTGATGCTTTATTGACATACCGACAATATTATTGTTACGAGCTACAGGACTCGAATTAAAATGCCGTTGGAATTACTATAGAATTTATGAGAACTATACAAACACGTAGTTCAACATAGATACTCGTACAAATATAACTAGACACTACTAGTACAACTGCACGATTGAATAACACACGCAAAGTCCGTCACTGTATCGCTTATCGAATCTACGTCTTGCTCGTATCGTAATCCATCGTATCGTCAAGCGTGACTGCCTCACACACCCCCCCCCCCCCCCCCCCCATTCGGGCATCGTTTTATACTAAATTGTATAATACAACAAAGGACCATGTTGAGTGATGTTTCTGAGAAAACGTAATTTGCACATTTGGTTAATTATTCCTGCGAACGGCCAACAAAGTCAAAAACAATAACAATAGATTATTGTCTAATTGCAAACACTAAGTAAACGAAGGAATTCCAAATGCGGGAAGGGTAATAAACCAGGTGCGCATTTCTTTGTCGGTATGTAACATTATGTTTTTGTCACCACCCAATATCACTATGCGTAGGCCAAGGTGACCGCCCTAGATCCGTGCCGGGAGTTACACGTTGCTCCGTAAGTAAGTTTAATAAATAACATGAATATGTCAATCGATCGAATAACGCACCCCAATCACATGAGTAAATAAACGGAACAGAGACAAAGCTCCTTAAGAACGTGCAAAATTGTAACCTATTCTGGTAGGGTCGTCACGGTAGGTAAAGACAAATTAAACAAAACATTTGTTAAATAGTTTTATTATTCAGTATGATAGAATAGGTACCTACTTTACAAATTACTTACTCTAATAATTTTCTTTTTATAATTTTTGTGTTTTATTAATTTATTATTTCTTTTAATGGTGTGGTAAATTCTGAATCTAGCAAAGTTTTTTCAAGTAATCTAAAGGGAAACACTCACATGGCATATCAAATTGACAATCTTTAATACTAATAATATATACTTAATAAAATACCACGTTTTAATATTAAAATATTCAAACATGCAGCTAACAAAACAACGTGCGTCGCGTGCATCGCACTACCGCCCCTGAGTTTGTCCACTGGCTGTGCCGGGGTTTTGACCTGTCTCGCCGCGTACGCGACAAGCGGCCAGTGGTCACGCACACAGCCCCGCGTGCTTGTAGTAGGGCAACCGATTCGAGCGGTTGTATGAAGCTTTACCTCTGTTCCGCTTATTTACTCATGTGTCCCAATGTTCTGTATGTCCAAATTAAACAAGTCACGCGCGTATTCTTTTGTATACATTAAGTGTAAAGAGCAGAAATGAAATAATATATCTTCGTGAGGGGGGAATATATATTGTGCTAACGGAGTACAATTTCGGTCAGGATTGCCAGGAATCTGAAATGAAAATGCCTGTAAAATTTCTGCTTTTACAAAAAAAAAATAGTTCTGTACTTTATAGTTCAAAATGTAAAGAGGTCATTTTCGTTTTGTTTTTTTTCTTGAAAAAAAGGTTGTGTACATACGGATGTAGGTATTACATTTTCTACAAGCTTTTAATTTTTTTATATGCATGTTACGGGATTTTTGCGTCAATTGTAGACCGAAGTTACTAATTCTTTTTTAATCGAAAGGACATACTTCTGAGGTGGTCCCATAGTCACCATGTCAGGATACGATGAATTATTCTCAGGGAATTCGAGGGAAACCTTTAAAAAAGTGTTAGCTGACTTCTTTGCTACACGATATCTACGTCACTTGTAAATCGATTTGATATTTTTTTCCTTATTGGTAAATATAAACTCTTGAAGTGGTCACATAGTCATCAAGTCAGGACCTGATCAGTGAACAGCAAGCAAATCGAGAACAACCTTTGTTGAAGAGCATAATATATACCGAAAAGTGAGATGGCAAATTTGTATACCAGTTGCACAGGTGCTTAATATAATATTTCTAAAGCTATTAAAGTATTTGCGCAACTGAAAAGTAATTTTTTTAATCAAAAATAAAACTGCCTTCTTGCTAAAAACTAAAAAAAATAAGTATTTATTTATTTTTTGTAAATATGTTGTTGTTCTTTTAAATTTTACTTAGCACCGACTTCAAGATGTTGTAGAATGAAGTCAGTGGTTGGTTGGTTTTAAGCATAAAGTCGACTCTTTATTTGTCAAAAACGAGTTTCGATATGAAGCCATGAATGAGTCTTGAAATGCCATGCATGAACCTGGCAACTCTATTCCCAGCGTACATTTATTTAATTTGCCCTCCATACGAAATGTCTTTATTTTCATTTCATTTTATACGTGACACGCTATTGGAAAATATTGAGTGCTCGGTTTCTTTATTTCGTATGGGAATAAAGTCGACAATTTCGGCGTTGATATTATGACTGAAAATATTAGACTTGGAGACCGGGTGGATATTTATTAATTAAGCCCTTAAATAACCGGTTTTTGTGCGTTTTTTATTTAACACGATTTTAGCTTTATGTATATATCATGCATGTATACTGAAAACTCCATGTAACGTTACTCGATTTTATGACAAACTCCCTTAAGCGTCGAAATCACTTGGTTTTGGTTTGTTTAACTCGTCTTCCATACAGTGATACATTCTATATAGCATTACACCCACTCTCAATAACGACAACAATTAAGTAATAAAGAGTATTTTTTTAGTTACCAAAATTAGTAAAAGCTGCACAGCTGTGTACGTTCATTTCTCGGTTTATTATCCTAGCCCGTAATAAACTACTGCCGACTCATGCATACCAAAATTTCTAAGAAATTATGAATTACCGAAATTTCTAAGCACTGCAGCACATAAAAATGCCTCAATATCGTAAAATATGAATAACATAAGTAAAAAATACAACAAAATTATTGGTGTAGCAAAAGACGTCAGATAAAATTAACAGACTTCTCTCTATATAACGCCACAAAATGCACAGTCCCTTCGGTGTCGTTATATAGAGTTTACACTGTATTTATACATCTTGTACGTTTTCGTGTATGGTATACTTGTATATAAACTAAACTTTCAATCTCATTACACTCAATACCAAACGTCTGATAAATTAGAAATTTAGCACCAGGTTAAATCGCCTCAAAGATATTTTTACAAGTTTTCAGTATTTTTTTGGTTGGTTATATAATTTTAAATAACAAACAGCTTGTCGATTACCGTTCCCTTTACTTCCAGGCTAAAATGAAAATATAGCCCGTCCAAACCCTTTTGTGCCCGAGTATCAGGTATAAAATAGGGCTCATCTTCATTGAACGTATGGTGATGTGACATGGATCGTGTTTTACATGTAAAAGGGAAAGCTACAGAATGGGTAACGTAATACCACGTTACTGCCTATGATTTCGTTCGGGTCCAAATCTACATACAAAGCGGGATGAACTGAAAACGTAGACAGTGAAAATTGTATACTTCAATAAAATAAACAATTAGAAATGATGATGGATACTCCATCATATTCAGATATGTTGATAGAGATATCTGAATATGATGGAGAAAACTGAAAAAGGCTAATATCGTGTATTGTCTCGTAGCTAAGTTAAGCTAAGACAGGGCAATCTCCTAACTGCACTGCTAACGCTGTGAATATTTGAATCGGGCATTTCATGTCCTCTCGCATTTGTCTTGACGTTTGGCGTAAGATCACGAACAAAATCCAAGCAAGAACGGAGAAACAATACAATTTTCTGTCGCCAAGGGCCTAGCATAAGAGGCGCCAAAGTAACCTACAGCCAGGGGGTAGGGTATTTGTCCGTCTGGAAGGCTATAACCCCTGGTCTAGAGTATGCCGCCAGAACAATCTTGAAGTCAAATAAACAATTACAAATCTGAATATGATGGAGATACTCCTCTGGTAATTGACTTTAAATAAAAAACTAAAAAGGTTCAGGACTCAATTATGCTAAGACAGGGAAATCCCCTAACGGCTAACACTGTAAATATTTGAAACGCGCGTTTCAAGTCCTCTCACATTTGTCTTGACGTTGGGCGTGAAATTGGGAACAAAATTCAAGCAGGAACGAAAAACAAATACAATTTTCTGCCGCCTAGAAAAGAGGCGCCAAAGTAACTTACATCCAGGGGGTAGGCCGTTTGCCTGTCTGGATGCCAACCAGCCCTGGTCTAGAGTATTCCGCCAGAACAAACTTGAGCTGTGTTCCGGCATTAGTGACCAGGTTCCAGTCTCCCATAAGAGCATGATGCAGCGCATTTGTAGCACCTTTGGTGTTGCAAATATCCATAGGCGATGGTAACCGTTTTCCATCAAGAGGGCCTCTGCCTGTCTGGTGAACTCATGCAATAAAAAAAACTTGAATTTTTGGAATTTGCTGGTTCGAATAAGCCGGGTAGCTTATGGTCATTTTTTCTCTTTTTTAAATTTATTGTACAAGCTTCATCTGAAATAAAGAAAGAAAATAATGTATCTTTCTACAAATTTATTTATTTATTATGGATAGATAAAAACATGTAACTTTTTGTGTACAATAAAGAGATAAAATTTTTGATGTGAATCATGGATAAATAGCTAGCACACTATATAATTTAATAATGTAATATGTCTGTCAGTCAAGCGGGCAAGGAGCGGCCTTCTCGGTAAATTCAGTGACAAAATTCTTGATAACATAATAAGGCTTTTCGCATATTATCTTTCGTAGTGGATATTTGAAAAATTTCTTATAATATTTTCCTAAGTTTTCGCGACTAGTATACATAATAAAACAACGTTTTTACTGTTTTGAGCGCGGTATATTTGATAAATAATTGCCGCGCTTAAAAATGTTGAAACGTGATTTTACTTTAGAAATTTCTATTTTTTGTTTATCATGCAATTTCATAGAACAGCACGTTTTTACTGTTTACTGGTTTTAATATTATTAGACATATTTTCATAGTTTCATTAATTTCTCTAAGCGATAAAAAATTGACATAAGCTTAATGTCAAATTTGTGGTAGCGCAAAGGAATCAACCATAAATCATTATGAAGTATAATAAGTTGAGATAGAGTAAATACTAGCACAATAGTGAAGAGGTCTAGAATATTAAGAGACCTTTTTCATTACGTTTTAAACTAGGATATGAGTGCACGATTCACGGAACAAAAACCATCGCAGTTTTTAAAAAAACTAAAAAGTATAAAATAACTTATTTTTAATTACAATATCTTATTTTTAATATATATTACATAAAACATCTTGAAGTCGGTGCAAAGTAAAACATAAAATTACTATATTTTGAAAATTACTAATAACCGTCTTTAAGATGTTTTACTCAATATATTTTACTTGCTCATAAAGTGGCTCTATGGTCACCGCAATTAGCCACAGAATGACACCCGTAATCAACGTCTGTGACAAAAAAAATTATAACTCACTAGTGAGTTATAGATTTTTTTTAAAATTTTATTGGTTGAGTTGCTTTGTTCTTAAAAAAGTTTTTATTCAAAGAAAAGATCGTGTTCTATAGAACATAATGAGTTTTTGTTGTTATTTTATTCACAAGTGTGTTGAAAAACGTCGTATGATACACGTGTGTATTGATGATTACCGTCCTCGGCTCTCTTAAGACCCTCGCCTACGGCTCGAGTCTCAATGGCACCTCGGCGGTAATCACCAATGTTACACACTAGTACCATAATGTACTATTATGCTTGTTAGTTTTTGAAGTCGGTTTTTTTAAACGAAGTTTTTTTTTATTTGTTACTTTTTAGTGACTAGCTATGGGTAAGCCTACAAAAGGTGCCGCGCGCCTTAAAAAATATAGGTCCCAAGAAACTGGAACGGAAAAACATTTCATAAATGAAAACTACTGGGCTAAACTATGTCAATTTTTAGGGGACCAAATGACAACTCTTCTGCATCGAACTAAAAAAGAATCACGTAAATCGGATCATAAATCTCAGAATAATCGGTGTACATATGAACCGGAATGGAAATTTTTTCATAAAAAATGTTCATAAAATGAAAACTACTGGGCCAAACTATATAAAATTTTTAGGGGACCATATGGAAGCTATTCCGCGTCGAACAAAAAAAATCACGTAAATCGGATCATAAATCACGGAGTAATCGGCGAACATACATAAAAAAAGCAACAAAAAAAAAAGATCTCGACGAATTGAGAACCTCCTCCTTTTTTCGATGTCGGTTAAAAAAGAATGTAAGCTACCGTTTTATTGAGAACTGTATCGGAATAAGCGAATGTTTATGCACCTGAACAACTTCAAGCGGGCGGGTGGGAAAATTCCCGCGGGATTTCCGGGGTAAAAAGTATCACACATTTTATTATATAAAATTGCTATTGATCAGTGAAAACCGCATTGAAATCGGTCCAGTAGTTTTTACGTGTTTCCCGAACAAACAAGAAATCTAAAAAAATATGTTCTCCATCGTTCCAGTTGTTGTGTGTATTTCAGTTGTTTTTTTAAATAGCTTCAATCTTTGATTGTATAAACAAAAGCTTCAATCTATAGACACAGTATTATTAACCGACTTCAAAAAAGACGAAATTCTCAATTCGACCTTTCTTGTATATTCTTTACTCGATTTCTCCGTCAATTATTGTGAGCCGATTACCAAAAATTTTCTTTTAATCGAAATGATAACTCCCAAATGGGTCCATTGTCACTATATTAAGATTAAGTCATTTATTTTAATTTATATAAAACACGGTGACAGCGTAGATAACATTGAGATGAACAAAGTACAGCATGTTTTACCCCCTCGAAATTTGTTAGCCAACTTCTTTGTTACACAATATCTTCGTCAATTGTGGAGCGATTTTCAATTTTTTTATTCGTAATTCTATACACCCAAGGTAGTCCCACGGTCACTAAGTCAGGACTTAATAACTGGATCAGATCCCAGGGAAGCCGAGAATAATTGATACCAACCAATAATTGTTCCATGGTCACCAAGTCAGGATCTGGTCAGCGGATTCCAGGGAAATCGAGAGTAACCCTTATTAAAGTATCCCGAGCACCTACATTTCAAAAAAGGTTGTATACTCTACAGGCATATAATTTTTTGTATGGATGTTACGCGATTTCTCCGTTAATTGAGGGCCGATTTTCAAATATTTTTTATTTAATTGTCTATACTCCCGAGGTGGTCCTATGGTCAACAAGGCAGGGTCTACTGAATGAATCACAGGGAACTCGAGAGAAACCTTTGTTGCCGAGCATTCACAGCGAAGAGTGAGATAGTAACCTTGTATACACGTGCTACTACTATAATTTCTGCAGGCGCTAAATATATTATTTCTAAAGTTATGCAAGTACTTGTGCTAAAAAGTCAAAAAAAATTTTTTTTTAAAAAAAACAAAACCAACTTTAATTAAAAAGCCAAAAATAAATATTTAACCAACTTCTTTCTACAATATCATCTTGAAGTCAGTGCGAAGTAAAACAAAATTTACTATATTTTACAAAGTTGTTGTTTAAATTAATGAATGAATGAAAACACTTTATTATTCTCAAAATATAAACTACGTTCTTAAAAACTAGACACAATCAATGTTGAACAAAGGGCGGCCTTATCGCTTAAAGCGATCTCTTCCAGACAACCCCTTAACTAAGGAAAATATTAAAACATGTCACTGGCGGTTTAGACAGTAAATAATACAACATATACATATGAAATAAGTAAATAAAAATCTATATTATATACTATATAAACATAATACATATCATAATAGGTACTGGTACCTACGCTCACGTATGGAAGCGAGAGTTGGGTATGGAATAGAGAGCACGAAAGTAGAGTAAACGCGGTCGAGATGCGAGCACTGCGCAAAATCTGCGGAGTGACGCTCGCGGACCGCGTTCGTAATACCGAAGTAAGAAAGAGAGTTGGTCTGAAAGAGAGTGTCGGGGTGAAGGTAAGGAAAGGAATGCTCCGGTGGTTCGGGCATGTGGAAAGAATGTATGATGAAAGAATGACTAAACAGATATACAATGCAAAAGTGGATGGATGCAGAAGTCGCGGAAGGCCACGACACACCTTCCATGATCAAATTGATCATGTACTAGCAGAAGGTGATGTCAGGAGCCTTAAGAACAGACGAGCGTGCATGACAAGAACTATGAATGTCAAAGAAGCAAGTGAGATGTGTAAGAATAAGCCTAAATGGCGCTCTGTTGTTCGTGCCTACCCCGCAAGGGACCTGGCGTGAAGTTATGTATGTATGTATAATAGGTACATACAGAATAAACAGCACTATTATACTAGGGAGGACCAAAAATAATTAAAAATGTTGAGTTGATATTATATTTTAATTTGCACCGACATCAAGATGTTATAGAAAGAAGTCGCTTAAATATTATTGCGGGCTTTTTAGTTTGAAGTCAGTTTTCTTAGAAGAAAAATTGTAATTTTATAATATTATATATTTTAGAGAGAGTTAGAAATATATTTATATTATTTAAACTTTAAATGAACCGCAAGTCTGTAGCGAGCTTAATGTAACCGTCATCTACAAGAACACAATGGGTGTGACAGCGAATTATCTATCTGCCAACTTGATACTAGATTCCTAATAATCAAATCTTGTTTATTTGTAAGAGAAAATACCATTTCTTATTAGCTTCATTCCTATTCACTTTGATTTGAACAAAAGGGAATTAGACCTTTTGTCCTTTAGGGCAGAGTTTCTCGAATTTACAACACCACATACCTGTATTAGATTGTTGAGATAAGGTGAATTTCTGAAAATAAATGCGACAATGGTAATAAAAAATAATATATTTTAGGAAAAAAGAAATACGGTCAGAGTGAACGGAGAGAATGTGTGTATGATTACTTACATTGTATACATACCTCCGCTACAATTAATTATATCGTTTCATATAATCTATTAAATTATGGCATTATTATATGAGTATACAACTAAGTTTCATGACATATCCTAAAATAAACTAAATTAGAAATAAATCAATATAAAGTATGTAACACATCGCTGCCACAGGGAAGCGTGCGGGCCGGGGGTATAGTCCCCCGGCATTGGAAGAGGCCTCGTGAGGGTGGCCCTCGTCTGCCAGGGCATCGCGGAGCTGGGAATCCCATTCCCGTAGCCCTGGCATAAGGCGCAGGACGGAACACCCAGGGGTTTTAGTGGGTATCCCTGACTGGGGAGTGGCAATAGCGTGGCACCAGTTCTGACTGGGCATGCCACCCCCGATCTGGCGAATCCCACAATCACACGGGTCACGAACATCCCCCCAGGCTTCTGTGCCTGTCGCGACTTAGTCCTCAAATGGATTTCCCCTGGCCAAAAAAGAAAACAAACAAAAGGGAAGCGTGCCTATGTGACTGGCTGCATTGCTACACTATATGGCACTGCTGCTTTGTTAACCGAAATACAAACTAGCCTTCTGAGCACGGGTGGTATCAAAGAGTTTCGTACAAATTTCTTTGAAGAAATGATGCCAACACATACTATTTGTTATAATAAAAATTATCTAAACAAACTAGGCAGACCACAAACAGACCTAGCCGTAGGACCGTAATCAGGTCTGGTTGGCTTGAATACAACACCACATAAACAGGCAGCCGTGACGGTTGCAAATGGCACGGTGGCACAACCGCAAGAACCACAAATTTGAATTTGCTGCTCATTTCCAACATTCATTGTGATATTTACGACGTGCACATTTGTAATTCCAATCAATTAAACGTAATTTACAAACAAATTAATATGCGCGTGTTTAATTTAAACATTGGTTTCGTTCGCGAATTTTACTTATGTCCATGTTTGTTTTTAATTTATTAATAACTGTTAAGCTGCACTTTTAATCTAGTATTTTATTATTGCATGATCTCAGCAGACAATCAAATGGATTGCAGAATGACACCTGATGAAAAGCGGTTACCATCGCCCAGTGCTTTGTAGCACCTCTGTACTGCCGCTCTCTAAAAGGAGACTAGATCCTGGCCAATAATGCCGGAACACAACTCAAGGTTGTTATGGTGGCATCCTCTAGATCTGGGGTGGTAGCCATCTTAATAAACAAAGACCCTACCATCTGGCCGTGGGCTTTAAGTGTAAATTATTTATTTTATATGCATGTGGTAAATACAGAGTGAGCGAGAGAGATAATGTTTGTTGTACACCATTACAGAAAACACATAAAAAATTACAGCCTAAAAATATTCTAAATGTGCACTATGGGCGGTCTTATTGCTATGAAGCGATCTCTTCCAAAGAACCCGTGGCAGGAATAAAACTGATTATATTTGTCAAAGGTGGTATACATAAATATTATACGATATGCAGTTACTTATACTATATTTTATTTATTAATAAACATATAATTTTTTTTTATTACAGGAGATCAGCAGACAGGCAGACGGCCCACTTGATGGAAAGCGGTTACCATCGCCTATGGACATTTGCGACAGGTAGGTGCTACAAAAGCGCTACTGCTCTCTTAAGAGGGACTGGATCCTGGTCACTAATGCCGGAACACAACACAAGGTTGTTATGGCGGCATACTCTAGACCAGGGGTGGTCGCCATCCAGTCGAGCATACATACATTACCCTACCACCTGGCTGTGGGTTGTTTTGTCGCCTCTTACGACAGGCCGCCCGGCCGCAGGAAATTGTATTCTTTCTCCGTTCCTGCACGGATGAAAAATAAGTATGTAAAATATTATATAAGAAAGAATTATACTTAATAGACATATATAAATACACCTATTAATATTACATACATAAATATACGTAAAAATATCAAACATCACTGTTGCAGGTGCTTTTTAGTCATGTTATTAGTGAATAATAGTTTTTCTATCCATATCTTTATTTTTAAAAAGCGGGCCGTCTTATGGCCAAGTAGTTTGGTATGCGACAATGGCCAGAGACCGAATGGCATTAGTTGGAAGATGGGTCACGTCTCATTTCCAATTACAGATTTGAATTAAAGCAAAGAGCGTGGCACAGTCTACGAAGTTTTCAATTTATACAGTATAACGGTGAAGAATTATATATAAAGTATATTCAACAATACACGTTGGCTCGAATTGGTTTTACCAATGTCTAAATTATATATTCATTCATAATAATAGACCGAGACTAACAATTATTAATCATTTCTTCTTATAGATAAATATGTGTGTTCAAATATTAACAACTGTATTCTAACTAACATTACATATGTATATAAATATTAATTACGCAAGAAAACACTGAAACTATCAAACAATGTGTACATAGTTTATTAGCACGACAACGAGTTGTACACATAGAAACAAGTTGGAAATACGTGAAATTGATGAGACGAACTTGTAAACAGAACTCCAGCTTACAACGCGTTTCTAGCTCAATAATGGCATAACGGGTGGAGCGTTAGCTGAAAAAAATGTAACAGTAAGAACTAGTGAGATTTGTCAAACTATTATTTAATTACTGTTTTAATGTCTCTTTTTTAGCTGTTTGACTAGTTTTTTAGGTACATAAAAATTAGCTTATTCCGACACAATTTGAACTAAAACGATAGGTTACGTTCTTTTTTATATACTGCGGTACTTTATGTCCCGGAAATCCCGGAAAAATCAAGTCAAGCGTGGACGAAGTCGGGAGAATATCCTAGTATAACAGAAAGTTCGTCAAATTCAAATAGATAATGTTTAATGACTGAGGTATTGTTAGTTTTATAATAATCCCAAAGAAATGGGCATCTAATCGAGATATATATACGTAACTAAAACTCTAAAATTATTTTATTATAGTATAAAAGAAACAAAAAATATATATTGACAACCACTACGTCCTGATGTCGGTGCTAAGTAAAATAACAATAAATGTTATATACACATTGCTGCAAATACAATATATTGAAAAATTTAGTATTATCTTAAATGCCTTACAAACGCAAATTCATATTGACGCTGCTGACTGTACCCGTGTAAATAGACACTAAGATGCTTACTAAGCGGATCAAGGGACTACTAAATTTTGTTATTCAGAAGGGATTATTATGAAGCTTTACGAACAAAGACGATTTTATATAAATTTTTTTTGTAGATATCTAGTAGTCTTAATTTAATAAAGAAGAACACATTATTCGTGTAAAACGAGCGTGAACTACGAGCAATACAGAAATGCGTCTTGATCTTGAAAGAAGTTAGCTGCGTGAGTTTGCGTAAGTCCACTCAAATACTAACATTTGAAGACTTGAGGGAAAAAGACGAATTTGTCCCTTTTTTCGAAACCAATCTAAGAATTCGATTTTGGAGGGAACTTCCGGTACTTATATGATAATAAACCGAACAGGTTAAAACACAAATTAATTTTCTTGACGTTTAAAAAATGGCTCACAGTGACTATTAGCATAGTATACCTAAAAAATCTAGGGCAAAAAACAGGTTTGTCGGTGACATAATATGTCACTTTTCCCTATTAAATCTGACTTAAGACAGTTTTTATTTTTTTATATGCTTGAAACCTTTTTCATTTTTGAGTGATTCAACTTATATTATCGGAAATCCGAAGCACAAGGTTTCAAACTTAAATTATTCGAATGTACACACGTCTTGCCACGCTTGTGGTTATTGCTTGACTGCCTCACCACTCTGTTGGGGCATTGCTTTATACTGTACAAATACCATATGTCTCGACACAATACTCGACCGCGTGGACTGAATTTCCAAGAATCACACCTAGCTAATGAATATCATAAAGATTACAATACACAATGGGCTGTTTTCCTAATTACAAATTTTCAAAATCAAAATGCGGAAAGATAATAAACTGCAGGTGTGAATTGGTCTTTGTCGGTCGTAACAATATGAAGTGAATAAAGCCAGTGCTCTTGGACGCGGATTAAACGCATTCACCGAGGAGAAATGCCTTTGGGGTCCACAGTTGACAGCTTCATGAAGATATATTATACACAAGGGAACCACGTATCGCGGTATAGCGCACGTGACGATTTTTGTTTTTGCCACGGTAATAATGTAGGCTTTTGTTGCGGTTCACGATTCGCAGTGTGATTTCGCGATCGTTTAGCACGTTCATTGCCAAGTCATAAATGTGAGCTTTTTAGGGTGATCAACATTCTTTCATTTAAAGCTTATAATCCATTCCATTGACGGTCTCTGTGGTTGAGCGGGCTAAGCCTTTGCCGGCCTACCTTACTGCAATGCAGAAGCTCCGGGTTCGATTACTGGTATAGTAAATTTCGGAAACGTATTTTCTTCTTTATTTACTATAGTCTGGGTGTCTGGGATCGGCCGTAGAGTAGTACGTTGTATATTACCCATAATACAAGCGTAACTTGCTTAATTTGGGGATATGCAATATGTGTGTTTGTCTGCGATTATTATTATTATTATTCCCTCTATCCTATTCCTTCTGTCTTATTCCTCTATATCATCTCCTACCCTATCCTCTATATTCCATTCTCAAGGCGGGCTTGGAAAGGTTTATAGGCGCCGGTAGTCGTTTTTGATAAGCTTGGTGGCGGTTCACCGTTTTTTGCTTTGCAACAAAAAACTAATAATTGCGAAATTATCACGCGACGTCACGTGACGTACGAAACTCTAGTGACATCAAAACTCTATGTTTCGTCAAGTGACAATTATAGATAGTTATATGGATAATTCTTTATTGTACACCAAAGCATATACAAACAGAAGTAGAAAAAGATAAAAGTTAGTACAATGGGTGGCCTTATCGCTAAGAAGTGATCTCTTCCAGGCAAGCCTTGGCAGGGATTGATAGAATTTTAATACAGACGGTAGTGCAGTTAATAAATAATGACGAATGACAAAACATAAACATAGTAAATATAAGTAAATATGCGCCACCTAATGTACAATGTACATACATGTACACACCACCCTAATGTACTATACACATTATGGTGGCGCAAAAAACCGTCATTATTTTTGAGTCTCGAGTGAAAAAATGTTAGTTTTGATGCTTTAAGAACTCCCTCCATAGGACAGCTAAAAAAAACGGTTTTTGGCGATTATTGAAATCTTTAAAAATTTGGAGTAAACTCCTAAAAAAATTTTTTGAGTACTCGGTAAATCGGTTTTTTGCCTCACCCTAATACACATAGGCGTATATATTTACACACACACACACACACACACAAACACACACGCCCACACACACACAAACACAAAACAAACATACATCCCAAACATCCCCAAATTTATAACAGCTTACAAAAATACAATATAATATACATACATACATGCGTATTCTACCGACTGTACAAAGGAGTGTTCGAGGAACTGTTCAGAATGGTGCCTTCATCTTATTTCTACCGCCGCCGTACCGCTCGCCGTTCAGTCTCACTTACTTGAGCCGTTTTAATCATGTACGCAGCTTTTCTCAAGAACGTTTTTTGCACCGTGCGGATTTCGCATAAGATTCAGCTGAGGTTTCCGCACAGCGCAACGATATGGTTTTTTTTAAGCATGTCAGTATTTAATCGAGGCCGTGACATTTTTGGTATTCCAAACGTAGGCTACGATAACCGCCTTACATCTAGTGGGCTGTCTGTTGAACTGCAGCGATAAAAAATATATTCTTTGATATTTACAAAATTTCTATAATTCCATGCTCATTACTGGATACTGTTTTATAAAGCTTCTATACATTTTATGCTATGGAGCGAGCTATGTTGGGTGTTTCTCTTATGGATAAAATTAGAAATGAGGATATCCGTAAGAGAACCAAGGTAAACGAGGTAGCTCGCAAAATTAGCTAGTTGAAGTGGCAGTGGGCCGTTCACATCTGTCGCAGGACCGATGGCCGTTGGAGCAGACGAGTCCTGGATTGGAGACCGCGTCTCGGTAAACGTAGTGTCGGACGCCCTCCAGCCCGATGGACCGACGACCTATGCAAGGTCGCCGGTAGGCGCTGGATGAGGAAATCGGAGGACAGGGATGAGTGGTGCAGTCTTGGGGAGGCCTACGTTCAGCAGTGGACTGAGAATGGCTGACAACGATACATTTTATGTGACTAATAATACTCCCAACACTTCTAATTAGATTAAAATGTTAACACCATTGAACCACACAATCGCTCTTGTATCTCGCCTACTATAAGAGAATGAAGACGAAATACCAAAATTCTATATACGTCTAAAGTAAAGCCTCTGTGAAGTAATATGTATAAAGCATTAGGTACATTAGAACAAATCCGACATCAGTAAGAGCATCGGGTATTCATCTTAACTTAAGGTGCGTGTACATCGAACTCGTAAATTGAATGAAGACATACATGTATGTATTTTTAATTCAACTTCAATTGGTTATGTGATGATATGCAACATACAATGTTGTTACCAAACTTATCCATACAAAGGTTATCTGTGTAGTACGTAAGAGTAGTTTTAATCCGTGCAGGAACGGAGAAAGAATACGATTTCCTGCGGCCGGGCGGCCTGTCGTAAGAGGCAATAAAACAACCCACAGTCAGGTGGTAAGATATTTGCCCGACTGGATGGCTACCACCCCTGGTCTAGAGTATGCCGCCATAACAACTTTGAGTTGTCTTCCGGCAATAGTGACCAGGTTCTAGTTTCCTTTTAGAGAACAGCAGCGCGTTTGTAGCACCTTTGGTGTTGCAAATGTCAATAGGCGATGGTAGCCGCTTTCCATCAATTGGGCCGTCTGCCTATCTGTTGAACTCATGCAATAAATGTAAGCATATATTTTAGGATCCACCGTCCATTTTTGCTATTGATTACTATCAAGCTAATTTTCCATGTGTAGCTTCATTTTCATGAGACGCCCAACTTTTTCTCTTACAAACATTTTCGATTTTGGTAGCTAACAGGGGTAGCAGGGATGATATATGTCGAGTTGATGCTTCTCAATAATGTATTACTAATTAGGTTTTTTTTTGTTAAATCTGAAGATTTGAATTATTTGAAAAAATACTTGTCCTACAAAATGTATAGTTTTATCAAAGAGTTCCGTTCTTTTCAACGTGTATCGATAACGCGGCCATCAAAAATGATAACTAATAAGCTGAGTTTTTTTTCTGCTGTTTAGTTCATATTTACATAATTTAGCAGCCACATTGTCCTACAAATTGCGTGGTTCGTTATTCCGGTCCTACGTTTAAAAGTTGTTGGATGCCCTCCTCAAGGACGCCCGAAAAACCGATTGGTCTGGGGTGTCTAATGTAGCTACAGTCTATGAGAAGGTGCAAGTGTTTAATACTGTTTTGATCCAGCTTTATAATTCGCATGCACCTCTGCGCCAAATTAAAATCAAACAACCAAAACAACCTGCTCTTTGGCTCAAAAACTACATCAAATCTATAATGCACACAAAATCGAGACCTAAGTCCAAATATAAAGTAGATCCCAGCGAACAAAACAAGTCTACAAATAATAAATATACTCGTATAAGTATAAATAAATAAATATATATATATATATATATATATATATATATATGTAATAGAGTGTGTAGGGACGCTCAACGCCATTATATCCACGAATCAGTTGAAAATGACAATCCTTCAAAAGTTTGGAAGTTTCTTCGCTCCTTCGGAGTTGGTAAACTAGCAGATAACTCAGTTTCGAATCAATTCAACATTGATGATTTAAATCGTAACTTTTTTACATATTTCTAGCTTTAACGCCGTAATTAAGTAGTTCAAGTAGTAGTTGTACTTTAAAAACACTTTTTTCTTTATCAACTTCCAATTATCCATCATAGCGTTCTGACAAAACCTAACTTGGACCTTAGTGTGCAATACCCACATTGTGTAAGATCTGAAATATTCTAGCGAATCGTGGCTTTGAATAATAAGTTTTAATCGACAATGTGCCATAATTTTTCAAACATTAGTCAACGGATGTAGGTCCAACTAATTTCATTTGAAAGTATTTTTAAAGCTCTAATGAGATTTTATGAAAATTAATGACAATTTGTATTTATTTAATTTATTTACTTCCCACACAAAAAAGAGAAATCCCTACTAATATTATAAATGTGAATGAAAGTTTGTTTGTTACGCTTTCACGCGAAAACTACTCAACCGATCATCATGAAACTTTGTACACATATTCTCGAAGCTATTAGATGTAACATAGGATAATTTTGATCCGAAAAATTAAAGAGTTCCCGTGGGATAGTTAAAAGAACTTTCCACGCGGACGAAGTCGCGGGCAGAAGCTAGTATATAATATAAAATTAAAGAAACTTAATTAAAGTGGGAAAAACAGGAGTCCAAACTATGGTTAAACCCTGTGTGAAGGTACTCCTGGCCATCGCCTCCCTAATTGTGAAGGCGCTGTTGGCCCTCGCCTCCCTAATTAAAGTCAGAGGAGAGCGCCTCTTAAAGTTAGAGAAGGCCACATTTTTAATGACATTTGGGAGTTAATATTTCACCACCTATTGACTACTTTGAAGTCGCCGTGCCAGCCCTTGATGGCTACGCGGTAATTTTCTGTGCTCTGTCGAGGCGCATTGTTAACTCAATGTACAGTGTACACGCCCCGCTAAGATTAAAGCCTGCCTGTGTGTAACCGTACGAAAAATCTGTACGAATGAATTTGTATTAATACATCAAAATATCTTCTTTTTTCTGTGAGTATACATTTTTAATATCTGCTCACAGAGGGAGGAATCCGAAATGATATTACCTTTTTTATTGTCTTAATATTTGATTTTGCTAAGACGATTATTGTTCTCTTTAACTGGTTTTTTGTTCTTTTTATTTTGAAATATTACATTGTTACTACGATTTTCCCGCGACTTCGTCTACGCTTGTCTTGGAATTTCCGCCAGATTCCCAGGACACAATACACCGCAGCATTTGAAAAAGAATGTAAGTTATCGTTTAATGGAAACTGTGTGGAAATAAGTTAATTTTTTGCCATCAAGTGGACCCGTCTGCCAGTCTGCCTATAAGCAAACATAAAAATAAATGAAATTGTATGTAATTATTTCAAAAGGGAATCTTACATACAGATTACTTATTGAAAGTTACAAGTTTAGCACCGCTCCCAAAGCAATTTAACTGTTAAAGAAAAAGCGGCGCAAAAAGCTCCTCACCAACATGATATTATTACGAGCTATAGGACTCGAATTAAAATGCCGTTGGAACTGCTATAGAGTTTATTAGAACTGTACAAACACGTATAAACAGATACAAATAAAACTGGATGCAACCAGCTCACGCTGCACGATTCAGTGCAATTCAACACGTGCAAAGTCCGTCACTATATCGCTAATCGAAATTACTACACACGTTTTGCTAGTATCGTAATCGTCGCTTGACTGCACCACCCCTCCGTTCGGGCATTGTTTTATACTAAACTGTATAATACCGACAAATGGGCCGCGTTAATCCGCACATCTGGCAAGCTTAGTCGAAAACAAGAACAATAAGGATTAGTCCGACACTAATGACGGCTATAAAACAAATTTCTTAATTAAAAAACCTAAATACAAAGTAAACAAAAGAATTCCTAAATCCAGAAAGGCAATAAACTGCGTTTTTACGACGTGCAGGTGTGCGTTCTTTGTCGGTATGTAACAATATCTTATTGTATAACTATTATATATTATATTATATAACTTACATTAGTGTTCTTTATTAAATGTATTTTTATTACTTCTTTATTAAATGTATTATTGATTTTGTTCATCAAAGAATTTATATATTAAGAAACGTAATAGATAAAATTAAATATAATATATATCTGAGAAAGTTTCCCCGTTAGAGATCAAAGTGGTACTAATCAGTGGTCGGGATCAAAGGAGGATGGACTTAAGGGGGCGCATCCAAAGGAGTATCGAAGTGAAGTATTTGTAACAACTTTTGGTTCTTCTAGTTATTCGTAAATATATTCTATATAAACATAAATATAGAATCTGAGAATCATTTAGAAAGGAGAAATATGATACACGATCTAAAGCTTATTTTCCTTAATTTTTTTTGTCTTTGTATGAAATCCTTTTGCGTCGTTTATATCCTAGATAGATATATATATATATATATATATATATATATATATATATATATATATATATATATATATATATATATATATATATATGTGTCGGAGGGAAGCTATGACTATGACGATGTATTGTTGACTGGATGTATACCGCACAATATCATTTGTTTACATTTTAATTACTTCTAAAATTCTTAATTTAATTTAATTTGATTTGTTAAACGTTTCTATAACTTAAAGATCGTTCTAACCTAATAAAAGTTATGAATATTGTAATTTAATAAACGACCAATCAGAGCAGAGCTTATGGCGGAGCGGGGTCAGACGCCCTCTATACTTTGAGTAGTATCTACTTCGGTAGACTGATGAGTTTTTGTGGCACATTTGGTTGATGGCAATAGGTCGAGTTGGACCATGGAGTATTTTAAAGAAAGTATTGTAGTAGTGTAGTGTAGAAGTATGAGCGGGTGCCCTGAACCCGCTGCTCGGTTTAAACTATGTCATAATGTTGATCAAATCTAAATTAAAAGTGTATAAACCGTGGCTATTGTGTTTTATGCTCGCATTTTATCCTGACGACGCCCACTAAACCTGCAATAACTAAAGATGATGTCGTGAGAACGAGGCCGTTCTGCGACATATATATATATTAGGGTGGGTCAAAAAATTATTTTTTACAAGTGACACGTAAAAATCGGTTGCTAGACACCTTACAAAAATTCTCACCAAGCATGAGCTCTTTATTTTAATAGGAAGATCCTCCGCATCGCAGTTTTGTATTTTTTTCTCAGTCCAATAGAAAAAAAATCATACCTCATCATTTGTCGATTGAACAGAAAAATGTTCCGATAGAATTTTTTAGGAAATTTAATGCTCTACAAAAAAGGTATCTTATATTTTTTCCGTAAACCTCACCATTTGAAAGATATTAAGGATTTAATTTTGATTATTTTAAGACAAATTTCATTTTTGTTTATGAATTTTATAACTCGACAATAAATGACTTTTACAAAATGCGCAATACAAATTTTTCTTGGAAATTAACTGCTCTATAAAAATGGTTTCTTATGTTTTGGCGATGAAATTAACCGTTCAAAAGATATTCATCATCAAACTTTTATGTGTACGGATTTTAAAAGTTTTTGATGAGATATTCGAAAAGTTTCAATTTCAAAACATAAGAAACCATTTTTATAGAGCAGTTAATTTCCAAAGTTTTTGTTTTTGTTTTGTTTATGTTCTGAACATGCTCTCAAATCATTTACATTTCGTTAAAATAATTATGTAAATCTAACAACTATTAACAAAAACTAAAATATCCTATAAATAAACCTAACTTAAAAAAATATATACAATAGTAAAAAACTAAGAAGATGGGAAGATGATCTTCGCCTGGCCCTGGGACCGTATTGGACAAGAGTCCCGGCAGACAGACAGCAATGGAAGCAGATGGAGGAGGCCTATGTCAAGCGACACACCCAGCTAAGAGACATATTATAAAGCAGGAGACTAACAAAGAGAAACTAGCTCGGAACAAACGGCTACATCATCATCATCATCAAAAAACTAAAATTAAAATACAAAACCTATATTAAAGCCCGTCCAGCCCCACCAGACCACTGTCGCTGGGCATTACTGGGCACTACACTTTATGATTTCTAACGAGAATAAACAATTAGAATAATATTTACGTTACTTCTTTGTGAAACAATAGGCGGTATTGTCGCTAAAAGCGACCTCAAGGCCAATCCCCTAAATTAAAAGAAATTTTTCGATAATCTGACGATGTAGGAGAGGCGAAAAATAAGATAATACTGAACAATAGATACATATTCAACAATTTATAAACACTTATATAATCACTTTTATGTAGTTTAAATATTAAAAGTAGTTAGTTTAGGAGAAATCGGACTTCTCAGTTGTTTCGCTTATGTATACTGTATTCATATAGACTAATAACTTATTAACTCTGAGTTACACTACTCTTATACATACTGAGTTATAGTCTTATTCATATTGAGTTAGAGTAAGTTTGAACACGTCTTTAATGTTCTTAAGAAAAGCGTTTAAATTCATTATGAATAAGACCGTAAATATTTTATTTCATTTTATTTGTGTTTGTCTGCCGATTATTATTATTATTATTTTTAATGTCCATAAATCAAGTAGTACGTGTCTTAATATTAGTAATTTAGTATCAAACAGAAATAAAAACTAGTTTAATGTCTCTGTTATATAAGAAATATGCCTTAAGTGTTTTTATAAAACTTTTAGACTTTGTAAAGCAATCTTTAATTTTCTAGTCATTTTTATACAGTTTAAAAAGTTTTTAATTAATCAAAGTAAACATCTAAGGGCGATTTGCTTCAAAAATATTAATTATAACGACCTTTTTTCTATATTTCTTATTAAAGAAGGCAAATGTTTTGCTTTGAATTTCTCAGATATAGGTAACATTTTTTTTCTTTTCGTCACTTTTTGTGATATAGACATTTACTAGATTATTGTTATTTAATTTTTATATAACAATAGGTGTGGTAACGCAGCAACACGTGCAAAAGCTCCGGTAATGCATTGAGCAACACGTCTAAAAACTCTGGTAATGCATCGAGCAACACGTGTAAAAGTTGTTAGAGGCGAATGTATGCGCTATATGAAGTAACTGGAAAAAATCATGTCAGTAACTAGTATCTCATATATAGTATTAATTATATCCGTGACACCATAAACCGGTAGAAACTGTTCTATACTAGAATGGCCACGTGTTGCGTAAACCTTTTATCCGTGCGGGAACAGAAAAAGAATACAATTTCCTGCAGCCGGCCGGACTGTCGTAAGAGGCGATAAAACAACCCACATCCAGCTGATAGGGCATTTTACCGTCTGGATGGCTACCGATCCTGGTTTAGAGTATGCCGCACTAACAACCTTGGCATGTGTTCCGGCATTAGTGGCTAGGTTACAGTCTCCCATTTAGAGAGCAGCAGCGCATTTGTAGAACCTTTGGTTTTGCGAATGTCCTTAGGCGATGGTGTCCGCTTTCCACCAGTGGGCCGTCTGCCTGTCTTATGAACTCATGCAATAAAAAAAGCCTGCAATTTGGTAACGTGGCAAATAAAATATGACACTTCTGTCATCTCCAGCTAAATATAAAGCGCTTCAAAGTCGAGTTTCTTGAGAACGTTTTCTAACGCATTTTGGGAATTTCTTGTAGCGCTACGAGGTAAGTTTTAACGGTATTCATTCAAGGCCGGCGTGTTGCTGGTACTAGTGTCTCTACTGTTACAAATGTCCATAGACGACTATAACATGTTTTAGGTGTGATTGAATTCGTCTAAGGTAAGCTTCCAATATTAAATAATTTTTATAAAAGCACTAAAATAGTACAAAAAATAATCTAGTACAATTAAATAAATAATCAAATAACTACTGTAGTATAAACACAGTCGCGTATTTCATTTGGTAGCGCTCACCTCTGTATGTGGTTATTACGTATTTTTAACCGACTTAGAAAAAAGGAGGAGGTTCTCAATTCGTCGGGATCTTTTTTTTGTTGTTGCTTTTTTTATGTATGTTCGTCGATTACTCCGTGATTTATGATCCGATTTGCGTGATTCTTTTTTTGTTCGACGCGGAATAGCTGCCATGTAGTCCCCTAAAAATTTTGCATAGCTTGGCCCAGTAGTTTTCATTTTACGAACATTTTTTTGTTCTCGTTTCTTGGGACCTATATTTTTTAAGAAGCGCGGCACCATTCGTAAATCCACCCATACATAGCTAGACACTAAAAAGTAACAAATAAAAAATAAAAACTTCGTTTAAAAAACCGACTTCAAAAATTAAAAAACTAAAATGTATAAAATAACTTATTTCTAAAGCTATTATTATTAATATATATCATCTAAAACATCTTGAAGTCGGTGCAAAGTAAAATATAATAAAAATTACTATATTTTGAAAATTACTAAGCACCGACTTTAAGATGTTTTAGATAATATATATTAATAAAATAATAATAGCTTTAGAAATAAGTTATTTTATACATTTTAGTTTTTGAAGTCGGTTTTTTTAAACGAAGTTATAGGTTATATTAATAGTTTTGAGTAGGACACGTATGAGCTAGTACATTTGTCCCGTATAAAATACATTTATACTGGTACGGTTGAAAATTTGAAAACGTGTAAGACTTCAAAAATTTTGTCCCGCTAATACTCAATCCTCAAACGTAAGAGGAAGGACTGAACGAGGCGTATGCGACAACAGTACAATAAGGCCTTTACTAATATTCACATGATAAAGCGGGACAACATGTTATGTCTTAGTCACAGTGCAATGATAGTAAAATGAGACGACCGATGCCACTCGCATCGGATTCTTAACGAACAATTCTGAATTAGAAGTTTTGTTTGTAGCGTGCGAAGGCACAAATTGTTAGGAACGGGACAAATGAGGCAACGCTTCAAATGCACTGTCCCGATAACTGCACTCCTTACAAAACTCCTCACTCCATTTGAAGTGGTACATTGTACTGGTTCAATACAAAAAGTCATGCTACATTTACAAACTCATTTTGTAATCGTGTCCTATTCAACACCATTATAACATCGAAGATTCAGATTAGATGGAGAAAATGTGATTTTGCTAAATCAGGAAATGTCAAATAATAATATAAAAATATATGTCTTTTGTATTCCTAGCCTTAAGTAAAGATTTAAGTAAAGCCAGACGAGAAGAGATTAGCAGACCCCTATCACGATTACGTTTTAAATTTGACCATTTAACTTTTTAAAAGACAGTTTCATACTTTTTATCTTTGATCCAATGAAAACGATTTAGATAAAGTGGTTTGTAAAGGATCTTAGATTTAAACTTATACTCAATTAAAGATCCGATATTATTTTTAGGGTTCCGTAGCTCTTTTGGCATAAACGGAACCACACGTCACAATTATTTTTCTCAAAAACTTTTTTGTACTACTGGTATTTGGTTCTCATTTGGCCTCTCGGTTGATGTTGAGGTGAGGCATTTTTTTTACCAGGAGAAATCCGATTGAGGACTAAGCCCCGACACGGGCAGAACCTTGGGGGGATAATTCGTGACCTAGTGTGGGATTCGCCAGATCGGGGGTGGCACTAGCATGCCCAGTCAGAACTGGTGCCACGCTATTGCCACTCCCCAGTTAGGGATACCCACTAAAACCCCTGGGTGTTCCGTCCTTCGCCTTATGCCAGGGCTACAGGTATATGATCTAGCCTCTCCGCAACCCTGGTGGGCGTCGGCCCCAGAGCTGAGGCATGGTCTACCTAGAAGGTAATCTATTCACAGGGGACTTGAAGACACCCAGGGGCTCAATTCTGTTATTACAAAACAATATCTTGGTGTTGGGAAATTTTCAGTTATTAATAAGATTAATATGATGATTATCTTTGATGGATGGATATTAAAATCATTACGAAAAAATTTTCTTTTGGAAAGGGCGGACTTCCCGTTTTTCGTCACACATTAAAAATGTTAGTGCTCCCTTCCTAAACAACGAATCAATCTTCCATGATCACGATTTATTATCTACTAATCAATTTAAATAAAACAGCACATTAGCTGTCGTATATGTATGTTTTGAACATGTATTACAAAATATAATCTCGAACCCCTATGTATATCCATTAGAAAACCAATAAACTGGTAACCCTGCGCCGATATTTGAAACGTCATTGCGGTTTAATTTAAACTAAATATTAAACAGAACCCAGCACTGTAATAATGAACTTCAGAACAACCCTAACCTCTGAAGACGGTCCAGAATAC
This sequence comes from Dendrolimus pini, assembly GCA_949752895.1. Taxonomy (NCBI): domain Eukaryota; kingdom Metazoa; phylum Arthropoda; class Insecta; order Lepidoptera; family Lasiocampidae; genus Dendrolimus; species Dendrolimus pini. The sequence continues at coordinate 4,082,130 of OX457132.1, read as the reverse complement.
TTCAAACCCCTACCAACTGTACCCAACTCATAACACTAATGAAATCCAACGCTCGTAACAGCGCTTTATATACAAAAACTTGTTGGCGAATACAAATATATCATTTGTGAAGTCTCGAGCTTTCGAGACTCGAGTCCCTGGAGGAGCGGACCTAAATCTCTTGTTATTAATGAGACAAGTTTTAATTGTACTGCAGCGTAGTGTCGGCGTGTGTCGGCGTTCACGCCCTATGTCACATTACGTAACATGTATGTAACTATGTTTATTGACGAATATACTTCGTGTATATATGTGTATGTTATGATATACAGTGGTGGTCATCTAATTAGAAACAGTTCTTATGAATAAAGAAAGTATAACTTCAACGTACAAATGTTCGTAAAAACATACACATTCAATAATTAATAATGCATGCAATAATATAGCCACTCAAATAAAAAACTCATTAAATGCATAAAATATAAAACATATCTTACTTTTAATTACAAAATGAGTTTTACACATTTAAGAGTTTATTTTCTGTTACTGACCGCTTGGACGCCTAATTAGAAACATTTTAAAAAAGCATCCATAGCTCGTTCTTTTTTGAAATTGGAGAATAACATTTCTTTCTTGGCTTTTTCTATTATTTGGCGGCAATAAAAAATTTAACTGAATTTTATTTTGTTCAAAATGGGCAAAAATAAAAGTTGTGATGCGTCAACTAGGCAAATAATTGTTAACTTACATATGGATCATAAGTGGGCGTACAGAAGAATAGCTGAGCATTTAAATTGTTCTGTTAAGAAAGTTTTTAATGCAATTGATCATTATAAAACACATGGAACTGTTGAAAATGTTCTTAGAAAGGCTCGGCCAAGAAAAAGTTCTCCCAGAGAAGATACGCTAATCTTTCGTGTTGCTAAAAAAGACCCAAGTAAAGGCTCCAACCAGATTAAAAATGAAGTTTTTTCGTCTGCTGACCCGAGAAACATCTCGTCAAGACTGATACGCCGAAGATTAGTGGAAGCTAAATTGTTTGGAAGAATCTCTCGAAAGGTACCGCTTCTTACCAAGCAACACCGAAAGAAGCGATTATTATTCGCTAAAAAATATGTTAATTGGACGGTACAAGAATGGAAAAAAGTGTTATTTTCAGATGAAACAAAAATAAATATATGGTAAATTCCGATGGAAAGCGCTATGTTAGACGTCCTGTAAACAGTGCTTTTAATTATAAATACACAAGGAGTATAGTCAAGCACGGTGGCGGTAACATTAAAGTTTGGGGGTGTTTTTCCGGATGTGGAGTTGGACCCGTTCGGAAGATTGAAGGTACAATGGATCAATACAAAAATATCTTAGAGCACACAATGATTCCCTACTCGGACGATCATTTGCCTGTAACCTGGATCTTTCAGCATGACAATGATCCTAAACACACGGCCAATAGTGTCAAATATATCCTTAGCGAACAGCGTATATCCGTTTTAGACTGGCCAGCAAATAGTCCAGATTTAAACCCGATAGAAAATCTCAGGTGTATTGTTAAAAAGAAAGTCTCAAACAAACGTAACACCAGTCATAACGAACTATATGAAGCATTTGTTGAAGCATGGAATTCAATCCCCCTAGAAAAATGTATGAAATTGATTGAATCAATGCCACGTCGTTGTAGTGCTGTTATTCAAAATAAGGGATACGCCACTAATATTGAGCCGTTTGGGGTGGAAACTTTGGGCCCATGGGGGCCAAGTGCCCACAAATTATTTAAAAATATTAAAAAACGTCTGGTCGACACAACAAGAGACCGGAAGGCTGGAGCTTACCTAGCTCAAAGGATTAGCCTCTGTATCCAACGAGGTAATGCTGCCAGTCTTCTAGGTACAATGCCCAGCGACAGTGGTCTGGTGGGGCTGGACGGGCTATGATATAGGTTTTTTATTTTTATTTGTAAGCTAGTTTTTTTTTTTTAGGATTGTATTATATTTATTACTTAGTTTATTTTTAAATTATGTTATTGACTTATGGCTAAATATAATATTAATTACAAATATTGGTAGGCTGTGGATAGTAGCTATTTCGTAAATAACAATACTAATTACTAATACTTAAAAAAATATTGCTTTTTATACATTTTTGTTGTTGTTTCTAATTAGTTGACCATTATTGTTCATACCTTAAAACTGATTTAAATGTTTTTCCATAATGTAATATTAAAACTGCACATGTGTAATGGGGTTTATAATGTTTTTCTAATAAATGATAAACCGTTGAACATATTGTTGTCCTATTTATTGTTTAATTTGAAAATAAAAACGATTGCGGTGAAGTATCTTACATAATGTCAAGGACCGTTGGTAGTGTTTCTAATTAGATGACCACCACTGTATATTGTGGCGAATGATGGTAGAACCATCTAGTTAGTTTAAGAACTTTTAGTAAAAGCTAGAAAATTCTGGAAGGAAAAGACAAGGACGGATATATTTTAGAAAGGGATAGACGATGAACGAAAGTAGTAGAATAGAAAGTTCGGGAAGGAAAAGACAGAGATAGATAGATGTTTAGAAAGGGACAGATAGTAAATAAAAGAATAACCAACGGGTTTCAGAAACTTCTTCCGGGTATATAAACAGCGTAAGGCGCGCCTACCGGGCAGTTTTAGAGTTGAGTTCAGTTCAAGACGATGAAGCGACAAGTGCGATACTAAAGAGTTGGAAGAGAAGGTTAATAGAAGAAGACAGTGACGAGTTGAGTGGTGAATTTAGTGACAAGATTAGTGGACAGTTAAGTGAAGGAGGAGTGTAGTGCAGTTCGAGAGACGAACCAGAAGCGAGCTACACGCGGTACTACCGGAGGTAAGCGCTGCAGTAGCAGGAGGTGGTGTACGCAATCGCAGCGAAGGTTTTCTGAAGGTTTCCTTATCATCGCGACAGTGCATCGTTAGTCGTGCGTGTAGGGGCAACCCTGCAGAGAGATATTACGTGCGGCAGTGTGAGTTAATAAAAGCGTTTAGTTAAAAACTGGTCTTTTCTTCCAATCCATAAGACCTTACCCCCGCTTGCACGTAACAATATGTAAGAATATATGTGTTGGAGTGACCTCTCTTCTTCAGTGCGTCGTCTATGTTTGCCGAAGCACACACATATGATGGATGGCTTTGATGCTTTATGGCGTAAAACAGCTTCGTTACTAAGCAGATTAAGCGGTAGCAGCAACAGCATCCTCAAGGTAACAGCTGATAAATTTGACTGCTCACTGATTTGGTCCTTCATTTTCAAGAGTTGAAAAAGGAATATTAAAGTGGCTTAGGCATGTAGAGAGAATGAATGAAAGTAGAATCACAAGACAAGTGTATGACAACACTTTGGCTGGTAGAGTCGGTGCCGGTCACAGAAATAATATCTATTATAGATAGAATGGTTACGACGTCTTATTCGCTTGCATTTCGCGCGTGTCATTTTTTAACAAGCCCCGCCCACAGCGTTACGTCAATATCTTTGTGTGCGCGGGCACTAGTGAGGAGACACACTCATTAGATTATCGATAGTCATATCTGCAGCGTGTGATAAATTATTATTATGTATATAAAAATAGTGAAGCTAACTGATTTGTGAAGTGAAACTTCTTTATCGGCGTGGGAAAAAATTTACCGTCACATTGTTCGGTTACGCGTCACGTCACATTTTTCCACAATCACCACATGGATTGTGAGACGAGCATTGTAATATTTCATTACTTTATTGTTTTTTAACTAGTATACGAGTTTGATGATTTATAATATATTAGTATCCTACACACACATATATATGTGTGTGTAGGATACATATATATATATATATATATATATATATATATATATATATATATATATATATATAAAATAACTTTTACGTAACGGGATTCAATTCCCTTACTTTATAGGGTTTAATTCTTTTATGGCTATATTAAATGAAGAACAATAACAAGAATAAGTAAGAACTCTTCACTAGGTGCCAGTGCAGTTTTCATATACTTAACGGTTAGACCTTTTAATAACTTCAGCGCTTACTAAATTCCTTCTTGATATATAAATAAAAGCATATTATAATTATATCATATATTACAATTATTATATATCATATGTTCATATATCACGAAATAATGTATTCTGAAATTAATTTTGGTACAAAACGTCCTAAACTAATTGACTTATATATATTTTGTTTTAGTTTTAGTCAAAAAATAACTTTAAGTTACGCAACAAGCTTGATAATATCGTCAGAGTAAAATGTAGGGACAAAACAAAACATGAACTGAGACTCAAATGAATATTTAATTAATTCATCGATAAGTCATAAGACTCAACGATGCACGTAGTGTCAATCTCTAGCATTCGATAACCAATCACAGCGATTATCTGACATAAGCAGATGTATTGTGTACTTCGTCTGCTTCGACGTACATTGCGCGCAATCATTACGCTTCTGTATACGAGCGTTGTATGTGGACAGCAAAGGATATTTATCTTAACGAAGAAATATACAACTTATGATCGTATTTAACGAACATAGTAAAAGTAGAACCATTATTTGGTTTCTCAAAAAAAATACTTTTTACTGAATTTCAATACTAACCGATGATATGAAATATCTCCTAACTTCATATTTGCTTTACTACTTTTCTTTTTGCAGTTTGCCACAGCAAAATAAGGCATATTTGTATCGATTTGTCTATTTTTTACGTTGCGAGCGCAGGAGCGGGACTCACGTTGCTTAATGAGAGCGCGTTGAGAAAAGTATGCAATATAATGCATGGTTTTGGCACGGGTGCCACGCCCACTTCGCCGTTCTATCTAGATTTATTTCTGTGGTGCCGGTAGACCGAGACGTCCTAACCAGGATCAAATTGCAGATATTTTGAAGAAAGATCAGATAAAAAGCAGTTTAAATAAGTGTGTATGTATGAAAAGATTAAAGATCAACTTTCATTAATCTTATAATTTCTCTTTCTTATATTTTTTTTTAATAAGTGCTAAAGATGTTCTTAAATTTTGAATATGTGTAAATTTGTCTTTTGTATTTTTCAATACCTCACATATTTAATTTCAGTATAATCAACCGGTCTTCGTAAAATGTAGCCGTGGGATTGTAGGTGACTCTTTTAAAATTTCTCTATTAAGGGACGAGTAAAACGACGACGACGAGTAAAAGCCATAATATACATAATTGCATACAATTATAAACAAGACAACAATTATGTACACAAACAAGTAAAAAATTGCATATCTATATGTATTTTTTTTATTATGTGAGTTCAGCAGACAGGCAGACGGTCCACCTGATAGAAAGCGGTTACCATCGCCTCTGGATGTTTGTAACACCAAAGATGCTACCAACGTTCTGCCGCTTTCTGAAAGGATACTGGAACCTGGCCACAAATGCCGGAACACAACTCAAGGTTATTATGACGGCATACTTTATTTAGACCAGTTGATACCCATTCTGACAAGCAAATACCGTACCACCTGACTGTGGTTTGTTTTGCTGCCTCTTACTTCAGGCCGCCAGGCCGCAGGAAATTGTATTCGTTCTCCGCTACTACACAGATAAAGACTTATATAGGTTTCTAAGAAACATGACAGAGACGTATAGGGTTATTATGATTTCTTTTGAAATCTTGTACTAATATATAAAGCTGAAGAGTTTGTTTGTTTGCTTGAACGCGCTAATCTCAGGAACTACTAGTTTGATTTGAAAAATTCTTTTGTTTTAAGATAGCCCATTTATCAAGGAAGATATCATCACTCTGAGACTAATAGGAGCGGAGCACCATTGAAGAATGTTTTAAAATCCGATTTTTTTTAAACTATTCTACGCGGACGAAATTGCGGGCAGAAGCTTGTTGGAAATAAGCTGTTGCTCGAAAACCAATGTTACCACTAACGATATGCAAAAAGCCTAGGTTGTTGCGCTAATTATTTCCCCTATACTTCATTAAATGAAGCGGTAATATGATGCTCACAAAAGTGCCAACACCGTGAAGGCTGCGCTGCTCATTATACAAATTACTTCCATCTTGGGCATCAGAAACTCGGTGAAGCTTACTTTCATCTTAATAACATATTTTTTTTGTTTGAAAATTGTTAGGATTTCGCATTACTCGAGTCTGCTTAGAAATTCAAATATCTGACATCAAGAACATTCGTGACCTATTGTTTATTTCCTATGTCAGGCAATTGCCAGGTGTAAGGGCATTTGACCGCCTGGATGGCTACCGGCCCTGGTCTAGAGCATGCCGCTGTAACAACCTTGTTCCGGTATTAGTGGCCAGGATCCAGTCTCTCTTTAAAGTGCAGCAGCACATTTGTAGCGTGTTACAAATGTCAATAGACGATAGTAGCCGCTTACTATCAGGTGGGCCGTTTGCCTGTCGGCTGAACTCGTGCAATAAAAAAAAACAGGCTGACGGCCTACTTGATTGCCAACGAATTGGGGGCATGTAAGAGATGTTCACAGTTTGCCGTGTTTATTTAAAGTTTAATTTCGATTTTTAAAGTGAAACTTCTTTAGAATCTTTGTGATTTTAAACTCGGTGAAACAAAAAAGCGACACTAAAAAGAGATAAACATATAAATTTAGATGACTAAGCCTGCGATACAAGTTTTACATTGTGCAGCACAGAATAGAGAGCCAATAAGGCCAGTGATTGAACAAAGGTCCAATTTGGCCCGGAATAAAACTGATAATAATAAAACTACGATTTATGCCCGTTATTTTTTTATTTTTTATTATTCTGTCGTTTTGGCCACTTTTCAGTAGCCGTGATCACGGAAGACAAAGATGTCAAGTTTCAATGAGTATTACTATAGTTTTATTTAGTCTACCGTCAACTTGTTCATTTTGATTTTGTTTATGGTTATTATTTACTCTATGGGAGCCTAATTTACCACCCATAGAGTAAATAATAACCATAAACAAAATTAAAACTAAATAATAGAAGAAGGTTATATAATAGTGCAAGAATTGCGAAAAAATGATAATTTTTGCAGGTGGTAGACCTGTCTTAAGAGGCGACGACAAAACCCATATCCAGTAGGTAGAGTTGTTACCTTTCTGGATAGACATAGACAACACTTTATTGTTCACCAAAAGAAAAATACAAAAATGCATAATAAGACAATAGTTACTTTGGTAAAGCAAAATGCGGCCTTATCGCTAAAAGGGATCTCTTCCAGGGAATCTGACTCATAGGGAATTCTTAAGCTACTGTAATTATTATGCAACAAAGAAAAAGGAGAAAAAAATAAAATAAAAATGATATACATGGACAGTAGATTACAGTCTATTCTAGTCCAGCTACCACCTTTAGTCTAAAGTGTGCCGCCATAACAACCTTGTGCTCCGATATTAGTGGCCAGATTCTAGTCAACTCTATTCGAGGTCGGCAGCACATTCGTAGCATCCTTATTATTGCGGATATGCATAAGCGACAGTGACCACTTTCCATTAGAGCCGTCGCCTACTTTACTTCAGCAAAAAAAAGTTCTGTTATACTCAAATCGCTAGGACACCCAAAAATACGATTATATTATCGGAATCTTTAATTTAATACCAACCAATAATTCCTAACTTTTGAATAAACCATCAAACCATAAAGAAACCTTTTCAAACCTATAACCGATGTTTTCCCAAATGTTCTCAAATAAATCATTCATTTCATTGTTTAAAGTTCTCAAAGGCTATTTCTTCGAATGTAAAACTTTCCTCATTAAATTCCTTTTGGAAAATCTAATCTATTCAGAAACCCGATTTAGATGTTTTCGATAACAGCATCTATTCCATCAGGTAATATCTTTTACATCACAAAAGCGGTTGATGGACTAAATTTTCTCTGAGGCGTTGCTCTCGTAAACCACGATTCTATATTTTGCGGGTAGTTTTAAATTGTCCGGAATAAATGGATAGTAGATATTGGTGGGTACTTAAGGAATGATGTCTGACTGAACAGTTTTATTACAAGCATTTAATTAATTTGCAATGGATGTACCTATGTATGTAAAAGTTCGGGTGGAATCTTGCAAATTAAATTTGACCAACTTTCCGGTTTCCGATTTAGATGAAGTTTTGTACGCATATGTATATCGCGTGACATTGCAATAACTTGGTTACCATGGAGCTGATCTGATGATAGAGTCGGAAGGTGGCCATAGGAACTCCTGTACTAAACAAGATAGACCCGTCGTGTTTGGGCTCGTTTTACTTGTCTTGGCTTGCACTCTGCTGCTACATGATATCCAGGATCTCAAAAGCTTGTATTAAATTATATTTTTTAAAAGCTTATTTTCGATAAAAAATAGAAACTTCGTTTAAAAAAACCGACTTCAAAAACTAAAATGTATAAAATAACTTATTTCTAAAGCTATTATTATTAATATATATTATCTAAAACATCTTAAAGTCGGTGCTTAGTAATTTTCAAAATATAGTAATTTTTATGTTTTACTTTGCACCGACTTCAAGATGTTTTAGATAATATATATTAATATTTAATAGCTTTAGAAATAAGTTATTTTATACATTTTAGTTTTTTAGTTTTTGAAGTCGGTTTTTTTAAGCGCAGTTTTTATTTTTTATTTGTTACTTTTTAGTGTCTAGCTATGTATGGGTGGACATACGAATTGTGCCGCGCTTCTTAAAAAATATAGGTCCCAAGAACCGGGAACAAAAAAATGATCGTAAAATGAAAACTACTGGGCCAAACTATGTCAAATTTTTAGGGGACCACATGGCAGCTATTCCGCGTCGAACAAAAAAGAATCACGTAAATCGAATCATAAATCTCAGAGTAATCGGTGTACATATGGAACGGAGTGAAAATTATTTTCATGATAAATGTTCATAAAATGAAAACTACTGGGCCAAACTATGTCAAATTTTTAGGGGACCACATAGGAGCTATTCCGCGTCGAACAAAGAAAGAATCACGTAAATCGGATCATAAATGACGGAGTAATCGGCGAACATACATAAAAAAAAGCAAAAAAAAAAAAAAAAAAAGATCCCGACGAATTGAGAACCTCCTCCTTTTTTCGAAGTCGGTTAAAAATAATTTTAATACAAGTTATATTTGATAAAAAATAACAATATTTGTAGGAGATTGATTATTTTTAAGCAAAGTGCACTTGTTTTAAATATATTGCACAAAAATATGCAACATATTTTTGGAAATGCCAAAGGTGATTATAAAAAGTAAATTACTATACGACTAGAATGAAGAAGAAGAAGAAAAACTATAATGAATTTGAATTTAAATATTCAATAGTTCTCTATTTCTTCCAATAAAGTCTTTTATCTCGCTTGTTTTTTATTTGTATAAGACCTTTGGGCTAGACGTCCCCCGAACATGGTCAGGGATATTAATTAAAGCAGCTCTTTTAGGTTAGTTCTTGTTTTCTAACTCTTATGTTAAAGTGTTCTTACGCTTTTTCGTACGTATATTCTTTTACGTTATTATTCATTTATATTTACTATTCGGATCTTCTTATTCTTTTAACCGTTCCCTCACTGCTGGGGATTGTGGATTTGATGGCAGTGAATAATGGTTCTCTTCCACCGAGGTCGATTTAGAGCACGGTAGACGGCCGAGTTTATTGACAGTCCAGTTGATCAGCAATCTGACCAATCCAACTTTTTGGAGATCTACAGCGAGGTGTCTTGACTTCAACTTTCACAATGACCACAAGCCTTATACATTATCTGGATTCTTTCGGGATATGTTTCCAAAGTATTTCAGCATCGGATATTGGCATAATGCTGATAACCTTTGGTGTATGTGGCATGTAAGTCTCTGCAGACCACAGGCCATTAAGATGGACCGGACTATCAGAGGGCTTGCGTGGGGCTATGGGAAGATTAACACGCAGAGCCCTTGGCAAATTTAATCCCTGTTTAACTATATAAATTGCTTAAAATGCATCCAGGGATAAGCCCTAATAAGTGTGGAATTGTAGGGATTAAGATCAAAAGGAACCGGGCCATTGGTATGAACTGCTAGTGGAACTACGGATCGGGGATTATGACCACTAAGGCGTCTGCTCGTCGCAGTTCTAGGAGTATAGTAAAAATGAGCACACGGTCATTCGCCACTGACTGCACCTAAAAATGCTGTACAAGATTGGCGAGGGGAAACAGAATTCTTACTATAGTTGTGCATGGACAAGTATCTCTCTGCAGACCACGGCCAATATAAATGGCCCGGACTTTTGGAGGGCTTGCGTGGGGCTGTGGGAATGCCAACACGTAGAGGCCCCTTGACAATTTTAAATGTGACGTGACACTGACCGGTGATTATCCCTGTCTACACCATATAATATTGCAAACAAGAACAAGTCCTGGCCAGTGTAGGACTATTGTGGGAAATGAAAACAAAAAGTACCGGGCTATTGGGGTGAACTGCTAGTGGTACTAGGGGTCTGAGGATATGGGGACTATGCCGTCTGCCCGTCGTAATGTTATAGGAAGATGGAAAATGCATGTTCCCCAAAAAAAGGCATAAAAGACAGGAGCAACATGGGTGTCAGAGACTAAGGGGTGTAGAGAGATGGGTTGTAGGCTCACCGAAGCTACTTCCGACGTTATGCCATTTATCACTTCAACTCCTGGAGCTTGAGTCTTAGCTCTAGCAATCTCCACTCCGTGCCTTGGCCCCCGGAGTCAGGTCCGAGGTGTCGTTAATCGCCTAAAGCTTCGCCAAAAAGCCCCCCTGCGGATTACCATTAATATTATTATTAGTCTAATACCACATTCTTGTTTTTTTTTATACATTTTCTTATCAATGTCAATCAATCTTTTCTTTCTTTTACTATCGAAAAGTTGTGAATCGGATGGCAGAGCACCTGTCGACGCTTCCCCCTATCCGATATTAATTGTTAAATGAATAATTTATGAGATGTGCGGTTGATCGGCAAGGATTATTTGTCGTTATCCCACCATAAGGACTATACTTAGGCGATTACTTTCGATTTAAGCGGGAATGAGGAAATTATACTGGAGTTAAATTTATGCGGTAATTAAGTTACGAGTAGTAACATTGACTGATATATTGAGGTTTTAAAAAACCCTAAAATCCTAAAGGGCTCCGTAGCCATTTTGGAAAAAAAGAAATCCTTATCAAGTCTATATGTACGTTTGTCGGTCTGTTTTTGCTAGTCATGGTTTGCTTAGAAACTACTGGTTTTATGTATATGAAATTTTACATTTAAATCTATGTCTCCACACAACATTTACACGAATAACACAAAAATTCAAAACAAAAACCCAATATACATTGGACAAGTCTAAATATAATAAATAAAAAAAGAAAGAAAAAGTCAATTTGAAGAAATAGTGACTTACTTACATTGCTTAGATATGATTAAAATTAGCATATTTTGGAAATTTGTATGCTGCATTTCAGCAAACAATGTACTCATCTTATTACTGTGCCGGAATTATATCCCACACAACGCTGATTTTAAGTACAAACCTTCAAATCAAACATAAATTACTAACATACACTATATGAAGAAGATTGTTACTAACTAAGCAACAGAAGACCCATATCTATATTATTAAAGTTTAAACGTGCCAAGTCTGTAAATTCAAGCTATTAAAAAAAACAACTGGAATATACAATCCGTGCAGGAACGGAGAAAGAATACAATTTCCTGCGGCCGGGCGGCCTATCGTAAGAGGCGATAAAACAACCCACAGCCAGGTGGTAGCGTATTTGCTCGACTGGACGGCGACCACCCCTGGTTTAGAATATGCCGCCATAATAACTTTGTGTTGTGTTCAGAGAGCAGCAGCGAATTTGTAGCACCTCTGGTGTTGCAAATGTCCATAGACGATGGTAATCACTTCCAGCAATTGGGCTGTCAGCCTATCTGAAGAACTCCTGCAATTAAAAAAAACCATATAAATGACGAAGAACACGATGCATTTATTTTTCTTGTCTGTTTGTTGATTTGTCGATTTGTCTGTTTGACCGGGATTCAGTTAAAAACTACAAGGCTGATTTCGATGCGATTTTCTCTGGTCGACAGCAAATTGCTAAATTTAAAATCTGCGCTACTTTTTTAACCGACTTCGAAAAAAGGAGGAGGTTCTCAATTCGTCGGGATCTTTTTTTTTGTTGCTTTTTTTATGTATGTTCGCCGATAACTCCGTGATTTATGATCCGATTTACGTGACTCTTTTTTTGTTCGACGCGGAATAGCTTCCAATTGGTCCCCTAAAAATTTTACAAAATTTGGCCCAGTAGTTTTCATTTTATGAACATTTTTCATGGAAATAAATTTCACTCCGTTCCATATGTACACCGATTACTCTGAGATTTATGATTCGATTTACGTGATTCTTTTTTTGTTCGACGCGGAATAGCTTCCAATTGGTCCCCTAAAAATTTGACATAGTTTGGCCCAGTAGTTTTCATTTTACGAACATTTTTTTGTTCCCGGTTCTTGGGACTTATATTTTTTAAGAAGCGCGGCACTATTCGTAGGTCCACCCATACATAGCTAGACACTAAAAAGTAACTAATAAAATTTAAAAACTTCGTTTAAAAAAACCGACTTCAAAAACGAAAAAACTAAAATGTATAAAATAACTTATTTCTTAAGCTATTATTATTAATATATATTATCTAAAACATCTTGAAGTCGGTGCAAAGCAAAACATAAAAATTACTATATTTTGAAAATTACTAAGCACCGACTTTAAGATGTTTTAGATAATATATATTAATAATAATAGCTTAAGAAAGGGTTTTTAGTTAGGTTTTTTAGTTTGTATGTATAGTTTATTTTTAGTTTAATTTATTTATAATTTAGTTTAGTTTTATTTAAATCATCCATATTAATGCTTAAGAAATAAGTTATTTTATACATTTTAGTTTTTTCGTTTCTGAAGTCGGTTTTTAAAACGAAGTTTTTAAATTTTTATCCTGGGTATTCCGCGGGAATTTTCCCGCGTGTGGTTTGTAATTCGTTGTTTAGGTGCATAAAAAACAGCTTATTCCGACACAGTTTTCACTAAACGAAACCTAACATTCTTTTTTAAATACTGTGGTACTTTGAGATCTGAGAATCCTGCAGGAATTTCAAATCAAGCGTGGACGAACTCGCGGGCATATCCTAGTACAACAAAATATAATCATAAATAATTTAGCGTGTAAGAATTAAGTATAAAGTAGGTAGGAATTTCATCTGCAAGACAATTTACATTAGCACTATTAATAATATCCCTAATACAACTTGTATGAGCCACAATTTGTATGGGCGTATCTCCAAATCGGTCGTGCCTTTTCATCGGTTTTTACAACCCATGAATCCGATACGGGTGTTCCTATCTCATTGGCAAATTTACCGTAAACCGTCTATGGGTCTACCACAGTAATCTTTATGGGCCTACCATGATTTGCGCTGATAAGAATAACCACGTGTTTGTGTCTCGACAATGATTTCAAAATGACTTAAATTTTAATTCAAGTTTATATTCAAAATAAGTTCCACTGGAGAACACTTTTTAAAGGTCACATAGAAAGAAAGAAAGGATTTATTGTCGTTAATGTATGTAAACACAGAAAACAGGCAGACTTATAAATAAAAATATACAATTGTAGTTAACAAAAGACACAAAAAACGTAAGTACATTTTTTTCATATTACATCATTTTAGACATACTGTTCCCATCTTTGGCTTATATTTGGCCTTGTTTGACATTGTAGTATTCAAGATGCGATAAATCCTATGTGTCTATTAATATTACATATTTCCGCAATTTTTGCCGTTTCAAATTTATTGTTATGAGAAGTGTTTTCGCTTCGAGGAACCATTAGTAGACCCCTGTTTGCCAGAAAGAATTCGGCGAACGACGATAATTACAAATATTTCGGAGGCAAAAAAATCTTTTTATGAAATTCTTTTAATGTGTTCTGGGAGAACGTTAAATTTTGGACCGTCTTCTTATTATTCACATACATTATTTCCTTTATAATATTCGAAAGAAGACATATTAACCTCAAATTCTCGATAAAGCAATTATAGTAATTTATTACCGGTTACTAATATCTTAGCAACCGTTAATTTACCTTTTTTATGTTTGCTAGTAGGCAAACTGGCAAACGAACCACCTGGTGATAGGTGGCTACCGTCGCCCATGGACATCTGCAACTCAAGGGGAGCCGATGCGTTGCCTACCTCGTTGAGACTTTAGGTATCTGTTCACGCCCTTTTTGAAAAGCTCCATATTGTAGCGCTCTGGGAAAACCGCGGGAGGGAGCTCATTCCATAATCCGGACACATATGGCATGAAGGAGCGTCCGCCACGTACCGTGGAGGACTTCCAAGTGTCCAGAAAGTGTGGATGAACTCCCAATCGCCGGCGAGCGGTGCGATGGTAGAAGGGTGACGTAGGAACCAAATCAAACAGCTCATTAGAGCACTCCCCGTTGTACAGACGGTAGAACACGCTTAGAGCGCCAACGTCTCTTCTGTGGCTGAGGGAATAAGCCTAAGCCGTCTGTAATTTTGGGATCGTCGACAATCTGAACCGCTCGGCGCTGCAAGGAGTCAAGTGGGAGCAGCTGGTACTGGGGTGCACCAACCCAAAGATGGGAGCAGTACTCCATATGGGGACGGACTTGAGCTTTATATAGTAAAAGCCTATGTCCTGGTGTGAAGTACCGCTTAGCCCTGTTGAGAACCCCGATTTTTTTTGAAGCGATTTTCGCTTTGCTCTCCAAGTGAACCCTAAATTGCACCTCGCTCGAAATGTCAACGCCCAGGATCCCTATGGTGTCCGAGATCTTAAGGGAAGTGCCCTGAAACTGCGGCGCTAACAAAAATGGGGCTTTCGTAGCGGTAAACGCCTTGCTATAACTTAATACAAGTAACCCCCAGGGGGTGCCACCCTGGACACGTCTCCGTCCAGATAGCGGTACAAGGGGATGCGTCCCCGGGGCCCCAAGCGGCCACTGTCACATTCCACCTTCACTCCGTGACAGTGGTGTCCGACTTATCCACTCCAAATCCTTCTCCTTCTTCCCAAACCTCCTCCCCAAACCACTTCCAACGACAACCGCCAGCGTCGAGCTCTGCTCCGCTGGCCCTCGAGGAGAGGGCAATAATCTTGGTCGGTAGAGTTGGAAAACCCTGTGGCCGGCGTTGATACGGTGGAATCGTCTCGACTGCAGCTGTTGCGATGGCTCTCGCGGAAACGCGGGACTCTGACCTTCAGATTGCGGGCTGTCAGCCTTCACCCCAATGCCACCAGTGTGGCGCGCCTGACACGGCGTTTCATACGCTAGTCGAGTGCGCAGCCTGGGCACCACAGAGGTTTGAACTCGAGACAATAGTAGGTCCGATTGATTCGCTCTTCTTCGCTGATGTCTCATAAGGAGGCCGCGGACCGAGATAGGGGGAGAAGTGGAATTGCGCGTATTTATGCGCCTCCTCACGGGCGCCGGCGTCAGCCGGGAGCCCGGAGACGAAGATATGCGCATGACAAATACCGCTTCAGGGGCTCTCTTGCATCTAGGAAGCAGAGGAGTCTTCATCCCTGTCGTCGAAGTGAGTTTGCTCTTCCAGGGGCACTCTCATGCACTTATTGCGCTAGGATCGGCGTGGACGTAACTATGTTCTAAATCTCATGCCTTTCCTACCATAAGCGCGAGGCATCGGAGGAGGGTGGTTTTAGTGGGGTATTAGCCCTTGGGCATTGGTTCGAGTCTCCACACAAGCCGGTCGATTACTGTTTGGATTGCCCACAGTGGAATGCCTCCATGATTGACAACGGTCTAATCCCTAGCAAAGGACCCGGTATGTGCGACATGCATTTCAACCGCCTGAAAAAAAAACTCAACACAAGAAATATAAAATTTCTTCCGATGGTAAGGCAAGTAAATAAATTTAATATATAAAAATCTCGTGTTACGGTGTTTGTGGTCGAACTCCTATGAAATGTACATTAAAACCGATTTTTAACCGACTTGGAAAAAAGGAGGAGGTTCTCAATTCGTCGGGATCTTTTTTGTTGTTGCTTTTTTTATGTATATTCGCCGATTACTCCGTGATTTATGATTCGATTTACGTGATTCTGTTTTTGTTCGACGCGAAATAGCTGCCATGTGGTCCTCTAAAAAATTGACATAGTTTGGCCCAGTAGTTTTCATTTTACGATCATTTTTTTGTTCCCGTTTCTTGGGACCTATATTTTTTAAGAAGCGCGGCACCATTCGTAGGTCCACCCATACATAGCTAAACGCTAAAAAGTAGCAAATAAAAAATAAAAACTTCAAGATGTTTTAGATAATATATATTAATAATAATAGCTTTAAAAATAAGTTGTTTTATACATTTTAGTTTTTGAAGTCGGTTTTTTTAAACGAAGTTTTTATTTTAATGTTTTTTATTTTTATTTTTAGTAGGTTTGAGGTCTTGTTTTACCCTCTTCTGGTGTTAATTTTTTATTTTTCTAGCAGAACAACGTTTGCCGTTTCATCTAATAGTACTATATAGGATTGACTATTTAGCAGATCACTTACACCTGTCTTAGGACTGCTGACTAGCTGTCCTGACAGACATTATCCTCCCCTAAAGAAATAAAATTTAGAACACGATTGCAGCGCCACCGACCAGATCCAATTGTGAATCTAAACCATTCTCGAATCCATCTGAATATGCACAAAAAATTTCATCGAAATCATTCCAGCTGTTTTAGGTTTAGGAGGAGTTAAGTCACATACGTGACTTAACTCCTCCACGTGAAAGAATTTTATACATAAAGATGAAATGTGGCTTGTACTTGAGCGACACAAACAGGAGCTTCGTGTCACGGAGATGAATAGAGGTGGATATATCCGTGATTGTGAGTGATCATAACTTGTCAAGGTTTGCCGTTGACCGATACGTCAAAGAGGATACAACATATCATCTTCTTCTTCTAAGTTATCCTCTCACTGCTCAAAGTCGTGAGAGACATGGTCACTGACATCAAAGTCACAATTAGTCTCCTCCACCGAGATCGGTTTCGATCGGCACGGTGGAGAGCTAAATTTATCGATATTTCCAGCTAGATAGCAACCTGATTACTCCACTTATTTGGATATCTACCATAAAGTCACTTGCCTTCAACTTTCCCAATAACCACAGGTCTGTTCATGTTGTCTAGATTCTTCCGGGCTATGTGGCTACAAGGTACTTCAGTAGCCCTTGATGGCTTACTGCTGCTAACCCTTAATGATCTTTAATCTAGAGGTCTATAGCATATATATCCGTCATATAGCAGACAAACTAGAGGTCTCCTCGCAATATTTATCCTCTCAGTCAACACGTTGTATTTGTAACAATACGAACATTAGGTTAGAAAATCTGCCTGTTTTCTGGCTAATTATCAAAACACGTCATTCGGATGACAAGTAGTTGCACTAACCATGTACGAGTATGTTACTACCACAGGGTTAACGTTATGAATTTACACCTATGTCTAGACGTGCATTAACCTGCTGTTTCGAGTTATAGTTACTAAAATAAGATAAGATCTTTAAACTAACGTCACAGAGTAATTTATAATTTCATTAAAACACGAATAAATGTCTTTATCAATTAAACTAGAAAGCCAAATAAAGGGCGAAATAAACAAAAGACATAGTTACATTTCAGCATTTGGTCAAAATATTAGTGAATATTTAACCGTATTTACGTTCTGACTGTGAAATATGGTACAAGCGATAAACAGAAAGCGACATTTATTTAGCTATGTATTTCATATAGCTTTGTTAGTAGAAATAGAAGAGTTACGGTTATGAAGATAACAATATCTAAAAAGCTAGCGTAAGGTGAGCTGTGATACCTCCATATCCAAATCGGTATGGCCAAAAATGGTCTTTGTTTCTATGTTTGTCTTATACAATCATACGTAGCGTTGAACACGCAAGACCGAAAACTTGAGCCCTAGGTCAAAAGTAATTTCGGTCAAACTGCACCACTCCACTGTATAATACTCAGCCACTGATATTCACGTTGTCTTTTGCTGTTCTTTAACGGCATTTTTGGGCTCAGGCATGACGAGTCCTTGCCTGCCTATTTTATATATGATTTTCGAGCATTACCATAGGTAGCTGTTATAGCCTCAGAATTCAAAATCTATTATCAATTTATCCTATGCTAGATTTTATTCACCTTTCCCACACAAAGCTCCCAGAACTGCTGGCCATTCTTGGAGGTCCGTTAAGATGGTAGTGGTGGTGGTGGTAATTTAGTAATTAACGTGGTCTTAAATTATTTACAAAATTTAATACTATCGATAAACTTCCCACTGATGGGCTCTAAATTTCCTATATTATGTGGAAAACACGGTGTACCTGCTATGGTTGCTTAAGCCAAATTGGCAGATTTTACTCATAACATGTGATATTATCTGATTTGAGTTTGATGTGCATTCCATCATGATGTCTTTTGCCGCGAGTACGTGGGAATAGAAACAATGTGCCCCTTAGATAAGAAAACTGTTTTCGTTATGCATATTTCTTGGCCAGGATTCGAACTAACATTATTGGAGTTAACGTGCGTTCCTTAGCCATACAATTACCACAATAATTTACGTGATGGTCTAATGGATACAATTTCTAAATATTGCATTTCAATATCTGCTGGTCGGAGTTATCCGTTATTCATGCAGGAACGGAGAAATA
This sequence comes from Dendrolimus pini, assembly GCA_949752895.1. NCBI lineage: Eukaryota > Metazoa > Arthropoda > Insecta > Lepidoptera > Lasiocampidae > Dendrolimus > Dendrolimus pini. The sequence continues at coordinate 4,063,440 of OX457132.1, read as the reverse complement.
ATACAATTTCTTGCGGCTGAGCGGCCTGTCGTATGTGGCGACAAAACAATCCACAACTGGGTGGTAGGGCATGTGCCTGACTAGATGGCTACCATCCCTGGTCTAAAGTATGTCGCCATAACAACCTTGAGTTGTGTTGGCAATAGTGACCAGGTTCCAGTCTCCCTTAAGAGAGCAGGAGCGCATTTGTAGCAAATGTCTATAGGCGATGGTAAACGCTTTCCATCAAGTGGGCCGTCTGCCTGTTTGCTGAACTGCTGCAATCAAAATAAAAAAAATGTCTCCCTGATTTTACCTAATTTTAAATTCATTGTAAAAACGGAAGCCCTTTACAGATTAATTTAGAAGAAGGTGTAAGCTTGTGACTTAAATAATAGTAACATCCGTACGCCATTATCCGCCTGTGTGCTCTTTCATACATTATAATCCGAAATATTAATTTAGTAGCCAACATTTCATTACTGAAAGTTGTTCTGCGAACGACAAACGACCAGCTTTATTATTAAAACATGTATGTAGCCTATAGCTATTTTAATTTAATGTTTTATATACTATAGTTAAAACACTGGTAATATTTTATAACTCACATATATATGTGTATAAGTATATTATTACCGTGGGAAGTATGCAATTGAATAGGCCATCTATTTCAAGCATTTATTTTAATTGCTCGATAACGGATCAATTGGTAATGACCTAATGCCTTACCGACTCGATATGTTATAAAAATCGATTTTATTTATAAATAAGTTTTAATCAATTAACTAATCTGTATATTTTTCAATGAACCCACATTTCAATTAACATATATTAAATAAGCCATTTGATAAGCACTTATAGTAATTGCAGTATTTTTTCTTTAAAGTATTTTTTTTATTTCCAAATCGATTACTTTCGATTCATTTACGTATAGTGTCAATGGTTTAATAGTCTGTGCGTTAAATGACTCAAAAGACATCACTATTACGCACCCACAGCAATAAAGTATGACAATTATCTCATTTGTTTCATGTAGGATTTACTGTCAAGAAATCTGTAACTTGATAGACGTGCAAACGTCCAAAGTAAAATATATGCTTGGAGCAGTATAGGCACATAGAATAAATTTTACTAAATGTATTTATTTAAATAAACGTGCGTGCTGCGGGTTACATATCCAAGTTTGATTTCAATAATTTGGGTTCGAATACTGGGCAAAGTGCATGTGTTTAATTTCTGACCTAATTACACATTGTTATAATAACAACGTCGTGATTGTGATTATAAACATCGGGATGAAAGTTACACATCAAAATAACCATTATGCAAAACCTATTAATCTGCCTTGGACAAATGGGGCCGGTATATCGTAAAAAATACATAGATTCAATCCCAGCAATGTAACGTTTATGGACACTGTTATATTGTTACATGCCGACAAAGGTAAACCCACAGCTACCTGTAGTAAAGCGCATTTTATTGCCTTCACGGATTTAGGAATTCTGTTGTTTACTTTGTGTTTAGAATTTGTAATTCAGAAAAAAATCTATTGTTAATTGTACTTAATATTTTCTTAAGTTTTCGCGACTTGTATACATAATAAAACTACGTTTTAACGGTTTTAAGCGTGGTTAACAAAAATCAAATAAATTACCGCGCTTAAAACCGTTAAAACGTAGTTTTATTAGTTAATTGTACTTGTTTTATGGCCGTCATTAGTGTCGAACTAATACTTGTTGTTATTGCATTGCGTCGATGCTTGCCAGGTATGGATCGGTGCATTATAAAGCAATGGCCCAAGTTAAGGGGCAGTCAAGCGAGGATTACGATACAAGTAAGACGTACATTCGATGAGTAGTATAGTGTCGGACTTTGCGCGTGTTATTGAATCGCGCAGTGTTTACTGGTTGTATCTAGTTATATTTGTACCTGTTTCATACGTGTTTGTACAGTTTTAATAAACTCTATAGTAATTCCAACGGCATTTTAATTCGAGTCCTGTGTAGCTCGTACGTGACAAATTGCTGCAATTAACATTTTATATAATTTACATACAAATATTATTTATCTTATACTGGCAACTTCTCGATAAAAAAAACAGAGAAAATGTCAGATACCCTCACTACGACCAGGCCTGATAAGTAACTGCATACCGACAATTTAGTGAGTTTTTATACTCGGAAATGTGGGGTTTTCTCTCAAACGTCTTTAATTGTTCGTTTTCGTTTAAGAATATTATTTGATGGTTTTTTTTTAAATATTTAAGTGCATTTTCCAATGTATGTTCCATTCATTTTTGTGTTATATAGACTTTATTATTGTAGTTTAAAAAAAGATCTTTGTTCTTTCTTTTTCTGTCTACATCGACGCTTTCGGGTTGATCGGACGAAAAGAACGACGAAAGGCCGTCATTGCAGCAATCATATTAATCATATATTGACTAGGTACAGTTATTTTGTTGTTATTTGATTTAATTTTTGAGGACATAATTTAAATTTAAATTAATATACTATCTTTAGTTCTTTATATGTATTAATGTGTTGCCGCTATAGCCCGGTGTTTTGAAGGGTTTGCGTAGGGCCATGGGAAAGCCAACCCATAGATGCTCCTTCAACAAATTGAATGTAAATGTGGCCGGACATTTATTGTAATAGTATTAATTTTGAAAAATGTGATAGTAACAATCTCTTCCCCAAAAAGATCTAGTGAGACATACTCATTATTATAATACTCTACTTCCCCACTAAAGGCCTTTATGAACGCTGGAAAGTGTTACAGTTCGACAACTCTTTATCCAAGAAATCGGTCTGAAACAACATGTTATCACACCATCTATAACATACAATTCTATTATTAAAAGGAACTACATCCCCTGCAAACAAAAAGTTGTCAGCACATCGTTCTGCTGTAGATTTGTACTTTCTAGGGAAGACCCTATATAATAAAATCAACAACCAGATTGATATTCCCTGTGACTAAAGCCAAATGTAAGAAAACCCTCACTGAATGGTTGTCGAAACTCAACTTTGACTCCACTGGAGCACTATTAGTCCTAATCACTTAATTTTTTTTCTTTTTACTGTTTTTATTATCATCTTGTATTATTATATATGTTCACTTATTTATTTATTTCTATGTTATTTTCATAGTATAATGTATCTTATTCCTTTAATTTCGAGTCAAGTAAACTCACACACACACACATTCACACACATTAACATACAATATATACATCACTGCACATCAATTTACACTCAATACATCGTATCTCTGATTAATATAGTCAGGAAATCAATAATTAATATAATCGATTAACTAGTTATATATACATATATCTAAATTTTTCCGGGGAGAGAGAGGTTGGTGATCAGTCACACAGGATTTTTCCTTTTACTGACACCATACTCTCACCAATTTTTAGTCTTTAAGAACCTCTTCTTACAATTACTTATGTTATGGTTTGTTGTGAGAGCAAATAAATAAATGTTATTATTATATTATTATTGTATGTCTTTAAAGACCACGGGCCATAAAATGCCCCAGACTTTTGGAGCGCTTGCGTGGGGCCAAGGGGAGGCTAACACGTAGAGGGCCTTTGACAAATTTAATGTAAATGTGGCGTGATACTGACCGGCGCTTATCCCCGTGTACACTATATACTAATGCACCCAAGGACAAGCCCCGGCCAGACTATTGGGAAATGAGGACAAAAAGTACCGGGATATTGGGGTGAAATGCTAGTAGGGGTCTGGGAATATGGGGACTATGGCGTCTGCCTGTCGCAATGTTCGGGGAACATGGAAAAATGGGCAGACGGTGACTCACCACTACCTGCATAGGCCCCAAAAAATATCATAGAAGACAGGAGCAACATGGGTGTAAGTGGCTAAGGGGTGTCAAGAGGTGGGCTGCAGATTCACCGAAGCTTCTTCTGACGTGATTCCATTTATCAATTTCACCTCTGGAGCTTAAGTCTTAGAGCTCTAGCGATCTCCACTCCGTGCCGGCTGGTTAAGGTAAGCACGGAGGTGCGGGCCTTGCCTTGGCCTCCGGAGTCGGGTACAAGGTGTCACTACTCACCCCCCTGTGGATTTATTATATTATTATTAAAACAGTTAAGTAACATTTTAAAAGTTTAAACAGCATCAGCAGCTAATAAAACGTAACAGGACAACAGAAATACATACACAGCAAGCAAAAACCTTTTAAAACACCGACACATTATAGCAAAAACAGTAGTACTGGGATGAAAAATACTGCGGCGAGCCAGCCCACACCAGATTGCGTTAATTTAACTTTTCGGCCGGTCATAACGCTTATAACGCTATAAATCGCTGTGGTGATTATGCCGCTTGCGATTTGTTACAATGTAAAACGTCGGTTCGCCTCTAATTTCGTTATTATCGCTTATATTGCGTTAACATTGTATTTGATTAGCGTGTTTTTGGTGGAATCCGCGAGTTGGTGGTTTTTGGGTAGTGTTGTATGCGCAGTTTGATGTTTATGTTGCTTTGTTAGTTGGGTTTTTGATAGTAATGTTGGCGAGTTGATAGTTTAGTCCATAACTAGTGGTCGCCCGTGGTCTAAATTCGACCATAACAATTAATTTAAATTATATAAGGTTCTGTTGTCAAAGACTATACTTCTATGATCACAGATTTCGCGAAGGCTACACTGTTAATTTGACTTTAACAATAAACAAAACAGCATATATGCGTGTGTGTGTTATGTTTTTTTTAGCGTCTTGTACAACGCAAAATGTGTCGCTAAATATGTTTGAAGAACTGTCAATACGTTTTGTGTAAAACGTGTTTGGGCAGTTTAATATGATTAACTAATTTTATTTAAAGGCTATCATTATGCAAGCGGACCTTAATGTATTTTTATGCATAATTAAAAAAAAGAATATTAGCATTCTCCTTCTCTATATAAACTATAAGTGTGTCATACTCCTCCGTCCGCGCATTTTTCGTAAAAAGGGGTAGAAAGTTTTTGTTGCGCTTTTTCTTCACGTTTTAATATATAGATATTGTGAAATTATATATATGCGGTGTCTGTACAATAAGCTTTGAAAAAAGAAACAACGGGAATCGACTATATAAACGATGCAATTTTTTAAATTTCTTGTCTATTTGTTGCGGATTCGTGTAAAAAAGTACTGGGCCGATTTCGATGCGGTTTTTGCTGATCGACAGAAAAATTTTAGAATTAAAATCTGCACTACTTGTTATCCTGGAAATCCCGCCGAAAATTTTCTGGGAATGATTTAAAATGGCCAGATTAAAAAATGTTTCAATTCCAATGTGATTTGTTTAGTGATCGATAGCAAATTTTATATAGTAAACTTTGTGATAATATTTATTCTGGGAATCCCATGGGAATTTTTCCGGGAGTAGTGTAGTATGTTCGGGTGGAGAAAAATTAGCTTATTCTGACATAATTTTCACTAAAACAACATTGTTTTTTAACTGACTTCGAAAAAAAGAGGAGATTCTCAATTCGTCGGGATCTTTTTTTTTTTTTTTGCTTTTTTTATGTATGTTCGCCGATTACTCCGTCATTTATGATCCGATTTACGTGATTCTTTTTTGTTCGACGCGGAATAGCCTCCAATTGGTCCCCTAAAAATTTTACATAGTTTGGCTCAGTAGTTTTCATTTTATGAACATTTTTCATGAAAATAATTTTCACTTCGTTCCATATGTACACCGATTACTCTGAGATTTATGATTCTATTTACGTGATTCTTTTTTTGTTCGACGCGGAATAGCTGCCATGTGGTCCCCTAAAAATTTGACATAGTTTGGCCGCGTAGTTTTCATTTTATGAACATTTTTCATGAAAATAATTTTCACTTCGTTCCATATGTACACCAATTACTCTGAGATTTATGATTCGATTTACGTGATTCTTTTTTTGTTCGACGCGGAATAGCTGCCATGTGGTTCCCTAAAAAATTGACATAGTTTGGCCTAGTAGTTTTCATTTTACGATCATTTTTTTGTTCCCGGTTCTTTGGACCTATATTTTTTAAGATGCGCGGCACCATTCGTAGGGACACCCATACAAAGCTAGACACTTTATTTTTTATTTGTTACTTTTTACAAATAAAAAATAAAAACTTCGTTTAAAAAAACCGACTTCAAAAACTAAAATGTATAAAATAACTTATTTCTAAAGCTATTATTATTAATATATATTATCTAAAACATCTTGAAGTCGGTGCAAAGCGAAACATAAAAATTACTATATTTTGAAAATTACTAAGCACCGACTTTAAGATGTTTTAGATAATATATATTAATAATAATAGCTTTAGAAATAAGTTATTTTATACATTTTAGTTTTTTAGTTTTTGAAGTCGGTTTTTTTAATTAAATGCTGCGGTTCGGTTGAATTCCTTTCTCAACTTTTGTTATTATATCTTCTTTCATTACACAGCGTTTCCTTATCACACTGTTCTTTATCGTATCATTCAATTTATCCTCGTATATACCTCTCAAAACTCTAACTTCGACTGCATTTATACCATTTTCATGCTTTTTCTCCTATACCCAAATTTCACTGCCAGGTGTGTCTTTACAGATGCTCTCCGGCTGTTTATAAAAGTGTTCAGCGCTCCGTTCACCTTATTATCTGCCATTATCATTAACTATTTAATTAATAATAATATAATACGTACACAGTAGACAGGTGGACAGACAAGTGCGCGGTAGTTCTCGGAAAATGAAGGGTTCTAGGTAGAAGCGACCGACACGTACTCTTATAGTCATTTGCCAAAATCAATTTTTTTTTTATCAAAAATATAAATATATACTGTTTAGACTTTTTTGAGAACAAATAAAATAAAAAAATAAAAAAGTCGGTTCTTAGTAATTTTCAAAATATAGTAATTTTTATGTTATATTACTTTGCACCGACTTCAAGATGTTTTAGATAATATATATTAATAATATTAGCTTTAGAAATAAGATATTTTAAAAATTTTAGTTTTTTAGTTTTTGAAGTCGGTTTTTATAAACGAAGTTTTTTATTTTATTTGTTACTTTTTAGTGTCTAGCTATGTATGGGTAGACCTACCGTGCTGCGCTCCTTAAAAAATATAGGTCCCAAGAAACGGGAACAAAAAAATGTTCGTAAAATGAAAACTACTGGGCCATTATGTCAAAACTGTCAAACTATGTCAAATTTTTAGGGGACCAAATGCCAGCTATTCCGCGTCGACCAAAAAAAGAATCGCGTAAATCGGATTATAAATCTCGGAGTAATCGGTGAAAATACATAAAAAAAAACAAAAAAAAAAGAATCCCGACGAATTGAGAACCTCCTCCTTTTTTTTAAGTCGGTTAAAAATGGGCTTGCATTTGAAGATAGCGCACGATTACCTACATAATGCCTATTCACACGAGATTAGAAGAATACAGATTTAACTATGTCGACTTAATTAAATTCTGTCACACCAACAAGACAACAAACTCCATTTGTATATCTTCTTAAAAAGAAAATCAAAATGCGGATCGTATATTTTTTAAGCTCCTCATTGTGCGTACTGTGTTGTGTAACTTCCAAAAAAAAGGTTTCTAAAATGAAAAAAAGGCACAGGGGTATATTCCTGGAGGCAAATGACGAAGGTATCGTCCTCCAGGGCTTTCCTTCGGGAATACCGGACAAATTGGTTATAATGGGCCTACCCTTGTGCCGTTATTTCCATTTGGGAAAAATCCTGATTTATTCCAATAATCTTTTTTTATTTCGTTACAAAACGTTAAATTTAAATTCCAGATGTTGCCATTCCGCTTTCCATTTCCTTTTTTAAAAGGAAAATATGACCAAATCTTCACTAGTATTTTGTACTTACTAGTACCGTAGCAGAAGAATAGCATATATAGCTAGTGCTTATATCTTACTATTTATTGGCAGTTGCTTCTTGTTTGAATATAAAACTCAATATAATGCTCTGTAAGATTATTATTATTAAACTAGTACATACGTAAATTAGAAATATACATAAAGACGTACGTATTGGAATGACAAATTATGCGAGAAAGTCGAGAGAGAGAGTGGCAAGAGTCGTCAATGAGAATTATATAAGAAGTATGAACAATTTTTGCCTCCAAGGCCTCTCCTATATCCCGAGCACCGTCCGACGCCTAGATGCTAATTGTGCGAGCTAGGGGCGTCAGCGATATGCGGGGCGCGGAAAATTGGTGTGCTCCGGCGGGCAGGTCAGGGGGGTGCTCTCTGTTCGCAACACTATTCATTCACTTGCCTTACCATCGGGTGAATTTTGACATTACTCGTATGGAGTTTATTATAAGCCAAATTTTAACTGATGGTGGGACATATTGTTACGTGCGAGCGGGGGTACGCACTTATGAATTGGAAGAAAACACCAGTTTTTAATTTAAATGCTTTTATTGACTTACTCAGCCGCACGTTGTGCCTCTCTGCAGGGTTGCCCCTATACACACGACCAACGATGCACAGTCCCGATGATGAGTTTTTACACCCTCAATACCGTCGCCGATATTGCGTGGACCACCTCCGATATTATCGCGGGTAGCTCGCTTCCGGTTCCTCTTTCGAACTACGCTACGCACCTCCTTCACGTATCTGTCCACCAAACTTGTCACTAAATTCACAACTTAATTCGTCTCTGTCCTCTATTAACCTTCTCTAATAACTCTTTAGTATCGCACTTGTCGTTTCACCATCTTGGACTGAACTCAACTTAAAACTGCCCGGTAGGCGCGCCTTACGCTGTTTATATACCTGGAAGAATTTTCTAGAACCCGTCTATATATCTTTGTCTTTTCTTTCCCGAACCTTCTGTTCGGGAACTTTCGTTTATAAATCTATCTCTTTCTAACATCTATGTATCTCTTTCTTTCGTTTATCGTCTATCTTTTTCTAAATATATCCGTCCTTGTCTTTTCGTTCTAGATTTTTCTAGGATTTTCCAAAAGTTCTAAAACTAACTAGATGGTTCCACCATCGTTCGCCACAATATGAACGATCGGTAAGAGATAAGAATGGGCTAGGAATGACAATAACCCTGTCACAACGTAACCCGTAACACTTTGAGTAGTGTTCCGGTATTAGTGGCCAAGTTTAAGTCTCCATTTAGAGAGAAGCAGCACATTAGTAGTAATACTTCTGGTGTTACAAATGTCCATAGGCGATGGTGCTTTCAATCAGGTCGGTCGTCTGCTGAGCTTAGGCAATATATAATATAAGTGGTTATCGTCGTCTGGTATCGTGGGGCAAAGCCAACGCAGGCTTAAGGATGTGATAGGACGGATGGGATAAAAGGGATGAAACAGGAGTATCTAATTATAGTTAAATCATTTCAAAATCACTGAATTCTTAACCATTAAAAAGACCTTTTCCACTAAAGTGAACGAATTAATTTTCCTGCTTACAAGTGTACAAATGTTGCTAACGTAGATCGTACCCATATCTGATTTTCATATCTGCGTCAAAAGCATTTGGGTGCAGAGCTCTTTTCGGCTCGTTTGTTCGCTTAAAAAGAATATTTCCCGCTGTCCTTTTCTTTTAAATTTTCCTCCAAATCACCCGACAAATGTACACGAACGTTTAATCCTACATCACTCGGCTTTATTGCGTTTTTTTGTTCCTCCCTTCTCGTTTGCCCTCGCCTTCAGAATTGCTATACATAGGTAAAATTGACAAAGTGACTTGGTGTTTCCCTTATTACGATAATATTCAGGATGTGCCTGAAATTCACTATTTGTCAATTACAAAAACTCACAAAATCCATATATTCACACGTGAAGCAAGAACTTTGTACCACTTTTTACGGAAATCGCGGACGGAGGAGTATGAAATTTCGCGCACTTATAATTTACATCGAGAACAAGCAACGAATGTTAAAAAATTATGCATAAAAATACATTTAATCATTAAAAAAAACATTACATACACTACCAGGTATTTTACAGATACACGCATATATACTCTTTTGTTTATTGTTCAAGTCAAATTATCTATGTAGCCTTGGCGAAATCTCTGATTATAGAAATAGTCTCTGACATTAATTATTATGGTCGAATTTCGACCACGGGCGAACACTAGTTATAATAGTAAGGAAACGTTAACCAGATATTGTTATCGTGCAAAGTTTAATAATAACAGCTCATAAGCATTCCACTATTGGACTCGGACACTATAGGGGACCGGACAGTGTACCTGCCAAGCTAGGCGACTTGCCAGGTTTGACACATCGGTTATCTCGATGTGCCGGTTTCATCACGATATTTTCCTTCACCGTTGCTAGCACGTTGTAATTATAACAATATGCACATTCAGGTCAGAAAACTGCCTAAGTGGTGCATGCGTTTCAGTCAGAATTCGAACCCACGCCCAGTTAGGGATGCCTGCCCTAGCCATTACGCTACTACGACATCAAACAACACGGCAAAGTTTAACGAACTTAAAAATATTTTGATGAAAGCGACACTAAAAAGAGATAAACGCATACGTCTATAGAACTGAGAGACTTTGCATACCTCTGCGTATTCTACCACCTGTATAACAGGGACTGTTCCGAGGAGCTGTTTGATCTGGTGCCAACGCCTCACTTTTACAATCGCACCGCTGGCTAGTGACGGGATATCCACCCCCATTACCTTGAGCTCCCACGCTCAAGTACGCAACAATTCTCTAGAACATTTATTCCGCGTACAGCAATGATCTGGAGGGAACTTCCCGCCGCGGTTTTCCCTTTGCGCTATGACATGGGGTTCTTTAAGCAGGGCGTTATAAATTTTTTTAGAGGTCGGCAATGCGTTGGCGACACCCCTGGATTTGCAAACGCTCATAGGCGACGGTAATCACTTTCTGTCGTCTGCCCGTTTGCCTGCTTCAGGCTATAAAAAATACACTTATTTATGCATGATATATTTATTAAGTGCTGTCTTTGAAGATTGAAGATTCTAGTCTTCTGAGTTATGTAGCCGTTTTGGTAAAAACGAAACGCTTATAAAATCATCATGTGTGCCTGTTTTTCAGTCACTCTTTGTATATGACAGTATCGTATTCCTATCCCTTTATTCATAACAGTTATACAACATTTATAGGCTCGTTAAAAAGCAAAACAAAAGTGTCATTCATAATCTCTTTGTAAAAAATACTTTTTTTACGTAATTGTTTCTTAACAAGCCTATACACGTCGTACAACCTTTTATGAATCATATTTCAAATACGAATGCAATAATGAATGAAGAGGGAATAAACAGCTCTTCGTCGATTAAAAAGTAGCCTCTGTTTTTTTATTTCTTGAAGCAGACAACCACGTAACACCAGAGGCATTACCAGTTGATTATGTTTCTCGTTATATCTAATTAAAAAAAAACTCGTGTCGCGGTGTTTGTAGTTAAACTCCTCCGAAACGGCTTGACCGATTCTCATGAAACTTTGTGTGCATATTGGGTAGGTCTGAGAATCGGACATCTATTTTTCATCCCCCTAAATGTTAAGGGTAGTCCACCCCAATTTTTTTTAATTTTAGATATTTTTTTATGATACAGCATTAAAAAAATACATACAACCCTAAATGTTCAACCCTCTACGATCAACCCCTATTTTTTATTTGTTAATTATAAACTTTAATGCTGTCGGCATATCGATTGAAGCTTTTCCGGGCAGGACGACGTCTGCCGGGACAGCTAGTGTTATATATGTAAAGGTAAATGTGATTAATCCTGTGATTGTGTATAATAACCGGTAATTATGTTTAATAACCGGTAATTATGTTTAATAACCGGTAATTATGTTTAATAACCGGTAATTATGCATAATCACCACTATATTTAGTAAATATGATAAATAAACGCAAATTAATTTATATTTATATATTCATGGTAAATGTGATAAAAAATCCTAAATAAAGACCATACATACGTGCCAAGCAAGACCTGCAACACAAATTAGTATAAAATTATATACCCACTGGTTACTATTTACTTTTAGTATATTCTGCCACTCGCTGGCCGCTGTCGCAGCACGCTCCCTTGGCTCGCTTGGACTGTGGGGTTTGGTCTGCAGCTAACCTATCCTAACTCACTGTTCTTGTCCAACAAAAAAAATATCTTTCTGAGTAGTAAATACTCAAAAAAACTACACACTATTCCACTGGCGCTATCAGTCATGATATTTATCACAGTAACTATTACGACTTGGGAATTACGTCAACAAAGTAGTTAATTTGATAAATTTTCAATTGTTTATCATATTTAGCGGAATTAATGGTTATTATGCATGATTACGGTTATTATATGCCAGGTGGTAGGGCATTTGCCCGACTGAATGACTACCGCCCCTGGTCTAAAGCATGTCGCCATAACAACCTTGAGTTGTGTTCCGGCATTAGTGACCAGGTTCCAGTCTACCTTTAGAGAGCAGCAGCTCATTTGTGGCACCTTTGGTGTTGCAAATGTCCATAGGCGATGGTAACCGCTTTCCATCAAGCGGGCCGTCTGCCTATCTGCTGAACTCCAGCAATAACAATAAATAGTAATCATAATAATAAATAATAATGTCCCGCAGGGGGGGGCTTTGTGGTGAAGCCTTAGGTGAGTAGCGACACCTCGTACCTGACTCCGGGGGCCAAGGCAAGGCCCCCGCCTCCGTGCTTGCCTTAACCAGCCGGCACGGAGTGATCACTAGAGCTAAGACTCAAGCTCCAGGGGTGAAAGTGATAAATGGCATCACGTCAGAAGTAGCTTCGGTGAACCTGCAGCCCACCTCTCTACACCCCTTAGCCACTCACACCCATGTTGCCCCTGTCTTTTATGGCATTTTTTGGGGCCCATGCAGGGAGTGGCGAGTCACCGTCTGGCCATTTTTCCATGTTCCCTGAACATTGCGACGGGCAGACACCATAGTCCCCATATTCTCACACTCACTTTTTGTCGTCCCGGTACTTTTTGTCCTCATCTCCCACAATAGTCCTACACTGGCATTTTTATATGGTGTAGACAGGGATAATCGCCGGTCAGTGTCACGCCACATTTACATTAAATTTGTCAAAGGGCCTCTACGTGTTGGCGTTCCCATGGCCCCACGCAAGTCTTCTAAATGTCCGGGCCATTTTTATGGCCCGTGGTCTCAAAAGACATACAAATATAATATTGTTATTTATTTATTGTTATAATAAATAATTATAATAATAAAAAATAATCACCGGTTTTTTACTTTTACCGTAGCATATGTATTTCCTTCTGCTCTGAACCGACGCTTCTAAAAATCCGGTTCAATATAAGCGCCTGATCTTAGTTGATATAAAGAACCTAATAGGCGATGTTGTTGGCTGTACAAATAACCGGTTTTCCGTACCAACAAAACAAATAGGCCACAACAAGAAAAGAAATAGGCGCAAGTGCTCATGTTTATCCGGAATACTTTTTCCGGCTATTAAGTCGGGACCCGTAATAAGCGGTCCGTTTCTTAGATCATTAGGCACCTAATTTAATTGGGCCGGCAAATCTACGGACCCACAAAGGGCCATGACCTGAATATCATTAATTTTGCAACGAATTAAATTACTAAGCGGACGGGTCAGTCGGCTAAACGCACTTGTAATGTGATTAACATTAAATGGAATAAGGTTTTTGCTGACCCTACCCGGGGGCTGTTTCGAACTGAGAGTGTCTTGCGGGGCGTCTTCAATTTAAACAGATGGTTCGGATTTTGAATTAGTTTAGCGCTCGTCTATAGTTTCGAGTTGGAATGGATGAAGTTTTGTACGGCTCGCTTTGGCTTCAATTTGCCTATAAAAAGCTTAGTAGTCATTGTAAACGGCCTTTGTGGTTGAGCGCGCTAAGCTTTTGGCGGCCTACTGATGCAACTGAGAGATCCCTGGTATATACACATATATATATATACATGAATTCAAATATATTTCTCTATTTACATATATCATACATTACATATCGATTTTCCAGTTTAACCATATTTTAGTCATATGAATTTCATTATGTATAAATAGATGGATAAGTATTTTTAGATGAATGTGAATATACTTCTCTATTTATAAATCGTGCAATATTCGAAAATAAGTAGGTAGTAAAGTAAGTATACAGAGTAGTGGTGGATACTCAAAAGGGAAGGTCCGTGCTCCGACCCATGATCTACACTGTCATTCATCGATTTTTCAGTTTAACCATCTTTTTGTCACATGAATTTCATTATTGATGTTTACATCAATGCAAATACACTTCTCTATTTAAAAATCGTGCAATATTCACAAATAAGTAGTAAAGTATACAGCGCAGTGGTGGACATTCAAAAGGGTAGCTGCGTGCCCCGACCGGCGGTCACGTGCGTAATTTCCTGGCGTTGATTTTCTTACTTTATTTTCTAGTGGTGTGCCGATATGACAAATCTGTGTCGCGTTTGATTTATTTTGTTATGAATAAATGCATTTGGTCTTTTTGTATGCTACGAGCGCTTATATGCCTTCATACTTATACCTCACGCGATCAGGGTAAAGTAGATGTTAATTTTAAATAACATATACATAAATAAAATTTAGTTTTATGTACAAATAAGCTACTAATAGTTAGAAGTCCTCTATCTCAAAAATAAGCAACTTGAATTTGCACGTTTATTTTATTTTTATAGAAGTTATTTTATTATTTATCAAATAGAAGACTAAATAACAACACAAATTCAAAAAATAAAAATCACATGGGGTAGAATCACGTGATTCATAAAAACACTTCAATGTCAATTAATACTTGATCGTTTGTTTTATAAATTACCTACTAGCTGACCCGTGCCCAATTCGCTGGGCATCAGAAAAAATATATAATTCCAAACAATATACTCTATGTCACTCAGGAATAATGTAGATTACCACTGGTGAAAGAATTTTCAAAATCAGTTTAGTAGATTACCCTACAACGTCACAAAGTCACAAATTCAAAAAATTCACAATGTTAGTATAGATAATCGATTTATTGTTATTTTTTCAAATAGTGAACCAGATATCAACACTATAGTAGAATTATTTTCTCCGTGCAGTTTGGGTCATAAATCAAACTCGGCCTCAACCCGGCTAGTGAGCATGTTGCGCGGGCGCTATGAAATTAACGATAAAAACTCATTCTTATCAAAGAAAGATTATCATTCTTATAAAAATCATTATTATCTTTTTTGCTGTTAATTTTAAACTTAGATATAAGTATTTATATTTATTTTTAATATAACTTGTTACATTCTAAACTTTTGTACTTATAGTTTTTTTATACCTAGATACCTAATTAATGATTTATTTTAAATCATTATTATTCTTATTTTAATAAATACGTTGTTTTATCTATTTTTTTTTCATTTATATCACTAACCCGCAAAATGACAAAACTAAATACACTATCGATAACGCTTATCGACAACAATAATCACTATGCCTGCCCATAAAGCCCGTGAGTGGAAGAGAGAGCGAAATATTCGCTTCTTAAACTGCACGGAGAAAATAATTCTACTATAGTTGAAAAAATAAAAATGGTATTTATTGAGTAGAGCCGGGTGACTTAAAAAAACTATCGCAATGGTAAGGTTATGAAATTTATCACCCCGTTTCATTTTCACATATTTGTTAGGGGCTAACAAGACGTGAGCATGCCTACACATACTGTTTTAGGTCGAGAGTAAAAAATAATACGGAGGAGTCACTCAAAATTGTCAATAAGTCTGTATACTTATGTACCTACTTTTTGAAATTTTGGGTCATAAATTCTGTGAACCCCTGTACAGTGAAGTAGTTCTATTGTATACATTTATACATGCTCAACACTAGGAAAGAAAGGAGAAACTATGAAGAGTGACTGCATAATTGTGACTAGAAATTATTTTGATATTTTATACACATTTTTAGGCTCTGTAATCCTGTTTAAAGAAAATATGTTATTTTTCTTTATTCAGGTTTTTTTTGAAAAGTTAAGAATTGTCTCGTAATGCTTGCATGTAATTAATCTTAGGGTTAAGTATTCTTTAAAATCCCTGCACATGTTCTTTTGACTTCTAACTTATAATTATTAAAACCTCAGTTATAAAAGAGTTTTCATATGGAAGAGCGGTTACCTCAAATGTGTCACCTCAATTGATACCTATATATCTTGCTATTTATACATATATCAATTTATTTGATTATAATTTAATATTTATATAATATATAATAATATGTAGGCGGTTCACTGAAACATCACTGTCATACTGACAAGAGTGATATGTTGTGAATATCACCTCGCGGAGCTTCGTAACTACGGAAGCGGGGGGACGGAAAGAAGGAAGAGATAACCTCTTCTGGAGAATGGTCGCCAGCGCACCAAGTATTCGACGAACTGCGATTCATTGCTTTAACCAAAAGTGAATTATAACGTAATTAGTGTTAATATCAAGAGAGATGATTGTTATTTAAAAAATAGAAACATTACATTGGTAAAGATCACAAAAGATGTTAATTCCATAAATATACCCACATACATCATGCTATGCCATTATGAATTCTGATGAATAAGTTCGTCATGAGCTATATATATATATATATATATATATATATATATATATATATATATATATATATAGTGCATATATATATGTGTATGTATATATAAACCCTATTCTAAGTTAAGTTAAGTTACATGTTTAAGATACTAAAGAATATGTAGTGTGCTTTCTGAATAATACATTTTAGTCTATGATATAGTTACGTAGCATTCCCTTTTAGTTAAAACAAAGGTTCCGGTCCGTAACTTCGGCTGGGAATCCGAAAATATTACTCCATTTTTAGTATTGGACCCCTATATAAAATTGCTGAAATATTTTTCAAGTAAGAATTCGGTCGGCTAAATAATTTTTATTTGTTGCGTGCTTCGGTGAATGAGCGGATAAAATACGTGCGGTATTCTTATCGATTCTTCTAGAAGCTCATGGTTTTTGGAAATGGAATAATCATATTTTCATCATCTGTCTGTCTATCTTTGTTTGTTATAGTTGTTTTTATTAATAACTAACAGGTCTCATCATCATCAATCCCGGTTGCATTCGGAGCATTCGCTTCGACGCCCAGGGTCCGCTAACTACTAGATCTATATGAATGAAACTAGTTTTTTATTGCTAGCGTAGCAGGCAGGTTGGTGGTCCACCTGGTGGAACTGGAACTTGGCCGCTTATGCTAGCATATAGCTCATTTGATATGTCACTCATTTGTCATCCGGATGGTCAAATGCCCTTCCACCTGGCTGTGGGTTGATTTGTTGCATCCTTTTGTTTACCCTGCCGGAGAATTAGTATTCTGTCTCTTTTCCTGTATGAATGAATTAATCGATATGAAGACGTAGTCTTTATGGTGCTACACATGTAGTAAGACCACAAAATAACTAAAAATTAGAAAAGAATGTTTGTTTTAATGTACAGTCGCGGAACGAAAATATTCATTACCTGAAAGTCTACTTTTGTTAACACGAGTACAAAAAATATTATTGCCAACATTTTAAGAAATTTTACGTGTATAAAATATAGAAAAGTGACGAAAGAAAATTGCAATGTTGACAATGACAGGGATTAACAATAAGAAATAAAGATGATATAATCACTACGATAAACATAAGTATTAAAACCAATAAAAAGGTTTTACGTGTCAAAACAATCTTCTTAGACAAGATAGAAAACTTTGACCTTAGTAATTGTACACTTTATTGTCAAATAGTTAAACATGATTTTCTGTGGAACAATTCGATCTATGGTTTAGTTTGAAAAGGTAACATGTGCTCGCGGAACACTATTTGCAAACTGGCGAACATTTTCATACCACGAATGTACATGGTCGTGTTGGATATTGTTATTCACTACCATATAAAAACCATTACAGTCTTATTTAATGTTTTTATTTCTTCTTTTGACAATAGATGGGGAATTAATAGCTTTACAAATATTCAAAATTTCGACCTACTCCTAACTTTTTAATTATGAAAACGAAATTCTGTTTTTTTTTCATTAATTGCAGGTACAAAAGGTCCACCTGACATAAATTTGTTGTGATGAGATGCCAATGTTGTCAGTTTTTAAGATATGGATAAAGGGGATAGAAGAATGGTATTTAATGGGTCACTGGAATTCTCACTCAGCGTATGAAACACAATTAGCTCAAAATTAAGCAATTCACACCGATTTTTGTAGTTTTGTAAAAAGGTGCTTGTCTGCGATAAACAAAACCTTTTCATTCATAACAACCTCATTTCCTTACTACATAATATTATCATAAATCACACATGTCACTCGCCTTCAATATTACAAATTAATAATATATATAAATTAAATACATAAAAAGCTGCAAAATATAATATTTGCAAAAGACTAAATTTAACATATTAACAAAACAGTGGTATCACATCGATTGAGCCGGGCCAGCAAGCTGTCGTCGACATAAGCTACGTTCCAGAAGGAACTCACCACTTGCTTGAGAACGTTACAATCATAAACTCTAGTGGAACAGATTATGGGACGTTTATATCATAAACGACGAATTGCACAAATGTCATTGGTTGATTTGAATATCGCGCCTTTTTCAAGTGTCAAGAGATGCGAGAATTAATGCTCTGTGGTCAACGTCCACTTCGACCCGCCTCTTGACATGGGTCGTTGTGAGTGTAGTAAATACTCAAGGAACGCGTCCATAATGATTCCTGCATAAAGCCATGTTGGAATCATTATTTCGATACACGTATAACTTTAGAACACCGTTTTTCATTTAAATAATATCCATTAGGTAATGGTTGAGATATGAGAGTATTTTAGATTAAATGCTTCTTAATGGTTTCTAAGCCAAATGACGATAACGACGTTTTTCCTTTCGTTTCTTTTTTCATTTCTTGTTTACCTTTTGTAATCTTTCTCTTTCTTGATTAAAATTTATTTGAAGGTCTTATAGACGAACGTCCGTATCAGTTTTGTGAGAACAAACACACATGCAAATCACTTAGGTATTTTAGGGTCGCTTGCATAACGATCGCCTTTTAATAAAATTATTTAATCATAATAAACTGCCTAAATACTTTTTAAACAAAATGTATAGACAGTTCTTTAAACATATTTAGCGGCAAATTTTGCGTTGTGCAAGATGCTAATTGTAAGTAGCTTGTAATTAAGTTTCTACTTTCTTTCTCTTTAAACGACAGAGTTATTTTCTAGAGAGTTGTTTATACACTTTTCACTGAGATCCTATTAAAACACTAATACGAAGTCTAAATACATACGTATCAAAATTAAGTTAACATCTTTCCTAGTATTGGCTATCTCTGTGCCAACGTTCGTTTTGTGTGCCGGTCACGCCGGCGGCGCGCCACACCGCGGGCTGACAGAAAATCAAATTATACCACTAATAAAGCAAGGCAACGGTTTGACCGCTTTCATTCTCCGACTAGGATTTGGTGTCGTGTTTTGATTATTTTCGGACGATCACTCATAATCTCAGGCCGTTTTATTTCTGAAGGACTATTGGTTCTTTTTCACAAGGCATTGTGAGCTGCGACTTCGTATGTGTGGAATTTAATTAGAACAGTCGGGAAACACGGGCTCTGGTAGTGCATTCCACTTAAAATGAGTGAAAATTACAATCCGGGTGTCTTCAAGTCTCGTGTGAATAGGTACTATCTAGGTAAGCGTGCTCCATCTTCGGCCGCATCATCGTCCGGCATTGGACGTCATCGTGGTCAAACGCAAACCTATTTCATATAAAAAAATTGCTTTCCGGGAATCCGGCAGCAAGCGCGTCGGCTTTTCATTCATTTTTCTAAAACAAAATTAGCCTAAGTTACTAGTTATAACATCAAGTACCTGCCAGTATAATAAAGTCCCGTCAAAATTAGTCCAGCTGTTTCAGATATTAGCCGGAAAAAAAGACAGACAAAAAAAAAAAAAAAATCCGTATATAATTATGTATTTAATAAAAGAAAAAAAATGTTATTTGACATTACAAACAGATACTATAATTATATTGTTACGACCAACAAAGTAAAGTAAACAAAACAAAGACC
This sequence comes from Dendrolimus pini, assembly GCA_949752895.1. Lineage (NCBI taxonomy): Eukaryota > Metazoa > Arthropoda > Insecta > Lepidoptera > Lasiocampidae > Dendrolimus > Dendrolimus pini. The sequence continues at coordinate 4,043,404 of OX457132.1, read as the reverse complement.
AATTCACACCTGCAGTTTATAACCTTTCGCACTTGGACTTCTTTTGTTTACTTTGTGTTTAAAATTTGTAATTAGAAAAACAGCCCATTGTGTATTGTAATATTTATGGTAGTCATTAGTCAGGTGTGCTTCTTGTAAATTTAGTCCACTCGGTCAAGTAGACATATTGTATTTGTACAGTATAAAGCAATGCCCCAACGGAGGGGTGAGGCATTCGAGCGATAACCAGTCGTTCGATAATCTATTTAGTGACGGACTTTGCGCGTGTTATTGAATCGTGCATTACGTTTGGACTGATTGTGTTCAGCTATATTTGTACATGTGCTCTAATGGCATTTTAATTCGAGCCCTGCTACTGGTAACAATATTTATTTGTATGTAGATATAGATTATAAAAATCTATTACTTTAATAAATGTGAGGGCTTAAATCGGTCGCGGTTGGAGAATCACTTAATGAAATTGACACGTACCATTATACTAGTTTTTATAAAAGATAGCATATAATTCGACTTTATTTTGATATTTGTCGTGTTCATCGAATTTGTGAAAACGACTTATTTTTAATGCTTCACTTTTCGGGATGTCTAGTTTGGAGAGTGAATATAAAAACAATGAAAAACTCAGGTGCTAATTGGGACCAGCAGTTTTCAAAAATGCAATTTAGAAATCTATATCTGTGAGCGAAAACTAATAAACATATTGTTACGAGTTAGCCGGACCCGAATTAAAATGCCGTTAGAATTAAGAGTTTATTAGAACTATACAAACACGTATAACACAGGTACAAATATAACTGAACACAACAAATCCAAACGTAATGCAGAAGGTCGTAATTCAATAAAACGCCCAAAGTCCGTCAATATTAGGTTCCCGAATGTACACACGTTACGTCCGTATCGTAGTCGTAGCTCAACTGACTCCTCTCTCAATTAGGCCGTCGTTTTTAACCGACTTCGAAAAAAGGAGGAGGTTCTCAATTCGTCGGGTTTTTTTTTTTTTTGTTGCTTTTTTTTATGTATGTTCGCCGGTAACTCCGTGATTTATGATCCGATTTACGTGATTCTTTTTTGTTCGACGCGGAATAGCTTCCAATTGGTCCTCTAAAAAATTTACATAGTTTGGCCCAGTAGTTTTCATTTTATGAACATTTTTCATGTAAATAATTTTCACTCCGTTCCATATGTACACCGATTACTCTGAGATTTATGATTCGATTTACGTGATTCTTTTTTTGTTCGACGCGGAATAGCTGCCATGTGGTCCCCTAAAAATTTGACATAGTTTGGCCCAGTAGTTTTCATTTTACGAACATTTTTTTGTTCCTGGTTCTTGGGACCTATATTTTTTAAGAAGCGCGGCACCATTCGTAGGTCCACCCATACATAGCTAGACACTAAAAAGTAACAAATAAAATTTAAAAACTTCGTTTAAAAAACCGACTTCAAAAACGAAAAAACTAAAATGTATAAAATAACTTATTTCTTAAGCTATTATTATTAATATTGTTACGTGCGAGCGGGGGTACGCACTTATGGATTGGAAGAAAACACCAGTTTTTAACTAAGAGCTTTTATTGACTTACTCAGCCGCACGTAGTACCTGTCTGCAGGGTTGCCCCTATACGCACGACCAACGATGCACAGTCCCGACGATAAGTTGTCACACCCTCAATACCGTCGCCGATATTGCGCGGACCACCTCCAATATTATCGCGGGTAGCTCGCTTCTGGTTCCTCCTTCGAATTACGCTAAACACCTCCTTCGCGTATCTGTCCACCAAACTTGTCACTAAATTCACCACTTAATCCGTCTCTGTACTCTATTAACCTTCTCTGATAACCCTTTAGTATCGCACTTGTCGTTTCACCGTCTTGAACTGAACTCAACTTTAAAACTGCCCGGTAGGCGCGCCTTACGCTGTTTATATACCTGGAAGAATTTTCTAGAATCCATCTATCTATCTCTGTCTTTTCTTTCCCGAACATTCTGTTCGGGAACTTTCGTTTATACATCTATCCCTTTCTAACATCTATCTATCTCTTTCTTTCGTTTATCGTCCATCTCTTTCTAAATATATCCGTCCTTGTCTTTTCCTTCTAGATTGTTCTGGATGTTTCGAAAAGTTCTAAAACTAACTAGATGGTTCTACCATCATTCGCCACAATATATATTATCTAAAACATCGTGAAGTCCGTGCAAAGTAAAAGATAAAAATTACTATATTTTGAAAATTACTAAGCACCGACTTTAAGATGTTTTAGATAATATATATTAATAATAAAGCTTAAGAAATAAGTTATTTTATACATTTTAGTTTTTTCGTTTTTGAAGTCGGTTTTTTTAAACGAAGTTTTAAAATTTTATACTTCACAAATGCGAGTGTGCCTGCCCGGCAACGTCCACACGATTTCATAGTAATCATAATCCGCACCCCTGGCTAATGATGCAGTCGCAAGCGGCCGTAAAAGAGTACAATAGAACAATAGGCTGTTATCTACAATAACTAGAAACGTTTGCCATTAAATAAGTGAACAAAAGAAGACGTTCGTAAAAGGATTACAATTAGTTCAAACGCCGACAGATAATAAAATGGGGTGTTACAGATTTGTACGTGGAATTTGTCTTTGTCGGGGCCTAGGTTGTAACAATATTTAAATAAAACTTGATAGAGAGGTAGTTTATGTCTAATCTAGACGAATTAAAAATGTTTATACGCAAAAAAACAGGTTGTAGGTAATAAATAGATAGATAGATAGATAACACTTTATTGTACACTATTACAGAAAATACAGATGAACTTATAGCCTAAGAATATTCTAAATGTGCACAATGGGCGGTCTTATCGCTAAGAAGCGATCTCTTTCAGACAACCCGTGGCAGGAATAAAAACAAGTTATATTGGTCAAAGGTGGTATACATAAATATTAGAGGATATGCAGCTATGTAATGTTAAACATATTTTAATTACTCCTTTATTAATGATCTTTCAAGTTCTCTCAATATAGCAGTAAAGCACTTATGTATAAGCAAACAGCAACAAAAAGAGGGTGACAGCCGCTTTGTTATACAGCGACGTGAGGATGTAAATGATGGATAAATTGCTTCCCGCGTCGAAACTCGAGAAATTTCATTCAAATAATGTCAATTGGGTCGAGTCTATTTGCAAGAGCCTTGGAAGGCTTTAGTTTATTTCTCTCTTAAGACGCCTTTTGAATCTAAAATTGTGGTCTATTTGCGAGTAAATTATTTTAACCTTTCGTCTACATTACAAAATTGATTTTAAAGCCTTTCAAATTGTGAGAGTCTAACACGTGCTCACCAGTGATAGCCTAAAATTGTAGGTTATTTTTAGTTTGTTCAAAGTATCAAGAATTCAAATAGAGGGACATTTTAAAGTTCATTACAATATAATGCCGTTAAAGAAACAGCAATATTGACGACGATATTGTTTTGGAGCAGTTACAAATTACCTATATAAAACAATAGAGCAGACTGAGCGGAGAGTTGGGAGGTTGGTTGACAACGACCAGCTTCTCGATGACAAAACTCAAAGTATACGAACATTGACGGGGCTGTAGTGTTATCGGTTTTGTACCGGATATATTTTGAAAAGTGTGCAACGGAGGTCTTTAATCAGACCGTCTTCAGCTTCTTGGAATCTCCTCAACAGAAACTATACACTTTGGCATAGAGTCTGTTGCTCAACTAGCAAAAAACTAGGGGTTCTATCAAAGGTGAGGTAGTACTTCACACCATTTCAGTTGCTGAATCTTTGCCAAGCACAAGTACGTTACGGTCTTGCATGGAATACTGTTCTCATATTTGGAATGGATCAGCCAAATACTACCTCGAGACACTCGAATCAATAGTGAAAAAGGCTAGAAAGTTGATAGGCAATAAACAACTATTCGACGAGAGTCGACGTAAAGTCGCTAGTTTGTCGGTATTCTATTGAATACACTACGGCAAGTGTGCCACGGAATTACATGAATTGGTTCCTCCCTCACCATTTTACCACCGAACAAGCAGACGTACGCACTCACGACACCGATATATTATATGTTGGAAATATCAACGAAGCGGACGAAACGCTATGCTTCCACTTTTATCATACGTACCATTGAAGAGTGGAACTCTTTACCGTCGTCTGTTTTTTTCAGAAAAATAGGTGTCTAGGTGTCATCAGGTCTAGCGTGATCAGATATCTTCTAGGTAAGCGTGCTCCAACTTAGCCTGCATTTCCACCAAACATACCGGCGTACCGTCAGTCAAACGCGAACATGTTCAATATATAAAAACAAAAAAAAAGACTTGCGTTCTTCTTTCCATCATCAGACGACTAAACCACCGACATACAACACTGATATGTGGTGGACTCACACATCGCAAATCGGTCTTTTCTTCCGCAAATCGGTCTTTTCCGATGCATATTAAATAAAAATGGATGTATTTATTTCAAAATGTAATCTTACAGATTACTTATTAAAAGTCATGAGTCTACCACCGCGTCCAAAGCAATTAGTTACCGTTAAAAGAGAAGAAGCGGCGCAACAAACTCTCCAGCAACAGCAGCCCCAGCATCTTTACTTCATAATTACTCGTCTTTTTCTACCTAAAACTAACGATGCACAGTCCCGACGATAAGGTGTCTTGCTAACAATACCGTCGCCGATATTGCGTAGACCACCTCCTGCTACTGCAGTGCTCACCTCCGATATTAACGCGTCTAGCTCGCTTCTGGGTCGTCTCTCGAACTACGCTACATTCCTCCTTCACTTAACTGTCCACTAAACTTTTCACTAAATTCACCACTAAACTCGTCAGTGACTTCTATTAAACTCTTCTTCCAACTCTTTCGTATTGCACTAGTCGCGTCACTGTCTTGAACTGAACTCAACTCTAAACTGACCGGTATGCGCGCCTTACGCTCCTTATACACCCGGAAGAATTTTCTGGAACCCATAATTTCGTTATTCTTTTATTTACTATCTGTCCCTTTCTAAACATCTATCTATCTCTGTCTTTTCCTTCCCGATCTTCTATTCGAGAACTTTCGTTTAAATATCTATCCCTTTCTAAAATATATCCGTCCTTGTCTTATCCTTCTAGAATTTTCTAGTTTTTTCTAAAAGTTCTTAAACTAACTAATGGTTCCACCATCATTCGCCACAATACAAAAAGGAGCTTGGTTTGGTAGTGATCACATTATTGCCTTTCTATGCCATCGTTTTAGTCGTATATCTTTAGTTGTATAATAAGCTTTCTCGCACAAACTGAGTAAAGTTTTTTTAACTTGTATAACCTAAATCTCTTGAACGTTTACTCGGATTTGTTGAAGAGATATAGGTATAACCTGCGTCTCTTCAACGCCTGTGTGAATGGGTACCATCTAGATAATCGTGCTCTATCTTAGGACCATATCTCCGCTCAACTCCGCGCGAGAACATAGACAAACTCGAAATGGAAATGCGGATACTACTATAAAAAGAAACTAAATCTGTAATTAATGTTATATGTTGAAGAAAATGATACATATCATGATTAAATAACAGAAGTGTTAAAACGAGGTCAGGTAAAAAGCATATCAAACAAACGTGCATGTATGAAGAAGTTAATGAAAGTAGATAAAGCGAAAGTTGTTTGTCAGGTTCGTTGCAAATGGAGATCTATAGTCTCTGCCTACTCCCATGGGAAATTGGCGTGATAATATGTATGAATGTTGAAGAAAAAAATGGCTAGTTACTATGTGTGAGTCGGACTACGCATATTAACGGGATATGTACAGACGACGAAGAACTTTTTATTGCTTGAGTACAGTAGACAAGCCCACGTGATGAAAAATAGATACAGTCGCCTATGAAAATTTGCGACGCCCAAGGTGCTACCAATATGTTGCCTACCTCGAACAGGAACAGGGTATAGATACTTGGTCATTAATACATACCACTTTAGTTGTTATGGAGATATACTCTTAACCAAAGGCATAATCTGCTATTTCAATATTTGGGCGTTGCAAAGATATTCAAAGTACGATTACACTGCGACAATGTTCAAAATTCATATTCTACTAAATCCACAATATCTTCTCAATATTGTCGCGACTTAATTCTTTATTCTTTATTGTACACAAATAGTTACATACAAATCTGTTGAACAGTGGTGATGTACAAAGGCGAGCTGAACCCTAAAAGAGTTTTCTTCCAGCAAACCTATGAGTCTAGCGAGAAGGGGAGAAGCAAAAGGCAGGGTTGTGTAAACTAAATATATTTTACGAATATGAATAATAGTAGAATAAAATGATATTACTATTAGCAAAAAAGAAAGGTTTAGCCAAAATGAATATTAAAATGCTACAAATATTTTAAAGTTTATTATTTTTCGCTTATAAACATTGCAACGGGCCCGCCATTAGAATTAACAGAATACCGAAATCAGGCAAACATACGATTAAGACAATAGTGTTTGGTAATTTTGACGAAATAGTAATATCAGAATTGGGCCCTACGGGTGGTAGTCATCCATTCAGATGAATGCTATACAACCTGGATATAGGTTGTTTTACCACCTCTTACGATCGCATACTTTCAAAGCTACCAGGTATAATGCTAAGCGCAGAATATGATTTGTTTGATATAATGTACAACACAACCCGTTCATTTTTAATACAACATTAAGCATCGGTATCAATACCGCTGTTGAACGGAGTAAATGGCATCTCTACATATTGAAGTTGCTCTATGTTTAGATGGTTCATTTATATTTGGGCACCTGAGAGGAAAAGTCCAATGATTCCTCTTAACAGCCCGTTTTCGGAGACTTTCCTGTTGAACGGAGGAAACGGCAGCTTTACATGCTTAAGTTACTCTATGTTAAAATGGTCCATTTTTACTTGGGCATCTCAGAGGAAAAGTAGTGCAATGACTCCTCTTAACAGCCCGTTTTAGGAAACTTTCCCGTTGAACGGAGGAAACGGCAGCTCTACATGCTTAAGTTGCTCTATGTTTAGATGATTCATTTTTACTTGGGCACTTCAGAGGAAAAGTGGTACAATGATTCCTCTTTACAGCCTGTTTTGGGAAACTTTCCTGATGAACGGAGGAAATGGTAGCTCTACATGTTTAAGCTGATCTATGTTCAGATGATTCATTTTTATTTGGGCACCTAAGAGGATAAGTGGTGCAATGACTCCTCTTAACTGCCTGTTTTAGGAAAATTTTCTGTTGACCGGAGGAAATGGCAGCTTTACATGTTTAAGTTGCTCTATGTTTAGATGGTTCATTTTTATTTGGGCACCTCAGAGAAATATTGCCTTGACCCCTTTTAACAGTCCATTTTAGGAGTCGGTCCATAGATTAGCAACACTAGGTCGGCCCTCAGAAATATGTATTTACATGAAAACCGTGGTTATGAATGTTTGAGTATTGTTATTTTGTACGGTCCCATGCAGCATTTACAACAAAAGACGCGAAACGGGAAACGTTATTGTTCAACAACAATGGAAGGGATGGTCCTTTTTTTATTTAATGTTTATTGATTTTTTTCGGTTGGAGTTGTTTTTATCTCGGATTTCACATGGTGTAACTTGGAGTTTGATTAACGAGAATTCAACTCGCTTTTATAAATTCAAAAATTAGTCGTAGCTGCTTTTTTATTTATATTTTTCTCGTTATCTTTTGGCAGTAACTGTACTATAATGATTAGAATTTTAACTATTGGCGAATGAATTTATATCAATGGATATCGCTTTATGAGATTAAATAAATAAATATCTTTCTTCTTTTACACTGGATTAAAATTTTGGTAATGATAAAATTATAACGTTGCAGAATCGAAATTTTTGCTCTCAAAAGTGCATAAGAAAGTTTCATCGGTTCAGTTGTGTAGATTAATTAGGGATCGCAGTGGTCGAATGTGTGAGTGATATATATGAATAATGAGCACTATAAAATATATAAAGGCATTTAATAGATTAAATGGTACACGATTGACGACGGACATGACGAGACAAAAGAATACATGAGAAAGACGTGGTGTCAAAAAAATTCATATATAACATGGACTTCTGAGGTGCCAGTGCCAAGTTACAAACTTCATTTAACAAGTTGTAAGGCCATAAAGAAATGTATAATGGCAGCCCATAAACGTCCCACTGCTGTGCTAGGGCTTCCCACTTATATAACGAATATAATAACATTAAAAATTGGGGTTGTCTGGAAGAGATCGCTTTTTAGCGATAAGACCGCCCTTTGTACATAACTAGATATAATTTTAGTCTTAAGTTCATGTTTGTATTGGTGTATAATAAAGAGTTATCTATCTATCTATAATAACATACAAAACTCTAGGGCCAGGGGTCCCAAAGTTTATCGACTTTATCTAGACCTATCAACACGTTTGACATTAGTCTCACGTGACCAAAGGGCTGGCCTATTTAAGGGCAGCACTGCCATTCAACGAGGAAATGGAGCTAGTGTTTTAGGTACGTTCTCATCTGATGGCGATTTGGGACTCATAAAATATATTATAAGTCATTTTCATTACTATAATTTTACTTGGTTATTATATACTTTTTTTTTAGTGCTTACATGCATAATTATACTAAAATAAGCTGAGCTTTGTATTTCAGTTCATCTTAGAGTCATAATACCTAGAGCTCAGAATACAGAATATCAGACCTAGAGAGATAGTTTCGTACAAAATTACATTCAGAGTTGAAGCACAAAACTAATCGATGTGTGAGTGAGAGCCATGTTATTATTTTCGCTGACACGCACACAAAGGCACAAATATTGTTACAAGTAAATAGAGTATTTCTAATAAGCAGGGAATTCGAGGCGTCGACAGGCGAACTGAGACTTTTAGGTTTGCTTTTTTTTTTATTTTTTTATTCACACTGCAGTGGTATACCGTTAAGCATTACTTCACTGCAGCGGGGAAGAGAGGGATATTTCTTTTTTTCTTTCAATTTCGTCACGAGCCTTTTTGGACATAATTTCCGTTATCATATTATTCACATTGTGCCAATTTTCCTCTTTTTGTAGCATTTTCTCCAAAAATGTACTTGATGCTATTTTGAAACCTAGATTTGTTTCGGCTGTTCTTCGCGCCTCTTCCCATCTTTCACATTCGAAGATAGTATGAGCCGCGGTGTCCACTTTTTCGCAGTAAGGGCATGTTTCATTGTCTATTTTCCCAATCCTGCGCAAGTAATCCTGGAAGCAGCCATGGCCGGTTAGCACCTGCGTTATGAAGTAATTTGTTTCGCCGAACTCCCTCCAGTACCATTTTCTTATGTCGGGAATAAGCTGCTTTGTCCAGCTGTCTTCTACTTCTTCCTCCCACATCTTTTGCCACCGTTCTATGGTTTGCTTCCTTATAGCCTTTTTTTCTTTGGGAGGTTTACCTTGTGTCATAACCCTTTCGTCAGCCAGGAGAGTTATTGGAATGGTGCGGGCTATTACCATGCTTTTATCTGTTGAAATGGTTCTGTAACCTTTGCATATTCTTATTGATAATCGCCTTTGCGTTGCCAGTAATATGTTTCTGTACTTTTTATATTGCATGCCTCTTTTCCAAACCTGTACTGCGTAGAGCATGATGTTATTTGCGACCAGGACTAGTGTTCTTCGCCTGCTTTCTCCCGCTCCTCCTATTCTCGGCATTATTCTAGCCAGTGCCATCGTTGCTGTTGCTGCTTTGTTGGATACCCACTTAATGTGGTCCCCAAATGTTAGATTTTTGTCCAGCATGACTCCCAGATATCTAACAGTTCTTTGTGGTATCACAGTTACCCCTTCGATCTCAAACTTGACTTCAGTTCGAACTTTTTTCCTTCCTATTAGAAGTGCCGCTTCCGTTTTGTGTGTTGCAAGCTGTAGGTCGTGCTTTTGAATCCACTCTGACACCATGCGTAGAGTTTTATTTGTTTTGTTCATTAAGCTTACTTCCGTCTTCCCTTTCGCTACAACAGCCAAATCATCGGCATAGGCAATCAGTTCTACTCCTTCTGGCACATTTAGTTTAAGAATACCGTCGTACATAATGTTCCATAGTAATGGTCCTAAAACTGAACCTTGCGGAACTCCGCAAGTGACTGGGGTAACTTGTCCGTCTTCTTCTACTAGGTATCTATCAGTGAAATAGCTAGCTATTATATTACGTATATATTTCGAGATGTTTCTCTTTTCAAGTTCTTGCATGATATTGGTCCATGAAGCTGTATTGAAAGCATTTTTTATGTCTAAGGTAACAATTGCGCAGAATTCCCTTGTCTTGCATGTTTTCTTTCGTTCCTTATCTACTATGTCTAGAACCTTCTCTATTGCGTTTATGGTTGATCTGCCTTCCCTAAATCCATACTGATTTTCCGACAGATTTTCTTTCTGCCTTAATTCTTCTGTTAATCTATCTTTTATAATCTGTTCAGCTAGTTTACCCATAGTATCTAGTAGGCATATAGGCCTATATGAACTGGGTTCAGTTTCTGGTTTCCCCGGTTTGGGTAAGAGAACAAGTTTTGACACCTTCCATTGGGTTGGGAATAGACCCGTTTTTAATAGTTTATTTATAACAGTTTGTAAGTATTCTGGTTGCCAGTTTGCAATTATTTTTAAAATTTCTGCTGGGATCATATCCGGTCCTGGCGCCTTGCCACTTTTCATCTTTTTGCATGCGTTTTTAATTTCTTCTTTGGTTACTTCATCGAGTTCGTCTTTTTCTAGGTTTTCTATTCTCCAGCATGTTGGTAGTCTCCTTGGAAAAAGAGTTTCTATTATTTTTTTCCTTAGTTCTGGTGCAATATTTATGCTTCTGGTCTTAATCTTTTTCATAACTATTTTATATGCTTTTCCCCAAACATCCTTTTCAATTTCGTTGCACAGATGTTTCCAGGATTTCTGCTTTTCATTCTTTATTAATGCTCTAAGGTTTTTCTTTGCTATCTTATATTCATTTTTTGCTTCTTCCATTCGCCCCATTAGGTTTTTGCTGTTTATCCTAACCATGTTTCTTCTTTTGCTTACGCAGTCTTCTCTAGCTTTCTTAATTTCCTCTGTCCACCAGTACTGAGGCTTTTGGTTTGTTTTATTTGATTTTCTTGGCATACTTGCACTACAGGCATCAACTATAATTTGGTTTAATTTTATTGCATCTAAATTCTCTACATGTATATCAAGGTTTTTTATAAACTCTATCATTACGTGCCTATTCAATTTATTCATATTCCACCCAGTGTTATATTGGTTCTGTTCTATAGGTGTGTGGTTTATATCTATATCGTAACTAATGTATTGGTGTAAACTTAATGACTCGTCTTCCAGAACTGTCCAGTTTCTTATGAAGTCGCTTATTTTTTCCGAGCTAAATGTGACGTCGATGATTGATTTTTGTTCATTCCTGATAAATGTAGGGGCCGTACCTTGGTTTATGACCATTAAGTTATTCTCAGCCAGCCATTCTGTCACTAGTCTTCCTCTACGATCTTCTTTGCTAGATCCCCATTCTGAAGATTTTGAGTTGAAATCACCTGCTATGATCATTTCGAGTTTACTAGTTTTTATTTCCTCCGTAAGTTCTGTTAGAAACTCGTTGAATTCTTCTATACTGCGATTTGGTGATGCATAGCAAGAGAATATTCTATAGTTACTGATTTCTATCCATGTGAACCCGTTTCCCTGTTTGGTGTTTTTAACTATTAGTTTTGGATTTACTATTTTTATTGCAGCATCAAGTCTTTTGTCTGTTACCCAAGGTCCTTGGTTTTTTATTAGAGTTTTATTTGGTTCGTTTATTATAATTATGTCTACTTTCCTATCAATTGCTGTTTGATCCATCATATTATGTGCTTGTTTACCTCTGTCTACATTTATCTGCAATATTTTGATTTTTGGTACGTGTGCGTTTTTGCTCTTTTTTTGGACTTTAAAATGTTTTGTTTTGTGGTTTCTGTTGTAAATATCGGGAGGGTTCGTTAATTGCTATTGTTTATTTGTTGATTCATTTTCACCCTGAGAATCTGTTGCGAAAGAGATTCTAGCTCGCTTCTGCTGTTGATTAAAGTAGTTCTTAATATAAGTGTTTTTTGTTTTATTCGGGTGTTGTTTCGTAGTTTCTGGCATATTACTGGAGTTTATCTTTTCTTGGGGTGAATGCGATATATTCCGCTTCTTCTTACGCATAGACTTTTCATTGTCTAAAATAATAAGCTTATCGTATTTAATTATCGCTTTTTTACCAGCTTCTCTTTCCTTTTGTAATTGTATTTGCAGCTCTTTACGCCTGCTTAAGACTTCTGCGGGATAGTCTTCTTTTATGTAGTAGGGTGTATCATTAAGACATTTTTTGTTTTTCAGTATCGCGATTTTTAGTCCCATGGTTGTAAGAGTCACTAAAATTGGTCTTACTTTTTCACTCTTCATTCCGAGTCTTCTAACACTTGCAATGTTGTTCTGATCGCATTTGATGTTCATTGTTTCGAGTATGTCTATTGTAGTTTGTTCTAGATCATAGTAGTTTTTCTCGCTCTCCTTAACTCCAAATAACAGTATGTTTTTTTTCCTTAATTGTCTGTCGAAGCTTTTAATAGTCTTCTTTTGTTCATGTAATTCTCTCTCTAAAGTTTGATATTTTTGTTCTAATGCTCTAAATTTTTCGTTAATATTGTTATTAATTGTATTTTTTATATCTTCCTTCATCTCCGTCATGCTTTGCTTTTGTTGTGCAATGTCGTTTTGCATGCTTTGTAGAATATTTTTAATTTCATCCATTGCTTATACGACTAACACTGCCCTCTGTTATGTATTTCCAGTAACTAAGTAATATAACGAATGATTCTAGTTAGGTGTTACCTATGAGCAATACCCGATCGATCTTGTGAGTACTCAACTTAAATCACAAGTAGTTTCAATCAGTTTTGATAGATGGCACTGTTGTATCTATCCGACTACTTTCAATAATTTGTAAGCTGTAGGATTAAACATTATTTATCATGATTACATGATTAGGTTTGCTTAAAAGTGATTCACTTTACTAGCACCTATTTGGATTCTAAGCGGATTAATTCTATGACGCCTTTAATAAAACACAAGCTTTAAAATTGATCTTGCCAACATGAGATGGAAAGAATTATATTAGTTTTACAATTTATTATATTCTGGTTGTCGCTGGCTCCAAAGTCTTTGGAATTGATTTTGCCAATGTTAGGATCCATAAACATGAAATTAACGCATATCGGTATAGAGGAGTATGGGAGATAAGATACATTATGCTAACCTCTTAAATAGTTAATGTATAATCGGCTTCAATAACAGAGACTCCGTCTTTCTATTGATTATCTAAGGCTGACATCAATTAATTAGGAAAAGGTAATAATAGATAGGCATATAACATATTGTTACATATCGACAAAGAAATGCACACACCTGCCCGTCGTAAAACGCAGTTTATCGCCTTATTTAATTTAGGAATTATTTTGTTTACTTTGTGTTTAGAATTTTTAATTCAGAAAAACATGCTATTGTTATTGAACTTGTTTTATGGCCGTCATTAGTGTCGAACTAATCCTTGTTGTTATTACATTGCGTCGAAGCTCGCCAGGTGTGCGGATTAACTCGGTGAACGCGGTACTTTGTTCTAATATGCAGTTTAGTATAAAAACAATGCCCGAACGGAAGGGTGCGCAGTCAAAGCGATAACACAAGCGAGGCAAGACGTGTGTACATTTTAGTGACGGACTTTGCGTGTGTTATTGAATTGTGCATTACATTGGGACTTATTGCGTCTAGTTATATTTGTACCTATGTTATACGTGTTGGTATAGTTTTAATAAATTCCATAGTAATTCTAACGGCATTTTCATTCGAGTCCTGTAGCTCGTAACAATATTTATGCAAATTACTTTGATAATCGTTGTGTAAGTATTTAATCTACATATAAAAAATATGTCTCTGAAGATTTTGTTGTGCCGCTTGTTCTCCTTTAACAGTAACTGAAATTGTTTTAGAAGTGGTGGTAGGTGGTGTATATTATTATTAGTATAATCCTAAGCTGCACACCAACAAATTATTGTGAATAAGATCCTTGTCCATCCAAAGGTTGTCTGGAAGAGATTGCTTTAAGCAGTAAGGCCACCTATTGTACTACTACCTTCTAATTTTAAGATATGAAAATGTTTTACTGTTTTTATGTTGGTGTACAATAAATGTTGTTGTAGACTCATGACTTTCGATAAGTAATCTGTAAGATTCTATTTTGGAATAAGTACATTCACTTTCATAAATTAAACTTTCATAAGTTACATACAGTAGGTCTTTGTAACGAGTACAAGAAATGATTTGTAAATTTTGGAGTCCTGCGTTTCAAAATACACCTTCAATTTATATGTTTATAATCTTTAAAGGGTTTCTTCAAAGAAATTTGCAACAATCAGAATTAGCATTGCCATACAGCGTGGCAATGCAGTCAGCCTTCTGGGCACGTTTCCCTCTGGCAGTGATTTGTTACATACTTTTATTTATTTTTAATTTAGTTTCATATTTTCTTTCTTTCTTCTTTTCTTTCTAGATAGATAGATAGATAGATAACACTTTATTGTACACCAATACAATCATGAACTTAAAGACTAAAATTATATCTACTTATGTACAAAGGGCGGTCTTATCGCTAAAAAGCGATCTCTTCCAGACAACCCCAGGAATGAATTGAGATGATAATGGCGATGGTGGTATACGTAACATATAGTACGAACTACTTACATTTTAATAATAAATACATAAATGATATATATACATATATAAAGAAATTTTATATATTACATAGATATATACTTAATATACATACCATACAAATACATATCTACAAAATATATAAATGAATTTAAATATCATATTCCTAGTTATTATATAAAAATATATTTAATGTTAATATGAAACAATGCAAATCGCCATTACGGTTAAGTTTCTACTTCAACAATGAAGTCAAGTAAATTAAATAGATATCACTGAGAAATTTTGCAAGAATTGTAAAGATTTGAGATTATTAAGTGAGCGTATTTAAATTAGGCAAAACTTTTCTACCTGTTTCGCAGTCGAAAAGTAAACAGCAACTGTAATGCGTCGCAATGCGGCACTTTGGAACTGAGTTCAACAAGAAAGGTTATATTTGTCTTGGAGAAGGCTTCATTGTAGTTTTCGAACTTATGACACTTCTAAAATATTTTCAGCAGTTCATTCAAGTAAAGCCAAACCCCTTTATACAGTCTTAAATATGCCTCTCAAATTGAAAATAAGTTCCTCTGGAGAACATTTTTGAAGGTCATACGTATAATTTTAAATTTAAATTAACTTCCTATCAGAGTAAATGTATATGTCGGCGCAAATACAACAATTAACGTTTTACAAAAACAATAATCGTTTATTTAATTACTATGAGTTTATTGTAATTGAAATTAACGTAAAACAACAAGAATTTATTGTAATTTCAATATTTAACCTAAAAGTTTGTGATCACGTGCACGTACGCCGACACGTGCACCGAGCACTATAAATACGGCCGCACTGTCGACATTTAATCAGTACCTGTCCGATTCCGATTACAAGCCTCGGCGAAAGGCTCTCGTGCGACGACCGCGTAATGTCCTCACGGACAATGTCGACGTTATTACAAAACGGCTGGCCTGGCTCTGCCCGCCCACGGTTAGGACGGCAGGCTGGCAGGCACCGACAGACAAACACAGACGGCGGCGTCTCAGACAACGCCAATCACGATCTCTCCACGTCCTCGCGAGGGAAGCCAGGAGACATAGCCCCCCCCCCCCCCACAGGATAGACTAGGCGTGTTGCTGGGAAGTTTATTTCGCCATTTCTTCTCTCCCAGCCATAACACGTTGCGAAACGGCAGTAAGATAGCGCAGGCCGCCGCGAACCGCCAATCCCGGTCCGCCGGGATCCTCCCACTCGGGCTTTATATTACCCGTCGCCCGTTTTCAATTAGTTCATTGTGTCGTCCTATGGTGGGCATCATTAGATTCATCCCACTCTCATGGCAACAGTCCAGCCGAGGTAAAACTCCCTAGAGAGGTCCCTCGAGCAAGCTGCATCCCCCCGGCGCTCGCCCCGTAAACCCCGGTAAAATTGTGAGGTCTTCGGACCAATAACATGAAATCAAGTCAAATAATAGAATATTTAATCAGTATTGCTCGAGCTACCGAACGGAACGGGCCTCTCTGGGAAATCGTAACGCTCTTGGAATGTACCATACCGAGTACTCTTGAAATTCTATTTTTAGGACTCAAATATGAGTCGTCACCAAGAAGCCAACAATCGTGACGTCGGCGTTGCTGACGTCACACTCTTTAAAGACACCAAGGAGGTTCCTCTTCCGCAATATATGATAGGAGACTTCCTAATCATAAACACTGCTTCGCAAAGCTCCCCAGTAACATGTCTAGCTAAGTGGGTAAAATATGATTATTGTCGTATACGTCTATCTGTTTATCCGTCTGTCGGTTTATGTATGTTACATTTTTTTAGGAAACTGCATATGTCATGGTACATGGCAGGTTCATCATCATAATCATCATCCAAGCGTTAAATCCCAGTTGCGTTCGGAGTTTTCATTCCGACGCGCAGGGTCCGCTTTTCTCCTTTTTGTACTCCACTTCGCGCAGTCTTCAGCATTCCCCGTTTTGATTTGAGACCATTGGTACGCTTCTCGGGCCTTCTCCTTCAACTGGGACCTGGCGGAGTCAGCATGGTTAGACATTTCCCCACATAATTAGCTGGTCTCCATAAAACGTGCCCGTACCAGCGTAAGCGACACTCAAGGCGGGTTGCTTATACATAATAGAGTTTAGCATATAGAAAGAAGAAAGAAAGAAAGAAAATAATATAATTTTGTCCCAAAAGGGGCATCAGACTCAGCATAATGCCGGTCGGTTAAAACCAGCGCTGATCTTCCGCTGTGCCCTTAAGGTATCGTCACGGTAAACATTACATCATTGCAATGCATAAAACTAGAATACTAAACTATATATATACATACATACATACATAGTACATACACTTAAGGTATAAATAGGGAAATAGAATATATATATACACAGGTACACAATATTGTAATGAAATTGTGAAAATAATATAATAAAGCAGGAGTGGCATAGTTTATTTGGAAGAGATCGCTTTTTAAGCGATAGGACCGCCATTTATCTATACAGCTAAATAAATTTGAGGGGTCTGTTTGTGATGTCAAAATAAAAATGTGTCAAAAAATGTCTCAAATACCGTACATGGAATTTTTAGATTCTTTGTCTGTCTTGATGTTCCGGCTAATCTCTGAAACTTCTGGACCGATTATGACGTGACTTTCACTGGCAGATAGATGATGTTATGTTATAAGGAGTAACTTAGGCTAATTTCAAAATTAGGGTGCCGCGAAAAATAATCCACACGGACTAAGTCGCACGACATAGCTAGGAAACAATAATAATTGTAGGCGTGTGGTGCGCGCCTAGTTTATTTTGATAGCAAACATTCACACAGATGTTATGGCATTTAATTTTTGTCTTGGTGCTAAATACCTCCAGAAGTATTATTTTATCTCTGAAATTATAC
Organism: Dendrolimus pini; assembly: GCA_949752895.1. NCBI lineage: Eukaryota > Metazoa > Arthropoda > Insecta > Lepidoptera > Lasiocampidae > Dendrolimus > Dendrolimus pini. The sequence continues at coordinate 4,025,797 of OX457132.1, read as the reverse complement.
TATTATTCGAAATAAGAAGTATCCTATGTCCATTTTCAGTATTGAGACTACATATGTAGGTACCAAATTTCAGCAAAATCAGTTTCGTAGTTTTTCCCTGAAAGCGTAATAAACAAACATCTTTTATAATATTACTAGTATGGAAGTATGGACAGACAGGCTTTAAAGTTGTCAAACCGTGACTAAAACTGGAATAAAACTACGAAATTACGGTTGAAATATTTTTGTTAAAGCATTTTAGCATAAAAGTGATTAATGTAGCGTAACACTGGCTTCTTCTAATTTTATTTCGTTTGAATCGATTCAGTGATTTCCATTTGCAAAGTTCTTTCTATACACTGAATGAATTCAATTTCATACACGTCCGAGAGCAATGTCGATGAGTAGAGGACTAAAAAAATATTACCCTGTTTTTGTTGACTGTTAGGTAAATCAGATGATAAAATTTAATAACGTTCTTTTTATTCTGTTGCCTTAGACCATTAATAGACAAACGGAGTCTCGGATCCTCAAAGCGAAGCCGAATCTTTGCGTTGGGACGATATTCAAAGTACGATTCCATTGCAATAGTGTCAAAAATTCGTATTCTACTAAATCCACTATATCTTATCAATATCTTCGCAACGAAGCAATAGTAGAAAAAAAAACGTACTGCTATGAGCAGATAAGGCGCTATACGATAAAATATTGAAATTACACTAAAATTTTAAACATTTACGATAAATATTTATTTTATTGGCGCGTGGCACGACATTGAAATTGATAGAATACCGAAGTCAGGCAAACCAACGATTGACATAATGTTTTCGCGCTATTTTGACGAGATATTAATTGCAGAATTGGGCCCCAGCTCTATTTTAGGTGGCCTCTCTAGATTATATTCAAATACTACTCGTACCTGGCAGACGTTTTGCCCTTAAAAAATAAAAATCTAGAAACCGATTACAGCGCCATCAACTGGGACCAATTGTGAATCTAAACCATCCTGGGACCCACTTGAACACACACAAATATATTTCACCTAAATCAGACAAATGAAAATGAGTTTAAATGCAGTCACCATTGCCGAAATCAGCCGGGAAAGATATTAACAAATGAATGGCTAGACTTATATTTTTTTAATTATAGTTTTTTATTGATGGCTATCATATTTTTAACCTACTTCGAAAAAAGGAGGAGGTTCTCAATTCGTCGTTGCTTTTTTTATGTATGTTCGCCGATTACTCCGTGATTTATGATAGATTTACGTGATTCTTTTTTTGTTCGACGCGGAATTGCTGCCATGTGATCCCCTAAAAATTTGACATAGTTTGGCCCAGTAGTTTTCATTTTACGAATATTTTTTTGTTCCCGGTTCTTGGGACCTATATTTTTTTAAGAAGCGCGGCACCATTCGTAGGTCCATACATACAATAGCTAGACACTAAAAAGTAACAAATAAAAAATAAAAACTTCGTTTAAAAAACTGACTTCAAAAACTAAAAAACTAAAATGTATAAAATAACTTATTTCTTAAGCTATTATTATTAATATATATTATCTAAAACATCTTGAAGTCGGTGCAAAGTAAAACATAAAAATTACTATATTTTGAAAATTACTAAGCACCGACTTTAAGATGTTTTAGATAATATATATTAATAATAATAGCTTTAGAAATAAGTTATTTTATACATTTTAGTTTTTTAGTTTTTGAAGTCAGTTTTATTAAACGAAGTTTTTATAGTACTTATTATCCTATTCCGGATGAAGACAATGCCAAAACACAAAAATTAGTCCAGTCGTTCTTGACTTTTAAATGGTGTAACTAACACGACTCTGTTTTATGTAAGTATATTATAATTATAATATACTTATATAAAACAGAACATAACATCATTTATTCGATACAAGTTGTTATGCGAGTATTTATTTTATTTTTATTTTTTTAAGTAACGTTAATGTTAATTTTAATTTAAATAACGTATTTATTGTTGTTTTTTTAATAAAATTTATTTATTTCTTTTACGTATTTAAGTATTATTATTAAGTATTACATAAGTAGTATTAGTTTTATTCATGATTTTATATTTTATTAACAAAATTGGGTCGTTTTGGTATTACCCCAAAAGTAAGGTTTGCACTGAAAATCAGCGTTGTGTCGGATATAATTCCGGCACAGCAATATGCTGAGTGCAAACCTTGTTTGCTGAAAATGCGGCGTACAAATTTTCAAAATATGCTCTGTGGATAATAATATATAAGCATGTAATTACGTCGCTATTTTTGCAAATAAAGTTTTCTTTCTTTTCTTTCTTTATATATTTTTGTCGGACTTTTTTTGGAGTATGAGTAGTAAACAAATAAACTTTTCATTTGAATTCTTAATTATATTTCACACATAACGTAACCAGTGGCGAAATTCTTAATTTTACCATGGCACGACAGTTGTTCTCTCACATTGAGACATTTAAGAGGATACCATATTAATATTTCCGAGATTCAATTTTCCTTCATTTAATCATGACTTTCTATTTTTGATTATCAGTAAAAATATTTAAGTAAAACAACGTAAATTCATTTCAATTTTTTTTATTTAATGTATACACTGATTCATCAGTTCACTTAATAGTTATATACAAAATGGTTTTTTTTTCAATTATATCACAATCAAATTAGCGACAAGATTCACGTAAACAATCTCTAAATTACATTTAACGATTACATTTGTTTGTCTATTTGAATAAAATTAAAGCTCCAGAATGTTTTACAATAAAAAATAAGAAAGATAATATAAATGTATAATGTATACGATATGATATTGGTATTTATATTAAAAAGAAACCTTTTCTATATTAATAAAATCCTTGATAAACTCGATTAAATATTTATGTACAATTTTATAAAATAAAAACATTCACACCATCTTACAGAAATTTCAGATTATGTTTACAAAATTCAAGTAATCTTAATTACTGAAATCTCCTATCACTTCACATCATATGCAGGTGGTTCTCTTTTGTTATTAAAATGCATCATATATGGAAGTGACTGCCTCATTCTAATATACGTTGCTATATAGACTATAAATTCATAAGCATTTCAAGTGAAAGAAATTTAGCCTAAGAGACGCTGAAGATCAACTTTCACCCATCTGGTATGAGAAAAAAAAAGTGAAAGAAGAAAAAATGAGACATATTTTTTATCAAATTATTTTTATTGATAAACACGCTTGCCAATGGAAAAATATATTTCTTATGCCGTTACCAGATGGGTGATAGTCGATCTTCAGCGGCTCCTCTATTAATTTAATTATTCCTTCTTGTCAAATTTAAATTTAAATTTGACAAGATATGGATGATCTTCAACTGTGTACAGTATACAGATAAATAAAATTGAAGTGTCTGTTTGTAATATCAAAATAATAACTTTTTACGAAATGCATATGAAAGTATACACGGTACTAAGAAAAAAAAACTAATTTGTTTTTTTTATTCGGTCTGTCTGTTTGTTAGTTGCAGCTTTATCTCTGAAACTGCTGTACCGATTTTATTTAAACATTAATTCGATCTCCTCTTTCGTATTTCTATAGAAATTGCAACTTGTATAATAACGATGTAATGGAGTCAATTGGTCACCATGATTTATCCCATAAGTTGCTACAAAATGAGGTCTATTCATAAACTTTGTTAATAAAAATGTTGACATGTCTTAGTTGAGGTGCTCTAATGCAAGCCAGGATTTACAAATTGTGTTATTTCAAAAAAACATAAAAGCTTTCAGAAATATGTCTAAAAAAATTACATTTCATTATCTCATCTCATCCAAAATGGTTCAGATTATATTACAAAAACAAATATTTTTGAAGTGGTACTATCGCAGAAAAAAAACTAAGATGTAATTAAATTAAGAAGATATAAAATTAAAATGGCGTACAACAAGATGGCGGCATTAGTATTACAAGCGCGCGATGCCAGCGCCGACGCGGGGTTGCGGACGCAAGCCCGAAACTCGTGGTAATCCGCACGAGTTATTGCACAGAAGTGGACGTGTGCACAAGCTGAATCACAATCTGAGATATCGGTGGCGTGCCGAACTCGTAGTGCTGTTAAATATCTGTGAATAAAAATATGAATTTATTATATTCGTCTAACATTTTTCTGGAAATGTGAGTACAATGATCTACTGTTTTATTTTTTATTGAATTATCTAATTCTTCTTTTATTTTTAGACAGGTACTTTTTTAGTAATATACATCATTATTAGTTTATTCATTTACATAATAAAGATGTGTAGAAGCTATAAATACTAGTTCTAAACCTTTAATCTGAATTATGATCTAAATGTAGTCATGTACTCACATGTTAAAAACATTTGTACCAGAAATCTCTGTCTTATATTTTAATTATCTACTAATTTAATCTTACTTAAACATTTATATCTAAAATAAGAGGTCATATTTGCATAACAGTTTCCTATAAGTACCCTGTACAGAAGAAACTGATCTAGGAACTTGGGCATATTTCATCCATGCTATATGATTTGGTAATATCATCTACGCAATTCGTTCTACATTTTTCAATTTTGCACATTACACTAGTGATGCGATGGTAACTATTTTGTACCAGTTGGACGGTAGAGTGTCTGCTATACTTCAGCAATAAAAACGTTTTCTATTTGTATTCAAATTTATAGGAAAGTCGTCATATCACCGGACCAAGGAAACTTTAGTTGTGTTTGATCTATGACACAGTTGAAATTAACATATTTTTCATTTTCATATACTTGAAAATCCCGCAGGATTCCCGGGATAAAACATAAGGCAGAGTTTATGTCTAAGAATTAGCTGTCTATCGGCGAAAACCGCATCGGAATCGGAGTAGTAGTTTATACGTGAATCCCGAACAAACCGAACAAATTGCACCGTTCTCCATCGTTTATATATAGTCTATTCCAGTTGGGTTTTTTTAATAGCTTCAATGTATAGATACGGCACGTTTAGAATTTTATAATATTATAGATTTTGAAATTGATTCATAAATAAATATATTACACTATATATTTGCATTGGTTTGACTTCTCATACAATATAATATGTATATTGATCATGATAAGAAAAAAATAAGTATCTATTTCTTTTTAAGCAAATAAAAGTAATTTTTACTTTGCAAAGAGGCCTCGATCATGTTGACTTCTTATCCGCCCTGCTAAAGCGTCCAGTGAAGTGGCGCTTATTTCCCGTAGACCATAATACTGGGTGAGATTGTATTCAACAGCCCAATGGGCATCACTTTTTGTAACGTCTAAATAATATTGTGTGTAGTCCAAAACCTGAAACAGATGTATAATACAATATTTTGAAGTGAAACTTCTTTACAATCGTTGTGATTTGAAACTCGATGAAACAATAAAGCGCCAAAAAAGCCTACGAGAGATGAGATAGAATACATTATATTTAATAATTTAAGCACTCTTACTCATACAGTTTGAAGTTTTTCGTTAATACTTCAAATTTCGTGTTTTAAAGCTTAAATATATTAATATAACGATATAATATATGAAGAGTGACGTCACAAAATTTAGAATCCCTCCCACTCCTCGTCACATATCCTTTTACTGCGTGTGAACTGCTCACACACACACAGACACACACAATTTGATTTTTATGGTTCGTTGGCATTTGGTCAAAAACGAAACCTTAAATCTGATTTGAATTTGCATTACTTTACTCGCAAATAGGTCCTTATCATCTATCGGAGAGATATTTACTTAATCGACAACTAGATACTTAAATGAATTTCTGTCAAAACGATAATAAGAACTTAACTCGCCAGTTTTGGAACTTAATTACTTAAATTATGTAAATGTAAATCAGGCTTTATTAAAACGTCATGCTTATCTGGTATCTTTGTATGTAAGTCTATTTTTCGTAGAAACTAATGAGTCTATATGGACGAGAATTAGTACAACAATGTAATCTGGACATCGCTTATACAACACTGTAGTAAAATCACGAAAAAGTGAAGATTGGATTGTTTCAACACTTGTAACTGATCATACTCCAATGAAATGTTAAATGAGCTTTGCATTTGTTAGAGGACGCAATTTTATTTTAGGGACATGTGTGGGGGGTCAATAGAAGCTTAACCTCAAGTTTGTGGGGTCGCCACCCTTGTCCCCCGGCCGCCATCTTGGAAAAAGGGGTGAAAACACTTTTTTCGCGATATCTCGGAAACTATGCGTCTTACAAAAAAATTGTAGTCATAATTTGTAAAAAAATTGTTTTGCCTACAAATATGTTTATATAACTTTTTGCCCTAAATTAAAAGTTAAAGAAGTTATAAGCAAAAAAGTGAGAAATTATTTTTTCATTCCTAACTCTGTTCTTTACCATAGAACTTACCAAATTTAACTTATCGAATGTTAAGCAAGTAGAAAAGGTCCCCCGTTTTCCCCGCCACCTATGAGGTAGCATAACAATGTCACATAATATTTTTTTTAGTAGTTATCGTGAAAATTTTATCTGCGTTCTTTAATTTTTGAATCATCAAATGAAGATATTTGAAAAAGTCATGGTCGTAGAGCTTAAAAAACAATTGGAATAAAAAATAAATTGTATACCTATATAATCCGTTAAATAGTTTTTGAGACATGGAGTATTTTCAATTAAATGACTTTTAAGGCACCGTACCCAAATAAAAAAATGGTGGACATTTATATTTACTACGTATTCTTTTATTGTGCAAAAGCTGTGGATGCAGGGACGATGGTTATATCGAATTTCGATATATTAAGAAGAAAACTTCATATAAAATATTATCTCAACCGAATATATTTTCTCACCAATTGACATTACATTTTTTACTTTGTTTTTCTACATAAATTCAAATGACCACAAATACAGCAAAGAGTTTGTACAAAAGCTCACAGTGAGAACTGTGGAAAATTTATCAAATGCCAGCCTGTATAGCTCTTTGTAATATATAGAATATACCTTTTTAATTAAGAGCCAATAGCAGCAAAAACCAACTGCCAGACCTCAAAACACTGTGAGCTCTTTCTGCGTGCACCGAAACACAAACCAAATTGATTGAATTTTTTTTATTTTACCTCCCACCCATTTTAATATTATATAAAATTATTACAGCTAGACGAAATATTTGTAATTATCGTCGTTCGCCGAATTCCTTCTGGCAAAGAGGGGTCTACTAAAGGTTCCTCGAAGCGAAAACACTTCTCATAACTATAAATTTGAAACGGCTAAAATAGCGGAAATGCTGTTATATTATATATTAATAGATACGTAGAATATATCGCTTGAATACTATAAAGCTAAATATAAGCCAAAAATGGAAATAGTATTTCTAAAATAGATTTAAATTTATGCCCATATTTAAGAACTGCACTCTTAGAAATGTAAACATAAGTAAAAAATGTATATTAGAAGTACCACCTGTTTCGGATCCGATCATCAAAACTACGAGTATTACGACCCAAACCCAGCAAAAACCTTAACCCAGACCTCAAGATACTGTGAGCTCTTTCTGCGTGCAACGGAACACAAACAAACTTGACTGACAAATTCTTTTATTTTTCCTTCCACCCATTTCAATACCACAACATGTTGCGAAGCGGTGGTAAATTAGATTAGGCTCCCAAAGAGTAAATAATAATCATGAACAAAACTAAAACTAAATAATTAAAATGAACAAGTTGGCGGTGGGCTAAATAAAACTTTAACAATACTCATTGACACTTGTCATCTTTGTCTTCCGTAATCACGGCCACTGAAAAGTGGTCTTCACTGAAAAACGTTAAAATATAGTTTGATTAAGAATATACCTTTCCAGTATTGGTGTCAAATTTGTATAGTCTTAATCCTGGATTTGATATACTGCCGGCGCCTCTTGGAGTGACTGAGGGCGCTAATAATGCCCATGACACTGGTCGACCTGAGTATAAACAAAGTTATGAAGAAGTATTAGTTAGTGCCTGTTATACCGTAAAACGTTCTTTTGTCTCTAGTTTATGTCTAGTAAGTCTTCAAAAATTCATTATCTAATGCTAAATATGCATTAGTGATTGGTATTATATTACAATTATAGGTTTGTGGATTTAGCCATGTTCACGCAATGTTTAGTATTCTAGACGTAATTACTACAAGCACAGAGTATATTACTATAATAAGAGAAATATACTCTGTATATAAGCAAAACCAAAATACATGTCATTTTGACAGTGGAATTAATTTTTTTGATCGCTTTTAATCAACTGGTTAGTGTTTTCAATTTTTTTGATAACTTGATTAGTGTTATCAACTTAAAAAATATATTTAAACAATGAATTTGTGAATTTAGTCAGAATCACATATTTATGAATACCTATGAATATTCAAATTATAAAATAAAATTCAAGCAAGTATAATGAACATTCAACCAGAACCAAACATATAAACATTCAAATAAAGTCAGTTTTAAATTTATGTATTGGTATGAAGTAGAAATATTAAGAATGTATTGGGCATCTAACCTTCACTATAAATCAGTCTGAAGGTATCAGCGTGTCGGTGTCCATAGAACTGCCCAGCAATGACGTCACTGAATGCCCTGATCAAGTGGACAAGTCTAGCATTCGCTATAGGACTAAGTTCTCCACCACCTGCCGCTGAGGAACTACCTGCGTTGTGCCTTTCTTCGACACCTGGTCCAGCATGCGCTACCAGGTATACCTGTTAAAGAAAATCATTAGTTATTATTACACTTCAAAGTCTCAGTCACATTATGTTAGCTTATTTAAGAAAATCGTATTAATCAATTACGAAAGTTGCTTTCAGGAAAATGCATCCTTTTCATTTCTATATACACTTACCATTTCGTTTTTATTTCTAGCCTTACTCAGTACCCGTTCAAGGAACTCCCATTGAGCTCTACCCCTATGAGGGCCATCAGTCCTGGCTGCTCCCCCAGCCCAAAGAACGCTGTTCAGCACAACGATTCTTAGTTTGCTATGGGACTGTTCTATTGTGTAATAACCACCTGTAAAAACATTATCAAATTAAAAAGTCATTCATGCCATAAAACTTGTGTTGGAATGAAATCCCTGCTGCGGTTTTCCAAGACTACCACGGTGACGAATAGAACTGCTTGCGACTCTTGAAAAATGTGTATGCAATAGTATTGGAAATTTCAGCTACTGTAATGTAACGATTACGCTATGCACTATTTTGTCACTGTTATATCACTGCTGAAAATCACGAGAAGTCATATTTTACAAGTGATGATTTTATAACCCCGGCGTGACATGGTGACGATTAAACTCCAAGTGATTATTGGGACTGCGAAGTAAAATAACTAGTCGCAACTAAACGTTACTTTTCACGACGTTATAAATTAGTTTAAGCAAATGTATGCCTACCATTTTAAACAATAATTTATTTCTAAAGCTATAATTATTAATATATATTATCTAAAACATCTTAAAGTCGGTGCTTAGTAATTTTCAAAATATAGTAATTTTTATGTTTTACTTTGCACCGACTTCAAGATGTTTTAGATAATATATATTAATAATAATAGCTTTAGAAATAAGTTATTTTATACATTTTAGTTTTTTAGTTTTTGAATTCGGTTATTTTAAACGAAGTTTTTATTTTTTATTTGTTACTTTTTAGTGTCTAGCTATGTATGGGTGGACCTACAAATGGAGCCGCGCTTCTTAAAAAATATAGGTCCCAAGAACCGGGAACAAAAAAATGATCGTAAAATAAAAACTACTGGGCCAAACTATGTCAAATTTTTAGGGGACCACATGGCAGCTATTCCGCGTCGAACAAAAAAAAACATGTAAATCGGATCATAAATCACGGAGTAATCGGCGAACATACATAAAAAAAACAACCAAAAAAGATCCTGACGAATTGAGAACCTCCTCCTTTTTTTGAAGTCGGTTAAAAATATATTACTCAAATAGGGTCGCTCGTGTATCTGCGCGTACATATTATCTATATCGGATATTGTTGTTTTGACTAAAGCTTGTCCCACGTGAAATAGCGCTCCGTAAAATGTGACTGTTGTTTGCGATTCTTATAACTGGTGTGATAAGTGAATTTTATCATACGTTGTATAACAGATATTTAAAGTTTCGATAGGTAAACATAGGCTCTCTTAGTGTTGTAGTTGCCATTTGCTATACTAAAACTTCATAAAGTATCTATTGGAATACATAAAAAAAATGTAATCACGTTCAATTCGCATTTGATTAAAAAAACAGCCTACATCTCAAAATTTCCAAAAAAATCTCGTTCTAAAGTACTTTCCTGCATTGTGTTTTCTCAAATATAAAAGAGACTTAGGTATTAAGTTTTTTAATTGTTGACGATTTTGTTGTAATATAAATATATATATGCATATTTTGATGTTTTATAAACGCTATAATATCGCAAAGTGGGAGATCCTGGTTGGATCTCTCACTTTGCCACTCCCACACCATCATCAATCATATAGCATTTAGGAGAATTTCAGTGCTTGTTTTCTCCTATCACAGATAGAGATAGATAACACTTTAATGTTCACCATTACAGAAAACTTACGAAGTAGTATTATTCGTATTGTGTTTTAAGGATGGTCTTATCGCTAAAAAGCGATCTCTTCTAGACAACCCGTGGCAAAAATATTGCTGATTAGGAGTCGCCATGGTGGTATACATAATTATTTTACGATTACTTACATTCATAATAATATTACTTTGAAAGTTTGTTTGTTAATGAAAATTAAAGCATCAGAAAATAAAGTCTTACTAGATTCAAAAGTTTGCAACGCCTCTGTGGGCAGCCACTGCATCCATAAGTCCAAGAGTTTTCTTGAAGGTGGTGGATCATTGTGACCCAACGCTGGGAACACGAACTGACTGCTGAAGGTTGTGCTCAAGATGTAGGTCACATTCCTGACAGCTTCAAGCTTGAATTCTTCATCCATGTTTTCCATTGATGAGGAAAGGATGTCCCTGATTTGAAAAATATGGCTTTCGTAAAAATGATAATGAATGTACTATTTATTTCAAAATGGAAACTTAATAGATTACTTATTGAAAGTCTTGAATCACTACCACAGTCGTGTTTTTTTTTCATTAGTGATGTATGTACAAATGTTTTTTTTTTTAAGTGCGTGGGTACAAAGTACACATGTCAGAAGTGAAACTTCTTTGGCAAACTAATTTTAAAGTCTTGTTTATATTTATACAAATCTAACACTTTACCGTAAAAATTATACCCTCATGCGCCTAAAGAAGTTTCACTTTACAAAATAGGTACGTGCTTGTCAGTCCACGCATAACGAAATCAAGTTTACACTCACCCAGTCCAGAGCACAAACTCCAAGTTATCTGGATGCCGCTCCGCCATGAAAGCGGCCGCGCTCTGTATCAGCGGCCATGAGCTGTCACACGTGTGATCTCGGTGTCTGCCATTCCGATGGCTGTGCTCGTTGTTGCCGCGATTGTGTCTGCAGCCTAATTTACGACATGATTTTAATAAAGACTACACTCGGCTATATTAATTATAGTCTACACTCGGCTATATTAATAGAAAAAACAATAGGTGTGTTTAAGTAAGAAAAAACTGTAAACAATGTTTAGTACAGGTTTTGTAGCTTCATTTTAATTTGTATATTTAGTCATCGTCGTCGTCGTTGTCAGCCCTTCGCAGTCCACTGCTGGACGTAGGCCTGCGCAAGACGGCACCACTCATCCCTGTCTTCTGATTTCCTCATCCAGCGTCTACCGGCGCCCTTGCTCAGGTCGTTGGTCCATCGGGCTGGAGGGCGTCCGACACTACATTTACCGAGAAGCGATCTCCACTCCTGGTCTCCTCTGCTCCACCGGCCATCGGTCCTGCGGCAGAGTTGACCAACCCACTGCCACTTCAACTTTCTAATTTTGCGAGCTTTGTCGGTTACCTTTGTTCTCTTACGGATATCCTCGTTTCTAATTTTATCCAAAAGAGAAACACCTAACATAGCTCGCTCCATAGACCGTTGAGCGACTTGGAACTTGTGGACCAATCCTGCCGTCAGTGTCCATGTCTCCGGCCTCGTAGGTCAGGACGGGGAGGACGCACTGCTCGAAGACATTTGCCTCAAGCATTGCGGAACGTTCGACGAGAAGACTTGACGAAGTTTACCGAAGTCAAGGTGGGAAAATCCATCAATGGCGTAAGTTCGTACACCTCTCATTTTTTACGTTTTTTAAAGGGAATTCAACGCTAACTACAATTCAAACACCGAACACATTCGAGTTAAACGGTGTCTAACTCTACTTACCGATGTGTTGTCGTCGTAGTTCTTCAAACTCGGAAATAACGAGAGATGTTCGGACGGACTTCCCCACCTTGATTAGTAGTTTAAATATTATAATCTATATAGATATTATTATGATAGTTTGGATTATTATTAGATTTTACAATAAATATAAACCATCGTACACGGTAGACATAGCGACTTTTTTTTTGACATCATGAATTTTAATTATTAATAGAGATTGGTGCTAAGGAATAAAATCTCTATGTTATAAAGTTTAATATATTGTTGGATGTATTAAGGTTCACTATTTTTTTGACTTTTAACAGGGTTGACAATGGAATACGTGTTTACTCATAAAGGTGTGTTTTGCGACTAACTACCAATACAATTTATTACAGGCTAAATATAAACTCAACCATATTTTTAGATTTTTCTTCCTGTATTAGATATTTTCTATATACAATATTATATCATATTATATTGTGTAATTTATAAAATGAAATAAAACAAAGAAACTTTATTTTATTTTTTGTTCCACTCCAAGGGGAAAAGCAAACTACATACTAATTATAAGGTAATGTGTGCGTGCATACATGTGTATTTGTGTGTATGTAATAATTATTATTCTAATTAAGATAAGACATGTGTATATAGGCTTTATTGTTAAACGCATCAATTTTTCCATTTCATCATAATTGAATGATTTTAACCATTTAATCAGTATTTTTTGCGAGTATCTTTTGGTAGGGGACATATAGACAGCGTACGATATATTTTGTAGGAAATATACGCATGCAGAAAATTATAAAATCTTGAAACAAGAGATAAAATAAAGTGCTTATAATTTTAAAAAATGTTAATAAAATCTCCATCGCGACCAGCAGTAACCAAGGTCGGGTAAGTATAACAAAATATATGTAGACTGATAAAGACGTTATATATCTAAAGTTAAAAGCTAATTAAATAAATCATTAAATGCGGGTAGTTCGTATAAATATAACCACACATTCCTACCCCTCAAAGCGATGTAATTAATTAACTTACATCACAAGTACAAGTGTAGAAGCATAAAAAACAAATGATACATCAACCTTTTTCACACCCATTCATATTTGAATAATAATTTCAATCTACACATCCCTTAAAAAATTCACGTCATAATTCACACGCGTTGTCGCGTGTAATAAACATAAACAAAACATTGTCAACGTTGGACATAAAGCATTCGCAAACAAAATACGAGATACCCTCAAAATATACAAAATAACCTCACCTCTATGAAACTCCGGGGAATTATGAAAGGGGTCATAATGAAGATCTGTGATGTGCCAAAAGTAACCTGCAACAATAAAGCTGTACAGTGGTGTACATAATAAAATAGCAGGACAATGGACACGACTGTACAAAGTTTGCGAAGAGCTGTGTTAAAACTTTTATCGGAATAATTTACTTCATTACTCGTTGTTTATTAACATTATTATATTATACCACTAACATAAATGTAATAAAAGAGCTATAAACATTGCGGAGTGTTATTCTATTAGATAACAGTACCATAGATTAAACAGTAAAATAGAGAATATTTTAATTTAACATCTTTTTGTAAGTTGTAAAAACTTTAAATTTAATACATTCTTAAATTCAAAATTAAATGTCTACGTTCTTTGACTATTATATAATGGAAAAAGTATAGTCACCCACCAGTCTTTTGCAGGTTTTTTATTATCCCCTCGAATTTGAGTGAACGATTATTCGCGCTAATATGCCTCCCAGTAAGACGTAATAAAGCCTTCTTTCTATTGTTTGCATATCATACGCATTATTAGAAGTCATTAAATTTATATGTTAAGAATTCAACGGAACAGCGGGTATGTTGCTGGGAGGCGATTTACAAATATGAAGTCGGAAATGACTTAGTTGCGGTTCAACTGCAATCGAGACATTACCTAGTGAACTTTCAAAGCGAGTTTCTTATAACTACTGGCTTTGAGCGATTTATACTTTACGGTTTGGACTTGTTGTGTTGCGTTATACTTGTAAGAACTGTGAATTACGTGTGTGTGTACTACTAATAAGTTTTGTGGTAATACCAACGGCATTTTAAAACCATATCCCACAAATCCGTAACAATAATCAAAACAGGCGCCCAGTACAAAACGTAATTTGTAACACACTCTGTAATCACGGTTGGCTCCAGCAGTTTATACATGTTTTGATAAAAGAGAATTTGACGTGGTGGAACCATGCTGGAAACATTATAATGATTACAGCTCTTATGGTTGGCTTGATCAGTATAACACCCCGCTTTCACAGAATATCAGCGTGAAACGATTAGCCTTGACCTAATCATGTTTCGTACGACGAGAGAGTTCCGAAAGCTTGTTTCTAATTCGCTCAGTACTCAGTATTTGATTTTTGTTATTCCGACGTTTCGGCCACTTTTTAGTGGCTTTTCATTCTTACTTTGTACAGTAGGTATTCTTAGTATGTTAATTGGTTGGTAATTTTTAATTAATTGTTTGTATTATTGTTGTTAGTTTGTTAGTTGGATAATTTATGTAAGAATCCCAGATTGGGTAAAGGCCTCTTCCAAAGACGCCCATCTGTCCAGGGCTTTTTGATACTAGTTGGGGCAGGCTTTTTTGTTATGTCCTCTCCCAACGCAACCCAAGCATCAATGGTCCGTTCTAGGGCTCAGTTGAAAACCAGCGTCAGGCACCTGTTGGTCATGCTGATCTGCACCTATTTGGTGTTATCGCGAGACTTTTTTTTGCTATATACATATTGTTTAATTCATTGTCACGCGTCTCGCTAAGTGAAGACCACATAAACATCTTTTCTACCTTTCTTTGACCTCTAACTTGCCCTATCCCATCTTACCTATCCAATCCACCTATTCCAATCTCATATCGTATCCATTATATCCCATTTCTGTTGTCTAATCCCTGTATCTCATCCCCTATTGGGGCTTGCTATACCTTCGCCCCTGGTCGTGTAAGCAACTATGACTGTTTCCCACTGTCGCAATAAAAAATATATTCAAATTCAAATTCAAAAGTTTTTATTCAAAATAAGTTCCACTGGAGAACACTTTTTGAAGGTCATACATATAGGTTAAAATTTAATTTTACTTCCTAGTCTATGTACACCGCTTCGCAACGTGTTATTGCTGTTAAGGAGAAGAAGCGGCAAGAAACTCCCCATATAAAATCTGAAATAATACCTCCAATCAATGTCTTTTTATTTAAAGCATCATCTTCTTTATTATATACAAAAAACACTTTCTGTTGGTTAGCCTGGCTAATACTCAAAAACGGCTTGAACGATTTTGGTGCAATTTTGTGTAGGTCCTGGGATGGGTTAGATTCACAATTGGGAATGTTAGGTGGCGCTGAAATCGGTTTCCAAGAACATTTTGTGCGTGTTTGAGTGGATCCCTACATGATGTAGATTCACAATAGGACTCGGTAGGTAGCGCTGCAGTCGAGTTTTAGATTTATATTTTTTCAGGTCGGGGCAACGTCTACCGGGCCCCATAGTCAGTTATAAACTGAAAACGAGCTCAGCTGAGGATTATGAAAAAATATCTGCTGGCGCAAATTATGATTGCAGAGTGTGTTACGAATTACGATATCTAATAGAGATCGTCATTCTTCATATTCTTATTCTATGGTATATATAGGTCATATTTTAACACTAGGATCTGCCTGACTGAATAAGAAATTTTTTTGTACCTGATCAACTATAAACCACTCTTGAGAAATTACCCGCGGGATTCCCACGATAATAGATAGCGCAGATTTTAAGTTTAAGAAATAGGTGTCGATCACCGGAGACTAAAACGAAATCGGCCAAGTAGTTGTTAAGTGAGTCCCAAACAAACATACAAGGAATCCTAAAAATTTTATATCGTGTTCTACATCGTTTATATAGTATACTAGCTGTCCTGGCAGACGTCGTGCTGCCCGGAAAAGCTTCAGTCGATATGCCGACAGCAGCGCCACCTATCGGGTACAATTCTGAACCAACTCAGAAACCTTCTTTAGCTCATGCACAACAACTTTGATAAATAAAGATCATCACATGATCAAATTTATAGTTTACAATTCTATAAACGACATACAGACAAACATTCATTTTATATATAAGAAGATTCCAGTTGTTTTTATTTCAATAGTTTCAATGTAAATATATATATATATATATATATATATATACACGGTATTTTTAGAGTTTTGTAATATTATAAATACATGTCGGACATGCGATTATATTCGAAACTCATTAAACAACACGCATGTACACGTACTATGTATTTCATAGATAATAGCTTTGTAAATGGCGTAGAGAATGGGCAAACTATGTCTATTTGCAAGTAGAATTGCTTGGCCCCATATTATTAATACAAATAATATTAAGCCCTTGGGTTACAACTATGTAAATTTAATATAAGTAGTCTACTGTTTGTATGTAATTATAACTGAAAATCAACTTATAAACAGCTAAGTTAAACATGAGTGGATGTTATTGGATATATTATTTTATGTATCCCCCTCTCCCCCTCCATTAAGAACAACCGTACTAGGTGCTAACTCCCCAATCTCTACAATGTGTAGAATTCTCAACAGCAGCAGTGATGTTACTGACATTCACTTTGACTCCAAAAATTCATTTTATAAAAAGATTCGTTTAGCCCAACAGGACATTCATTAGACAGACTGACGGAATGACTGATTTAAATTACCTTACACATTTTGGTTACATTTTTTATTAGAATCTCAGTAAATAGATAAATAACAGTGAAGATATTATACTGCAAGTTGTGTTCACCTATAGTTAGTTTTTACCTTGCATTGTAAACCTTAGTCATAAGTCTAGTAACTGATTAAATGTAAAAAACTGTTGGTGATCCTTATTAAAATAAATAAATAAATAACTAGCTTCTGCCTGCGACTTCGTCCCCGTGGAATAGTAAAAAAAGTAAGTTAAAAACCCCCGATTTTGTAACATTCTTCATTGGTGCCTACGCTCCTATTATATTATCGTGAAGATATATAGCCTATAGCCTTCCTAGATAACTGGGCAATCTAACATTGAAAGAATTTTTAAAATCAGTCAATCAAACAAGCAAGCTCTTCAGCGTTGATAATAATGAAATATTTTCATAAAACTACGCTTTAACGGTTTTAAGCGCGGTTTTAATTTATTTGATTTTTATTCTTTCAACGTTGCAGCCACTTTTCACTTTACTTGAATAAAGTTGAACCTTATTTGTTAATACGTTAAGCGTGAATTTGCTTGAGTTATTTATAACGTCGTAAAGTAACGTCAAGAGTGCAATGTAATTAATTACTTGCAGTTCTGACTGTGACCGCAACACCTCGCGGTACTGTTATTTTATCCTCACTTCTAAAATATCGGGTGCTGATTTTTCACCGGTGAAATAGCAATGATAAAGTGAAATAACTTTACGGCAGTGATCGATATCTTAAAGTAGATGTGATTTTCATCACTAATATTGTTGCGGACAGAATCAACCCCGTAAATCCCGTCCCCCACTTCCAGCTTACCGCGGATATGGAGCTCGCTCCGTTAGCTGCTAAGCATCTGCATTTTGTAGTACCTTAGTAAGCACGGGGCGAGCGTCCTGCATCGATCATCCACTCATGGTTAGTATATACACATATATAAAATAGTCGAGTAGACTAAGAAGACCAGGAAGATCAAGGAGCATTTGGAAGACTCTGCAGCCAATGGACTCTCAGCGTGACTACGTGGATCTTGTGGACCACCAGTGCATTGTGATTAGTGTCACTAGTATTGATCGGTGTAATAGATACAATTAGTGCTATCTACGTTCAGTGTAACGTCCGGGGATAGTGCTAAGTTGTGTTGGTTAAACCCGAACGTGCCGTTTGATACAGTTGTGCTGATCGCACCTCTTGCTGTTGTAGCGCCTATAAATAAATTCAGTAAACTTGCTAAGGGGTGTTTCATTTAAGGCGACCCCTGCGCTCCACACCCAACAACTATCGATTGATTTTTTTCGCCTCTATCCGGATGAGCAAGATTATCCGGGCTGTTCACTATTATGGTTTTCTTTACTATATTTTTTCTTTATTGTTTTTATTGTTTTTTGACTCATTTCTTTTTTATTTGTTCTCTTTATTTGGTAAAGTGTAAAAAGGTCCTTATACAGTCTATGTATCTTATGCTATGGTTATACAACTATATTTTCTATTACTAATTTTGTTACATGTTTCTTACTTTCTATTATTACTATTATAATGTTTACTATTGTGTTACGTCCTTACTCTTACTGTTAGATACAGTGTGTGTTAATACTACTAGCACTGTGGCTTTTGCTACATTCCTATGCGAGATTTCTAAATACTAATTTTACATCTACATTCTATACATTTATTCTAAATATATTATAAAGCAATATATGTAATAATGTATTTTATGTTCGAGTTTTATTTTTGTCTATCACTTTTTTAGCTAAGTATCTGTATACAATATTTTAGAAAATCTTCATAAATTTTCTTCGACATTAAGTCGTTCATGTTGCCGAAACTAGCTTTTACTCCTAATTTGGACTCAATGTCATGCCTCTCCCGGGAATAGACAGGACATATCGACTGATATTATAAGAAACATCTAACTTGTAATGATCCTAACAATGTAATTGGAACGTAACCCTCCCGTATAAATTAATTAATATTATATAAATGATACCTGGCAATTTCTATTTACGTATAAAGGAGACGAAATTTAATTAAAAATGTAAATAGCCCCTATTAATTTCAATGAATGAAGGTAATTGAAGACTGCTAAGAGTCGACCCTTTTATGGCCTGGGATTAAACAGAGTACAGGCCTTTGCCAAACGAATCCCAACAGGTATACCCCCTGTCTTGTATAAATGGCACAGTTGGATTTATATTTACTTCAGGGTTTCCTAATAAATGTTTTAGGAACGAGTAATACCGGGCCCACGTCTGATCACCCTATTGAGACGAACATGAGGGTACAAACTGTAAGCCTGAAGAACTCCAAAACTCTACATGATGCACAGATTATTCTAATGAAATTTTTAAACAATATAATTTTTTTTTTATTGCAGGAGTTCAGCAGACAAGCAGACGGCCCACTTGATGGAAAGCGGTTGCCGTCGCCTATGGACATTTGTAACACCGAAAGTGCTACAAATGCGCTGCTGCTCTCTTAAGGCAGACTGGAACCTTGTCACTAATGCCGGAACACACCCTAGGTTGTTATAGCGACATACTTTAGCCATCCAGGCGGGCAAATGCCCTACCACCTGGCTGTGGGTTGTTTTGTCGCCTCTTACGACAGGCGGCCCGGCCGCAGGAAATTGTATTCATTCTCCGTTCCTGCACGGATAATATACCTACTCAATAATGAACATTGTTATTATTATTATAATGTGTATATAATATATATATGTAGAATGTTATTATTATAATATTTTAAAGTGTTCCCCGCGGCGTAACGTCGAAGACCAATCTCTCGGCAATAGCCCTGTTCTAGTTACATAAAAAAATAATTAGGTTTTTTTATACTTAAAAATGATCTAGCCGATGGTGAAAACCGTTTACCGGATATACAGGCAGACAGATGCGGAAACTGTTTGAAACTATGTAAAGAAAATTAAATATTATTTTTTCGTTTTTCTCATCATCATCAACATAGCGTCAGATTCCAGGTGCGTCCGCTTCAGAGCTCGGGGTCTACCTTTGTCACTCAATGTTGAGTTAGCAGCGAAGCGCTTGCAAAGTTTTGAGAGGAATTGTAAACGGTTAGTATATCACGCCGCTCAGCGCTCTGGCGTAGTGAGCGAACTGCGCCGCCAGACGCGCGCATCGTTCGCTGCTAATCGGCCGCTCACTGAATGAGTCGGCAAGCAAAACGCAGCAAACTGCGTACATTACGCGCAATATGGACACTCCATTTAAAAATTATTAATGCAGGAACGGAAAAAATACTAATTCCTGCGGCCGGGCGGCCTGTCGCAAGAGGCGACAAAACAACCCGCAGCCAGGTAGTAGGATATCTGCCCTAGAGTATTCCGACATTATATTAACTTTGAGTTGTGTTGCGGCATCAGTAGCCAGGTTCCAGTATCTCCTTCAAAGCTGGCAGCGCATTGACATCACCAATGGTATTGATAATATCCATTGACAATGGTAACCATTTCCCATCACAGTTAGGCCATTAGCCTGTCTGCTGACCTTCGGCAGTAAATAATAGGGAGGCAAAATGAAAGCAAATATTTAGTCGCTCACTGTTCGTCTAATGAGGACATGGCGTAAGTCGCTCAAGTACGGCAACGGTTCGCTGCCTTACAAAAAATAGATTTACAGACATGTCTTAGTTTAACCGACATTTTGCGGCAACAAATGACACCAATCACCTCACGTCACTGAACCCAATAAACGTGACTTGACGTCATAATCAATATCCCGGGAGGAATGAAGTTGTTCGAAATTTATATTACAGCATAATATTCTATGCTATTCTATAATACTTAAATCTATCGTTTATTCTTGTTTTATTTTGTAATTTAATAATATGTATATTTTAAGCCAGGTAAGTTGCCTGGAAGCTTTAAGCGTTAAGGCAGCTTCTTATTTTATCAAAAATATATTGTAACTAGACATTTCTGTAATTGTTTATATTAATGAACTTTACACCCCCCTGACTTGCCTGCCAGAGCATACCTTCTCCGCGCCCCGCATACCGCCGACGCCCATAGCTCACGCAGTTTGCGGCTAGGTGTTGGATAGAACACGCCACATAAGAAGCGGCCTTGTAGGCCGGACGGCTGCTCTTCGACTATTCTCTCTACGACTACTACCGTTATTCTCGCCATTATCATGTACTCGTCTATGTATAATTTTAAATTAATGTTTATTTACAAAAATAATAAGTAATACAGTCCACATCGAGTTTTATTTGGAATAAGCAACTGCCATTAATACTATCTATGTTATGTTATGTATGTTAAGCATACACAACATGAAGGTAGTAGACATTTACTTCACGTTTAATCTATGACGTATGAAATGAGTTCATCAGATTTAGATATGGATTTAACGCCTGATTTCATTAGAGAAGTAGTTGTTTGTTTAACTAAACAGTTTTGTTTACTTTCCTCATATTCGAAACGAAAAGCAGGGTGTTAAGCTCGGGTGAAAGGCTTCGCTCCGCTCTTGCGCCAAAGTATTTCCTGCCTAAATAGCTCACTAGCTCTCGTTTAACAATCTACTATTTTTGTATCGAGGGCTAGTATTTGTTTGTAAAACTAAAATAAAAGAAATAACATAAATTATCAAACAATATTATTTGTCATATCTATCTACTAAACGATAACACGCTGCGCCTTACCGGCACACCGCCGGGAGCTGATGCAGATATACATTTTCTGCCATATGACCTACATAATTCCTACTCAATTAAAGCTAAATAAACTTAGAAGTTTATCGGATGACGTGGGACATGAAAATTGTATGAGTTACATCACGACCAAAATTACTATTGAATCTAAATGTGAAGAATTAGTACTTACCAATTTTAGCGTCAGTCAGATTGAGCCACAGCAGGCTAGTGATGTAAACGGCAAAGGTGGTGAGATTCATAGCACAGCGTTACATGATGCCTGTCTCGTATAAACTCGTATCGGCTTCGGTGGCTTTGGTTTGTCGAACATTGTCGTTCACATTATCTGCAAAGAAGATAGATTAAATTGGATCAATTTAATTGAACCGTTTAATATTAGCTTCAACCACTAAGCTATAATGGCTTGCTTGCAGTGTAAATGTAATACAGAATAAATCTATAATATTATAAAACTCTAAACATGATGTGATTTTTTAAAAAGAGCTGGAGTAGACTATATAAACGATGGAGAACACGATGCATATTTTTTAGATTTCTTATCTGTTTGTTTGTTCGGGATTCACGTAAAAATTACTAGACCGATTTCCATGCGGCTTTTGCTGATCGAAAACAAATTTTTAGACTTAAATCTGCGCTACTTTTTATCTCGGAAATCACGCTGAATTTTTTCTGGGGATGATTTAAAATGCCCAGATTGAAAAAAAAATAGAATTCCAATACGATTTTTTCACTGATCGATAGCACAATTTTCGTAATAAAATGTATGATATTTTTAATCTCAGGAATCCCGAGGAATTTCAAGTCAAGCGTGTACAAGGTCGCGGGCATATCCCTAGTAAGTAAGAAGACATATTACAAAAAACATAAGAGTAGTTGAAAATGAATGGTTATTTTTCAAGTACTTATTTAAAATGTTAAATGAAACTGCGTTGTGGGTATTTGTGGCAACAAGCCGCTGTGAGTCAACAACAAACAACTGGCTCCATTCAGCTTAGTTTCTATTTGCACGGTTGGAAAATAGTCGGTCAAGTAAGAAGTAACTTTTATCATTAAGGACCTGTAGAGAGATTTCATATGGAAGCTGCAGTTACAGATGTGAAGAAAATATCTGAAATCTTTAACGTGGCTTCAGTGTCGATAATTTTTTTATATTATGTCATCATTTATTGAGAAGTAGCGTCAATTCATACGTTTATAATAATAAGTTTCTTGAATTCTTATTTCCATTTCTGCTTGGCCATGAATTTACCACTGTGACCGACAGCTAAGTGCGAG
The DNA here is from genome assembly GCA_949752895.1 of Dendrolimus pini. Lineage (NCBI taxonomy): Eukaryota > Metazoa > Arthropoda > Insecta > Lepidoptera > Lasiocampidae > Dendrolimus > Dendrolimus pini. The sequence goes on along the minus strand of OX457132.1, from coordinate 4,002,828 downwards.
GCCACGAACGACAAAAAATGTATTACTTTTGAATAAAATAAAATTAAGAGGCAGAAAAAACAGCTGCCCAAGTCCTGGTAGAATGCAGAGAGGTAGCCAGCTACTAGGCGAAACATTTGAACGATCCAGATAGCCTTTAGAAACTTTTCAGCAACGTCAAGGAGCACATAGATGACCTAGAAGAGCTGGATTAGATTTAGTAGTCCCCTATCCACCTCTGCACGCAAAATAGGCGCTACATCGTTGAGTTGCGGAAACCACCCATATGCAATAGAAGAAGTAAAAGTATAAACCACGTATCAGTCATGGCATGAGTCGCTACACTCTTTTTTATGCGTAGGGAGAACTAGTACCGATGGAGGGACAGATTAGAGGCTGACCTGCGTGAGCTTCAAGCCCATAACTGGCAAGAAATCGCACAGGACATAAACAGGTGGCATGTTCTAGTTTCGGAGGCCAAGAAAGATTTTGGGTCGCTGAACCAACGTAGTTGAGTTATGGGGAAATTCATTTCATACTATGCTGAGTCCCTCACGGCTGCGGGGGCGGAATCGGAACGCGGCGATAAGCGCCGCGAAGCGTGTGCAAAGATTCTGAGCGTCACCAACTATTCCGCTAAACTTGAACCTGCGTCCCATACCCGGCGCTTGTGTGGAAGAACATAAGATGTTGAGGGAAGCTACACCCATTGTTCAACAGCGCAACAAGCTTAGGTCACCCCGGGATCCAGAGTGACCCATTTCACCAACAGAGCTTGGACCTGTCGCATCCCCACAATGTGCAGACCTCTGTGATGGAATCATGGCAGGAGATTTTGTGCATATCTGTGTCTCCGGAAGTCAATCTGACGATGGCGTCAGGGGACCGCGTACGCAGTTCTCTCTGTTACTCTCTCAGCGGCTTACTTGCGGGACATTACTGCCTTGTAAAAGGAAGAAACTCCTGATCAGTGATCGTCGCTGCGGAGTGTGGCCTCAACCAGTCCCCTCAGCGAATCGATTGTCCCTACGATGGCCTCGAGCTCGAACGTCTGAGGTTGCCATGCAGCGCATTCGACCAGAATGTGAAACTGAGGAGAAGGCAGACATCCCACAATTTGATGCAGATAATTATTAACGCACCAATGCCCGGTATCTGCGTCATCATAAAGGTCAGAGTCCTGCGTTTCCGCGCGACCGACCCATCGAAGTAGGTAGGGACGGAACTCCTCCACTGTATCAGTGCCGGCCTCAGGATATTCTAAATCTCTCTGCCGAGTTTGGATCATGGTCACGGTTTCCCGTGTCCTGCTCGCCTCAATCTCTGCCCGGTAGTAAGCCAGGCCCTGACTCACCACACTCGTCGTGAAGCCAAAAGTCGTATCCAGACATTTAATATCTTCATGAAAATACCAGTCATTATCTTTATGATACAATCCATCCTTGAAAAATTTAAATACGTTTAATTCAGCGGTTTAGTTGTAGAAGTAACAATGAAATATATAATATATTAAATTATGATATATTTAATAAATATATTTACATTCACATTTATATATTAACATTGATTATATAAATCCTACCTGATCTCTAAAAATAGCTTCTAGAATAAATACCAAGTAATCTAACGCCTACAAACAAACCTACCCGTGCCCTTTTAGAGGTCGAAGAGACCTTTCTGACCTAAACGAAACCAAAGGTATTTATAAAAGTAGTTCTTTAGATATTAATTAATTGAGACTTTATTATTTACAAATTCTTTAAAATTTTAGTGAATATATTTAAGTTATTGGCAGCACAAAAACATGTCTGCTTTCAGCTCGCTCTTAATGAAGCACAAAGCATATAAAGGTATTATTACATATCTTTCAAATTTTGAAGCTAATTTGAAAATAAATATTGTGACGAATACGCGTAGCGGAATTTATTCCCCTTAAGAAAACAGTGCGCAGTTTTCGCCTTAACAATAGCACAGTAGAATGTTCTATATACAAAGTAACACGAAAAGCAGGGTAGAGATATAGAACCGGACAATATATGTTAGCATGGGATATATATACTCAGAAAGAAACTGGAACAAAAGCGTAGTGTGTGACAAGGACGGAAATACTTATTAGACAAGGATAGACATATAGTTGAATGATGTCATAGAGTTCATTCTAAAATGTCGAACGGATATGTAAGCCCCATAATCTGAGCACGGAGGCAGACTACAAAACAGACGCCGGAGAGCCCCCGGCTCGGACCCTCTGACATCAAGCGAAGACCCACCAATCACAGCCACTCATTACAGACACAAGTAGCCATACACGATTAGCTGAGGCGTGTTGCTGGAGAGTTTCTTCCGCCGCATCTTCTCCTTCACCTTTAACACGTTGCGAAGCGGTTGTAACGGATAGACTAGGATCGGCTCCGCCGGCAGAGTCGATATCGTATCCCCATTATATAAACACTTCAGCCAGTTGGCTTAACTCATTCAGCTTTTTAAGGCTTAATCCTATAGAATCAATCCCCCGCAGCGGTCGAGCCGAGGTCGAACCTCACAGGAGGTGCCTCCTCGAGCGCTGATTCCGGGCTGAACGCCTCTGCTCCCACGGAGTCTGGAAGCCTCCAAAGTCCGGTATCGCTGAAACAGCCATCTATCTGTGAATAGCCACAGATAGATGCTGGATCCTGCTCCAAAAAAAAACGGAGGCAGACTAGCACGGACTATCGAAGCGAAAGGAAGTAGAAGAGAGCAAAGGGAAAAGGACCTTTAGTCTACGCGACAACGATAGCGTGGGGCATCAAGACTATTCAGTCGCGAGACACTGAGACAAAAATTTAAAGACTGTATCAAAATATGATACCGCTCCCAATAAGCTTAATATATAGATTTAAAATAGTATATATGAAATTATTCGTGCTGTGCTATAAAAATTCTTGGAACGCATTTGTTAGGTATTGTAATTATACAATTGAGCTAGGATTAATAATTGCCAACCTAGAAAGAAAGACTAACTTGCATTAATAACACAAAAGACTATAACTGAAGAGTCAGTTTGACAGCAGTGGACAGATGTACACTCGACCGAATTGCAGGAGATTTCGATTATGTGTGGTGCAAGTGAGGCGGAAATTTAACACTATTGTGGGTACTTTTATTAATTCATTTAAAAAAAGGATGACATGAGGTTTTTTATGTCTCACGTTTATATTATAGGATTAAAGAATTTATTGGTCTCTAGTAATAAGCTAAATAAGTACAATATACAGTAGTACTTAATTTAACATTATGCGAGTTAGTACTCCCGTACTAGTTTTAAGTGTGTTACGGTAGAGTAAGTCATGGCCCTTAAGTTAAAAGAAACCAAATGATAGAATTTTTTTCTAACTAACTTTGAAATAATTAGTGAGTAAGTACACAAAAAATGAATTCGTACCTTACCTATTAGACATTATATGTAAAAATTACAGAGACAGCAACATTATTTGTTTATTTATATTCATAATTTTTCTGTTTTTTAAACAATCCTACTCGATTTTTTTTTTGAAGTAAAAATTCTTTATCGGCGTAATAGTACTACGTACGAATAATACGCTATAAACAGTGGAACATTTTCAGTCACGACCAAGTGCGTCAGTCTTTCAGTCCACGAAGTATGAAGAGTTCCATAGATATGTCAAACTTCCACTTTATATTATGTCATTTCGTCAGAATTTTTGTTTGAGTGGATCCTTAGATAGTTTAAATTCACAATTGGACTGGTAGGTGACATTGCAATCGTATTTCACGATTTTGATGAAATTCTTTCAATAGCAGAAGGATTGGTAAAATCTACTTCAAAATAAAAATCAACGAAGTTGGTTAAAAATAAATATTTTCTACAACAACTTGAAGTCGGTTCCAAGTACAATCTAGAAAACAACAACAAAATTGCAAAAAGCACCAGCTTCAACATATTGTAAAAAATAATATTTTTTTGCTTTTTAACCGACTTAGAAAAAAGGAGGAGGTTCTCAATTCGTCGGGATCTTTTTTTTTTTTTTTGCTTTTTTTATGTATGTTCGCCGATTACTCCGTGATTTATGATCCGATTTACGTGATTCTTTTTTTGTTCGACGCGGAATAGCTTCCAATTGGTCCCCTAAAAATTTTACATAATTTGGCCCAGTAGTTTTCATTTTTTGAACATTTTTTATGGAAATAATTTTCACTCCGTTCCATATGTTCGCCGATTACTCCGTGATTTATGATCCGATTTACGTGATTCTTTTTTTGTTCGACGCGGAATAGCTGTCATGTGGTCCCCTAAAAATTTGACATAGTTTGGCCCAGTAGTTTTCATTTTACGAACATTTTTTTGTTCCCGGTTCTTGGGACCTATATTTTTTAAGAAGCGCGGCACCATCGTAGGTCCACCCATACATAGCTAGACACTAAAAAGTAACAAATAAAATTTAAAAACTTCGTTTAAAAAAACCGACTTCAAAAACGAAAAAACTAAAATGTATAAAATAACTTACTTCTAAAGCTATTATTATTAATATATATTATCTAAAACATCTTGAAGTCGGTGCAAAGTAAAACATAAAAATTACTATATTTTGAAAATTACTAAGCACCGACTTTAAGATGTTTTAGATAATATATATTAATAATAATAGCTTTAGAAATAAGTTATTTTATACATTTTAGTTTTTTCGTTTTTGAAGTCGGTTTTTTTAAACGAAGTTTTTAAATTTTATTAGTTGAATAGCTTTAGAAATAATATACTAAGCGCCTGTAGAAATCGTACTACTGGCACGCGTATTGTCGGGTATAAAAGTTTGCCTTTCAGTGAGTGCAGGCGCTCTTCAACAAGAATTGCTCTCAATTTCCCTCGGATCCATCATCATATCTTGACTGGGTGACTATGGAGCTACCTCAAGAGTATTCTCTTTCGTATAAAAAACAAAATGTTAAAATCGGTTTACAGTTGGCAGAAAAATCGCGTAGCAAAGATATAGTCGAATTGCCCCTCTCTTTGGAAGTCGGTTAAAAATAGACAGTAAATTATTATTCTGATCAAGTTTAGATTATGGCGCGTCCTGATGCGACTTACACCCGACGGAGACATAATAAACCGGACATAACACTTGACAACGCGGACGGACTACGTGATGGACAAATGGGCACTCGAGCGTAGGCTTGACCGAACCGATTGTTTCTATGGTGAATGTTAGAAGAACAGAGCGAGGTATTTTTATATATAAAGCTGACCGTCCAGGTTGGTTTTTCAAGTCAATAAACAAACTGTTTCTACCTTGCAATTTAGTTAACTTTACAGATCATCTAATTATCTAAAAGTTATTTCTAATAAATTCAAAAATAAAAACGGCACTTGTCCCTCCAGTCATCAGATGAAGATGTACCCCTTCTGCCCCTTCATCCTTCAAAATCAACTGACATTTCGTATGTCAAGTTAATATCAAAATCAACTGCCATTTTATATGTCAAGTGAAATGATATTCTAGACGTGATAATTAACAGGTTAGATAAACCCATATCAGATATTACTGTTACAGCCTAGACGCCGACAAAAATGAATTCTCAAATGCATACCTGTAAAACACATTTTATTACCTTTCGGCATTTTGGACTTCTTTTGTTTACCTATTTATTGGCATGCGTTTACTAATTATTCCAGAGAACAGTCCATTATTTCATTGTACTCGTTTATGGCCGTTGCGGTCGACTCATTAGCTAGGTGTTTCGGATTTAAAGTGCAAAATGATTCTAGAAAATTCGGTCCTCGCGGCTGGGCAGACATATTGCATCTGTGCAGTATAAAGCAATGCCTCGATTGAGGGACAAGGCAGTCAAGCGAGAACCACGATCAAGGCGAGACTTGTGTACATTCGGTAATCTATTTAGTGATGGAATTTGTGCGTGTTATTGAATTACGACCTTCTGCATTACGTTTGGACTTGTTGTGTTCGATTATATTTGTACCTGTGTTATACGTGTTTGTATAGTTCTAATAAACTCTATAATAATTCCAACGACATTTTAATTCGAGTCTTCGCGGCTCGTAACATTACTTTAGGGAATTTTTACAATTATATCTTCAATATTTAATATATGCAGCAAAATGCGACATAAAAAATTCAATTTCAGCAATGTGACGGGTAGGGTCCGTGCAGGTAGATTGCGACGTACCTACTCACCGTGATCAAATTGAAGTAAAAAGCAGTTTAAATAATCGTGTATGTATTAAGAGATTGATGAAAGTTGATAAAGCGAAAAGTATTTGATAGGTGGAGATCCATCGTCTCTGTCTACCCCAATAGGAAATAGGCGTTATAATATGTAATTTATGTATGTAAAAATTCAGCTGCCGCATCTTTGAGTCCCCAAAACTAAAAAAAGTAATATATGAATAATCTTTATATATTAAACTATTATTTTAGTGTGTTTGTCACTAAACTCCTTCTAAGACCTTGCACCGTTCTTGATGATTTTTTTTGTGTTTGTGAGAGTGGGTCCCCAGATGGTTTAGATTCACAATTGGACCCGGTAGATGGCGCTGCAATCGGGTTCTTATTATTACTATTTTTAGGGTAGGACAACGTCTGTCGGATTAGGTAGTACATAATATTAATATCAAAATGTCTAACTTCCCATCTCCTCTGGATTTTATTCTTATAACACGAGTTCTAATCTTGGAATAAAAAGGTTTGATACTATTTCTTTCGGTTTTTATGGTCCGATAATCAAAAGAAACCTACCCATTGAGATTATCGAAAACCGCCGCCTTCGCCTCCGCCTTCAGTTACCATGATATGTAATATATTGCGTGTTACCATGAAATAAAATGTTTACATCAGTAAAAGTCACACAAACTACTATTACCATTTTTTCCACTTGAAAAGTTATTCTCTCAATCATTTTCGCACATTAATTTCAATAAGTGGGTTAAAAAAGACTGAACAGATTTTCACTTTATTCTTTTGACTTAACCCTTCATATTGCGGTATAACATGTAGACCTTCACGGGAAAAGATAATGTATTACACAGTACAGTAAAGATAAATTCGCTTCCAGACCTTTTTTCATTTGTAGTAGTGTAATGTCAACACATAAATAAATAAACTAATACTTTTTATATATTTTTATAGGCAGGTACTAAAGGAAAATTAATATTTAAGAAATAAATATACAAATACATACATATAGATACATACATATTTTATGTTTGGTAGACATTTGGTACATTATTTTGTAAATGTTAATAAAGTATAAAATAATACAATTGGACTGAATTTATGGACGACGAACTACTTGTTGATAATATTTTGCAATTTGTGCTTAGTTACACTATGTATTTTTTATATACCTAGTTACAAACGGCAGGTACTTAATATGAAACTTATAATATTAAAGGATATTAAAATAATAAATATGAATATGAAAATTTCAACAAATATACAAATAGTACTACAAACGCAAAAACGTCTCGAAGCTACTTACCTTTACGTTATATTTGTAGAATGCTTTGATCGGTCGTGTGATGAAGATATGGGGTCAGGAATAATGATCACTTGGCTAGTGGTGTAAATATAAACGGAAGATGTCCAGAAGTACTGTTCGATCAGGGTCCCAAGTCTACAATCATGTCGGGGTATTAGTTTTGTGTACAAAAGCAATAATTATGGTATACGATTATGACACCAACGACTGACCATTCCAAAAATATTATTATAGTAAGACTTAGAGGCTACAATTCCTCCTTTGACAGTAACTAAAATAGCTTTGGAAGCGATAGTAGAAACACAACTTTTAATAAGTATTGTATGTATCTGTATTATAATTTAATACCTAATCACCATATACCTACAATACTGTCAGATTAAATATCGGTAACGAAAATATTCAATGTCATATCTTGCAAACCGTAGCTTTTTAAAGTGAAACTTTTATTAGATCGTCTCAAACTTTTTGGTCTGTGTGTTGCATGTCTATGTGATGACGGTCGGCCGAGGCCAAGGCCAATATGGCGACGCCTATATTTCGCAGCAACTGACCGTGTAGTAATGTGAAAAAAAGTTTCACTTTTACCGTGGTTTCATGAAACCACACAATCGGTTTTTTCTTGTTGTAGGAGTTCAGCAGACAGGCAGGCGGCCCATTTGATGGAATGCGGTTACCATCGCCTATGGACATTTGCAACACCAAAGGTGCTACAAATGCGCTGATGATTCTTAAGGGAGACTGAAATCTGATCACTAATGCCGGAACACAACACAAGGTTGTTATGGCGGCATACTCTAGACCAGGGATGGTCGCCATCCAGTCGAGCAAATACCCTACCACCTGGCTGTGGGTTGTTTTGTCGCCTCTTATTTGTATTCTTTCGCCGTTGCTGCACGGATAAAAGACCAGATTAAAAAAATCGAATTCCGATGTGATTTTTTCACCGATTGATAGCAAATTTTATAATATTTTCTTAAGTTTTTGCGACTTGTATACATAATAAAACTACGTTTTAACGGTTTTAAGCGCGGTAATTTATTTGATTCTGGTTTATCCGACGTTTCGGCCGCTTTTCAATGTCATCTTTGTCGTCCGTGACCACGGCCACTGAAAAGCGGCCGAAACGTCAGATAAACCAAAATCAAATAAATTACCGCGCTTAAAACCGTTAAAACGTAGTTCTATTAAGCAAATTTTATGTAATAAAATGTGTGATATTTTTAACCCGGTAATTTTGCCAGGAGCGGTTTGTAGTTATGATCGGAAGTATAAAAAATAGCTTATTCGGACACGGTTTTCATTAAAACGATAGCTTACATCCTTTTTAAATGCTGCGGTACTTTGTGTCCCGGGAATCCCGCGTAAATTTAAAGTGTGGACGAACTCGCGGGCATATCTTAGTATAATAATAATAATAAACTTTATTTCCAAAAACAAAAATACGGCTAGGTAGCGTAACAAAAATTTTTGATGTAGTACAGCATAAATATGTTTGTGTCTAAGACCGAAACTAAGAATAAACTTGTATTTTCGGTCTCAGCACATTCCCATTAAATTTTACCATATTATAACACATAAATTAATAACTTCTGCAAAACTCTTAGATAAAGATTAAAAAAAATATAATCTAAATTAAAAAGGGTAAAAAAATGAACAAAAGGTATAAAAAGATCTAACAATGCAAAAACTAAGTGGAAATTAGAAAGAAAACAAAAAATAAATAAATATAAAGAAAAGTGTTTTAAGTATACTATAAAAATGTAATGTAAGGTAACGATTAAATTGGCATTTCCATTATTGATATAATTATTATTATGTCGTATATGAAAGTCTAAACACGGCTTTAGTGTTTTGAATCTCCTTTTAAGATTACTACAGACTTGCTCAATTAAAAACATATCAATAAGATATCGATGATAGGAGAAATGTAAAGCCTAACAGCCTCTTTAGCCTTCCTTAGCTTACTAATTAGTTTTCAATAGTTTCTTAGATAATTAGCAACAACTTGCCTTTACCTTAAGGTATTCTTGTTAGAGTTTGCAAACATGTTTTTGATATGCTTAACTTGATAAGATGTTTTTAGTTTAACGATTAAAACTAATGATTTGAATTGTATAGTATGCTATGCTCGTGACTTCACTTGAGGTATACAAAATCTGTATACTGAGGAAATTTGAAATTTTTCAAGGTAAAATAATGTTACGAGTTGCAGGATCCGCATTAAAGTGTCGTTAGAATTACTATAGAATTTATTAGCACTTTACAAACATGTATAACACAGGTACAAATATAACCGAACACAACCAGTGCAAACGTAATGCACGATTCAATAACACGCGCAAAGTCCGTCACTATAAAGCTTATCGAATGTACACGTCTTGTTCGTATCGTGATCGTCGCTTGACTGCCTCACCCTCCGTTCGGGCATTGTTTTATACTAAAGTATACAATACAACAATCGACCACGTGGCATGAATTTTCCAAGAAAACGTAAGCTACACACCTGGGGCCATAAAAGTTTTTCTTAATTACAAATTTTGCAGTGCAGGTGTGCATTCACGTTGTCGGCGTGTAACAATATTAAGTATGGATTTAATGTATCCACAAACTGTACTGTAACTGTCACCTAGTTTATATACAGAAAACAACAACATAACTCATTAAGTTACGTACTAGGGATACGAGATGAACCTTTTCCTTCCCGAGGGCACCATGAAGGCCGCAAGACATTTAACTGGGAAATGGCTCTCGCAAACTCCACTTGAGCACTGGATATTATATAAGTCCATTTACGTGCCTCCGTGACTGGGGTTTAGACTTATAAATTTAGCTGTCAAGCCTCTAAATTATGTTTTAAGAGTTTAACTGTAGCACTCAGATTGGTTTAAGGAAGATTAAATTAAAGAATAATTAAATATATCTGAATTTACGAATCACCTATAACTTCAGATTAGCTAACAATCTGTCTATCTGTCTATACTATTGTTATATACCGACAAAGGTAAACGCACACCTGTCTGTCGTAAAGCGCAGTTTATTACCTTCCCGAATTTAGGAATTCTTTTGTTTACTTTATGTTTAGAATTTGTAATTTAAAAAACATTCTATTGTTATTGTACTTGTTTTATGGCCGTCATTAGTATCGAACTAAACCTTGCTGTTATTGTATTGCGTCGAAGCTTCCCAGGTATGGCGTCGGTGCGTTATATAGCACTGGCCCAATGCGGAGAGGGGTAGTCAAGCGACGATTACGATACTAGCAAGACGTCTGTATTCGATATGAGATATAGTGACGGACTTTGCGCGTGTTATTGGATCGTGCAGTTTATACTGGTTGTATCCAGTTATATTTGTACCTGTTTTATACGTGTTTGTATAATTCTAATAAACTCTATAGTAATTCCAATGGCATTTTAATTCGAGTCCTGCGTAACCCGTAACACTATAATCAATCTGTAAATGGTTCGAGTTTCTACAATGCGTTTAAAAACGTGAAAAAAATCAAGGGGGCTAATTAAGACCAGCAAAAAAGACTAGATACTTACTTAGTATCTAAGTAAGTACCTAGTCTTTTTGAGTGCTATTTACTTGCCTGATGGGCAAATATATGCGATACATAAAGTATCACATGTATTTACCAATCAGTCATGTAATGCATTATGTTCCGTGCAGGAACGGAGAAAGAATATAATTTCCTGCGACCGGGCGGTGGGTATTTGCTCGACTGGATGGCGACCACCCCTGGTCTAGAACTCTAGAGTATGCCGCTATAACAACTTTGTGTTGTGTTCCAGCATTATTGACCAGGTTCCAGCCTCCCTTAAGAGAGCTGCAGCGCATTGGTGTTGCAAATATCCATAGGCGATGGTAACCGCTTGCCATCAAGTGGGCCGTCTGCCTGTCTGCTGAACTCCTGCAAAAAAAAGTAATATGGCACTGTTATCTTATGTTTTTATTTATGTAATTGATGCAAATAAGTGATTTAATTTTATTTAATCAAAAGTATTTCAGTTTACTTAAGTATAAACTCCGTAAGTGTTTACATACCTGCAAACAAGTAAATTTTGCCAACAGACTACTTACATGTTTTTGCTTGGAAATACCACTTAAGTCAATCGTTGTTCCGCTTGATTGGCATGCTCTACAACTACTTGATTTAGTGCAAATTACCTTTTTTATTAACACCATTTTCTTTGAACTTTAATGTATTACAATAAAGCTCAAATTCGTATTGCGATTTACTGGATGTCTCACTACTTTCAAGATACTTAACCTAATTGATTTATTTTGGGTGGTTCACTTTCAATTCACCCCCAAATTGGCTATTGTCATGCAAACTAGGTCCCTTCAGGGAAAAGAGAATTCTTTAAGTACTGTTTAACCTGGAATTGCGCGCCATTAATGGCCAGGAATACGCTTGGAAGTTAAGTAGGGCGTTTGGAACTGAAGCTGAGCTACTGATATTCTTATAGAATGTTTCAAATATTTCGTCACCAAGTTATTGAATTCATATTATTACATTATAAAAGATTTGTAGCAAAAACCGACTTCAAGAGTAAAAAGTAAAAAAGAAGAGTAAAGCATAAAATAAATATTTTCTACAACTTAATTTCAAATTTCAAATTTGAACTTGAAGTCGGTGTATTTTGCATATTTGTTGTTGTTGAAGTGAAAATTCTTTAGAATGGTTGTGAGTTGAAACTCATTGAAACAAAAAAAAAAGCGACACTAAAAAGAGACAAACACAAATCTATATGAGAATGAGATAGAATACATTATATTTAATAATTTAAACACTATGATAATACAGATAGAGTTGGGAATGGTTTGGAAGTTTTTCGTTAACACTTCAGATTTCGTGTTCTATAACTTTAATATAATTATATAATATATGAAGTCACAAAATTTAGAGTCCCTCCCCGCTCCTTGTCACATTTTGTTTCTCTTCTACTGCGTGTGAACTGCACACATACACACATAAAAAATATGTTTTACTTGGCACCGACTTCAAGATGTTATAGAAAATATTTATTTTATGCTTTTTACTCTTCTTTTGTACTTTTTACTCTTGAAGTTGGTATCTTTTTGGTAGAAACTTTTTATATTTTAATTTTAAGTGACGTACACGGTATCCAATAACGAGAAAATGAAATGAATTTATATGATAAGAAACTATCTTCTATCCGTGCAGGAACGGAGAAAGAATACAATTTCCTGCGGCCGGGTGGCCTGTAGTAAGAGGCGACAAAACAACCCACAGCCAAGGTGGTATTGCATTTGCCGGACTGGATGGCCACCACCCCTGATCTGAAGTATGTCGCCATAACAACCTTGAGTTGTGTCCCGGCATTAGTGCTCAGGTTCCAGTCTCCCTTAAAAGAGCAGCAGCGTATTCATAGCACCTGTGGTGTTGCAAATGTCCATAGGTGATGGTAACCGCTTCCCATCAAGTGGAACGTCTGCCTGTCTGCTGACCTTCTGCAATAAAAAAAAAGAAAGGTCTACGGAATGAATCTAACGCAAGAAGAATGATCAAAATCGGTTCAAAGGCCTTTCCCTCCATCGCCTTTCGTCGTTCGTTTTGTTCGATCAGCCCGAAAGAGTGAATGAAATATCAGATAGAAGAAAGTACAAAGAATTCTTCAAAAGTACACTAAAATGGTATATATAATACAGAAATATGTTTTATTTATTATATTTATTTAAAGGAACACGCGATGGAAAATGTATTTAAATATGAAAAAACAAGCAAAGAAAAGTATTAATATGAAATTTAACGATGAAAGACGTTTGAGAGTAAGCCCTCAGAAACAAAAAAAAAAGTTATGGCTGAAGATACACAAAAATATTATTCCCACGATGAATTGAGAACCACCTCCTTTTTTAAAGTCGGTTAAAAAGAATAATATGATAAAGAATTTATTAGCGAACAAAATCGGCTAAGTGCGTACTGTGTCACTTGCTATGAAAGGTTGCGTAGAGGTGAGCAAAGGCGGCTTTGTACCTAATTCGTCTATCCGATGGAAACAAAGTCATTCAAATCGTTTCAGTAATTTTGACAGACAGAGTCAAAAGTTTTGGATGTTGCATTTTTAGAATCGCTTGATCCCAATTAGCCCCCAACTTATTCTTTATACAAACCTGACACCCAGACCAGATTTATTCAACCAATGTATTTCATATCACTTATTATTTTTCTACCATGTTATTAGAAAAGATGCTTACACAAAAGCTGCGTTAAATAAAATAGTGTGCGTCTCAGGACGACAGAAGCGATAACTTACTAATCTAAGTTGAACTATTTAATATTGAAACTGTTTAACTTAAGCTTAGGTTAATAATTAAATTAAAGCTTAGGTTAATAATTAAATTTTATATTAATATTATAATGTAAGGAAAGGTTATTTATTAATAAAATCTTTTATTGATTATAAAATATATTTTCTTCTTAGTTACAATTCTTGAATATGTACGTACATTAGAATTTTGTATATGTACATTCTTACGCTCATTATTTAATATAATTACCGAAATACGGCTAGCACTGTGTCTAACATACAGTGAGAGAGGAGGAGCCTGCCTACCGCTGCCGTATGCGTGACAGAAAGGGAAGCCAGACAGACTGGTGCCGTAACGCGTTACGTAATGAAGCGGTTTACCCTCCCATAAGAAGTTATCACTTTAAAAAAAACACAAAAATCGAAAAGATAAAGTTCAATAGAATTGTGTCGCATGAAAAATTAACCACGAAAATGGCTTTTGAAATACTTTTCATCCTATTGGAAAGCAACAACAATGTAATCTTTCAATCTGCCATAGCTCGTACCTTGCAGCTACAAACTGCTGTACTGTAGTCTTTGAGATTCTTTTATGCTATCCAATTTAAAGTTTCCGAACGATTCCACTACATCAATTGATTTCTCCAGCTTAATAGTTTTCCTTTTGTTATCGGAGAATTAAAGTCCAGGTTTTAATACAGGAAGCCTTAAGCCTTCGGTATTGTATACGTGACGTATATTTTAATTTTATTTATTATGGACCATCAACAGGAGATACATCATATATATCCGTCTTAAACTTAAACAATGTTCATACAAAATATACCTATATTAGGTGGTCACATCATGCATTATCTTATATATTATAAGATGTCAAATGAAATGTTAAATTTGGGTGATTTCGATGATATAAAATATTGTTACAACCTAGGCGCCGACAAAGACAAATTCCGGGTACAGATTTGTAGAAGCACATTTATTACCCGTCGGCATTTGAACTGATTGTAATCCTTTTATGATCGTCTACTTTTGTCCACTTATTTATTGGGATTCGTGTCTAATTATTAGCCATCATTAGCCAGGTGTTGCGGATTCATTTCCATTTGTGTAGTATAAAACGACAGCCTGATGGAGAAAGGGGGCAGTTGAGCGACAACGGCGATCAAGGCGTGGCGTGTGTACAATTGAGAATTTAATAGTGACGGACTTTGCGCGTTTTATTGAATTACGACCTTTGGATTTGTTGTATTCGGTTATATTTGTACCCGTGTTATACGTGTTTGTATAGTTCTAATAAACTCTATAAAAAATTCCAACGACATTTTAATTCGACTCTCGCAACTCGTAACAATATTAATTATATAAACAATAAAATAAAAAGAATATAAGGAAAAAACAGCAATAATTAAATATACTTAATCTATCTAGGATATTATTTTGAAGCATGTATAAGAGGATTCTATATCGCGCAGGGACACAACTGTGTTCCTAATTAGGAACACAACTTAAGGTTGTTATGGCGGTATATCTAGACCAGGGGTGGTAGCCATCTAGACAGGCAAATACCCTACCACGTCGTTGTGGATTGTTTTGTCGTTTATAAGGCAGGCCGCCCGGCCTTGGAAAATTGTATTCTTTCTCCGTTCTTGCATGGATCTTCATGTCACAGGTGTAACTTATCGCTACACAATCCTTTAGTGAAGGAGAAAATAGAATCGATAATGAGATAGAGGCCTAAATATTTTTTCTGTATAGGATTCGTATGAGTTACCCTTAGACAGATCTTTAAAAATGATAATGATGTTTTGGATTCCATAAGCTCAATAGACAGGCTTACAGCTCACCTGATGGAAAACGGCGTTTCCTATACATATTTGTAACATCAGAGGTGTGAAGTAATTTTTTTTCAATGATCGGCAAACAAACGCATACATCGTATATCTCCAAGCTAAGTAAGTTATGCTTGTGTTATGGATAATATATATTGAATCATTCTGGCACCGTCCCAGACACCCAGACCATAGTAAATAACAGAAAGTTCGTTTCCGAAATTTACCATGCCAGGAATCGAACCCGGAGCCTCTGCGTTCCAGCGAGTTAAGCAGTCCAGTATGTTGGCCTCCAAAGTTAAGTAAGTAATGATTTTGTGTGTGTCCTTGTTATTGTTTTATACTAACTATACAGTACAAAAAATCTACCGCGTGCACTGGGGTTTCCGAGAAATAGTATTTTGCACACCTGGCTGATTATTCCTGCGGTCTGCCAACAAAGTCGACAACAATAATAATAGCCTATTGTCTAATTGCAAATTTTTAATACGAAGTAAACAAAATAAACTCCGAATGCGGGAGGGGCAATAAACCTGGTTTGCAGCATTTCTTTGTCGGTATGTAACAATAGGTATGCAGGTGGCCCAACTTGTAACAGTAATTTCCTATTTTTAACCGACTTCGAAAAGGAGGATATTTTCTATTCGACTATTCGTATATTTTTGACTTTGAGTTAATTTAATTTCGATTTTTTACAATATTCACTATATTTGATACAATTTATTTGTTTATGTATTTCTAGACAAACAGTATTTTGATACCTATCTATAGTTTTTGTTCCAACCAGGTGTCTCAAAATCGCCTCATTAGTTTTTATAATATTCTAGTTACTTGAATTTGAAAAATCATTATTTCTCGCCTAAATTGTATGGGAAAAAAACAAGAATGAAAGTTTGTACAACACTTTAGTCTATTAACTGGGTTTCTTAAAACTTCACATTTTTTACGATTACTCTTAAAACACCCAAAGGAGGGCGTTGAATGCGCAAGTATCCAAGTCACAAGTGAAAAGCGGTGTGATAGGGTTTCTAAATAATGTAATTTACTATACGACATAAATGATAAAAGTTTGTTTGTGTCCTCCATCGTAGCTAAATTATTATTCTTGAATATGATGAAATACCAAAAATGTTTATTTAAGTTTTTGTAAATTCAAGAAGCTTTAATAACATCAAAATATGACATTTAGATTTATGTAATATATGGACGAATGTTACCAAATTATTATTATTAGTAAGTTCTGATGTTTTATTCTCTTTAGCTCAAAACTGTCGAAACTTAATATTATTACAAAAACAAAAAGAAACATCTTTATATTAATACCAAACTATCACAAAATAATAATAATAATCGACAGACAAACACACATTACCAAATTAAGCAAGTTACGCTTGTATTATTTATCTATTTATTTAATTTTAATTTTGACGTAATTATGATATTATTATAAATAATGTAAATTGTAGGAGCTAAATCTGCACGCCAATTTGGCAAAAACATGTGTAGCTAAATATAACTATTGTAACACCTCTTGAACCATGTTTTTTGCAGTAAATAAATTTGAATTTGAATTTGAATTATGGGTAATATACAACGGACTACTCTGGGGCTGATCCCAGACACCCAGACCATAGTAAATAACCGAGAAAATACGTTTCCGAAATTTACTATACTACGAATCGAACCCGAAGCCTCTGCGTTGAAGTGAGGTAGGCTGGCAAATGCTTAGCCCGCTCAACCACAGAGGCCGTCAAACCAAATAAATAATGAACTAACCAAAAATATTCTGCACAAATATTTTTTTAGATAAAACCTTAAATAAATGCAGAACTATTATATTGCTCGTATCCTAGAAAAAGCACTTAGACTGCTTTAAATTGAGTAATTGTACGATCTTAAGACCTCATAAGAGGGTTCAAAATTATATATGTGTGTTACGTACACACATATATATATATATATATATTTTATGAGCGTTCACGCCTATGAGATCATTAACTTATACAAGTAAAATGAATGACTTAGCGCACTATTGTAGGTTACAAGTATTAGAACGGCTCTTTACACACACACATATATACGCATACATACATTCACAATATTAGGATCTGTAGACAAGTGGTATTAGCGCTAAATTAATAGAATTAAAATGTATGGAAATAACATAATACTTAACGTAACCATACGTCATCATCTTATCAAGGGCCAGAGGTCTTATCAATGAGCTGCGGTCCCTGAAAGGATATTATGACATCTTTGTATGAAAAATAAAAAAGAATATTTGAAAATGCGGCCAGCATTTTGTGTACGCTCCCCGCCGACAGCTATTTGGAGTATTTTTTTTTTACTTTTTTTGTTTTAATTGCAGGAGATCAGCAGACAGGCAGACGGCCCACTTGATGGAAAGCGGTTACCATCGCCTATGGACATTTGCGACACCAAAGGTGCTACAAATGCGCTACTGCTCTCTTAAGAGGGACTGGATCCTGGTCACTAATGCCGGAACACAACACAAGGTTGTTATGACGGCATACTCTAGACCAGGGGTGGTCGCCATCCAGTCGAGCATATATATAATACCCTACCACCTGGCTGTGGGTTGTTTTGTCGCCTCTTACGACAGGCCGCCCGGCCGCAGGAAATTGTATTCTTTCTCCGTTCCTGCACGGATAGAGATTACTTAGAGATTTGTTATTAAAATAATAAAAAATATGTTTATAAAAAGAATAACTATGTAAGGAACACGTCTACATAATATTTATTTCAAAAATATCAGCTTCTCGATGTTAATGCAAGATTGAAATAATATCAGATAATCGCTATCTCTTATGTCTTGTTCCAATCTACTGAGCAGACTGAATTATAAATCAGATGGACACGAACGCACCTGGGACGTCGGACTTCTTGTCCTCCTAATAAACCTGATGTTTATTTTACATCAACGTAATAACTTTGGTTGTTACGGGCGTACAGCCCTCTGGGTACGAGACGACACTTTCAACCAACTTTCAGGAAGGTGAGAAGTTTGTTTTTATTTTTAATTCAATGAAGTTTGTATGTACCAAACATTTTTTTAAGGTGCCGTCCCCATTTTCATAACAACAAAATTGTTATATCCGTCTGTCTGTTTTTTTTATCTATGTCTGTTTACTAAGAAAGTATTGCGTGTAATTTGATTGAGAGATGAACTGTATATGCCGCTACATATCATTGCCGATATAATTCAACCGACAAAAAATTTAAAATTAATGGTGGCCGCCAGCGAGGCTACTTATAAACGTAACTTAAGAATTTAAAATAATATCAGTGGAAATATAGTCACTTAGACACGTCTTGACAAATATTTCTTTTAATGACAAATATGTCTTTTAATGACAAATATTTCTTTTAATGACAAATATATCTTTTAATGACAAATATGTCTTTTAATGATACATTTGTCTTTTAATGACAAATTTATCTTTTAATGATAAATATGTCTTTTAACGACTTATTAAAATGGATTATTGGTAAAATATTAGCTCTCAAAAGCAAGTATATTGTACCCGTTCTGCAACTTTTGAAGTATGTAGTGGAATTTTTTTATTTTTTTATTAAAAGTTCTTTTAACCAAAATTAGTTTTCACATCGACTTATACAAGTCTAAATGTCTGATGCGAGTTATTTTAGATATTTTTTATGGTTCTGTAGCCAAATAACAACCTATACGGGATACTTCATTGTGTAAACACTGAAATATAATAGAATATATCGGTTCATCACAATATATATTATACTAGCTGTCCCGACAGACGTCGTCCTGCCCGGAAAAGCTTCAACCGATATGCCGATAGCAGCGCCACCTACAGCGTCCAATTTTGAACCAACTAAGAAACCTTCTTTGGCTCATACACAACAACTTTGCTAAAGATCATCACATGATCAAATGAATAATTTACGATTCTATAAAGGACATACAGACAAACATTCATTTTTATCTATAAAGATTATGTTTAATGATTTATAAATATAATATTGTTACATACCGACAAAGGAATGCGTTTTACGACAGCCAGATGTGCATCTGGCTGTCGTAAAACGCATTTTAGTACCTTTCCTGCATTCGGAGTTCTTTTGTTTACTACGTGTTTAAAATGTATAAACATCCTATTGTTATCGTACTTGTTTTATGGCCGTTATTAGTGTCGAACTAATCCTTGTTGTTATTGCATTACCTTCGATTAGCGATATTGTGACGGACTTTGCGCGTGTTGAATCGTGCAGTTTCTGCTGGCTGTGTCCAGTCATATTTCTGCCTGTTTTATACGTGTTTGTACAGTTCTAATAAACCCTATAGTAATTCCAACGGCATTTTTATTCGAGTCCTGTGTAGCTCGTAACAATATAAAAGAGAAAGACGGATATTAAGGATATATATAGGATTTCGTTTTTACTAAAATAGCTACGTTGCTCCAAAATGTAAATAAAAAACACAAGTTAAAATGGGAATTTCAATGAAGCGGAATACCGAGATATCCGATAATATCGGAGCATAATTAAAATCCTTTTGTCACCGAATCAGACTTGACAATGGTGACTTTATTATACTTTTAGGACTGTCATAAAAATAAAATCGCCTTTAGAATATCTTAACAGAAAATCTCAGTTTACTACTCAAATAAAACACAAGATTCTATACGGCATTCAGTTTTTATCAAGTTGGAACTTTGGAATTGATTTGACACTATATAGAGTGAGTTCTTTAAGACATCGTATTTCTTTATATTTGCAGGTTAACGAACTGGCAAGCCTTAGCTATGTGGTTAGTAAACTCGCGTCATAAACTCAAAGGGCGCGGGTTCGAATCTTCACGCACTTTTAGGTATTTTTCAGACCGAATATATTGTTACAATTACCACGTGCTAACGGTTTTATGATGAAACCTGCACATAGAGATGACTGATGTGTCGAACCTGCCAATCCGACTAGGACAAGCATGGCGAGTACATGTCCGTATCCCTAAGAAAGGGAGGCCCTAGCTCAGTAGTGGGACGACGTTTACGACCTATTATTAATGGTAGTGATAGTAGTGGTCGCCGAGTGGTCGAAATTCGACCATGATTAAATTAAATTATAAGTTTGGACATTATTAAGGTTCCTTTGTCAAATATTGCACTTGTATAATCACAGATTTCGCCAAGGCTAATCTGTTAAATTTGACTTTTACAATAAACAAAATGTGTGGTAGTGTGTATAATGTTTTTTTAAAAATAAATTTAAAGTACTTTTTACGCATAATTTAAAAAAAAAATTAGTTCTCTACACTCCTTCTCTATATAAACTATAAGTGTTCGAAATTTCATACTCTTCCGTCCGCGCAATTTTCGTAAAAAGGGGAACAAAGTTATTGCTTCCCGTGTGAATATAATGATATACAAAGAGTCCGTCTACTTGAACTGTTTACTGCATCACCAAGAGAACTAATTCATTGCCTACTTCGTTGGGCTTTTTAAACAAGTATATAGACACTTCTTCAAAAGTATTATAAATTCAATAGTGAAGAGAAGATAAATATGGTGGTGTAGCGAAGTGACCAAGATATTTTATCCGAGTAAGAACGTACAAAGAACACCAATTCTTACGGCCGGGTGGTCTGTCGTAAGAGACTATAAAACAATCCTCAGCCAGGTGGTAGGGCATTTGCCTTCAAATTCAAATGTTCTTATTCAAAATAATTTCCACTGGAGAACACTTTTTTAAGGTCTTACATAAAGTTAAAATTTTATTTTATTTCATATTCCATGTACACCGCTTCGCAACGTGTTATTGCTGTTAAGAAGAAGAAGCAGCAAGAAACTCCCCAGCAACACGTCGGGCTAAAAATTGTTTTTCTTTATCTTTCTTATTCCATTTATATCTCAAGTTCTTTTTTACAATAAGTTTTATACAGAAGTATGTTACAGAATTACTTTTCGAAGAATTAATGGAGTCGCAGCGAACAGAGCATGCTCAATAAGACAAAAACACAGTATTTTTTTTATAGCCTGAATCAGGCAAACAGGCAGACGGTTTATCTGATGGAAAGTGGTTACCGCCGCCTATTGACGTTTGCAACACCAGGGGTTTCGCCAACGCGTTGCCGACCTCTAAGAAATTTTATAACGCCCTTCTTAAACAACCCCATGTCATAGCCCAAAGGGAAAACTGCGGCGGGAATTTCCCTCCAGGTCATTGTTGTACGCGAAGTAAATGTTCTAGACAACAGTTGCGTAGTTGAGCTCAACAAAATGCGGATGAATATCTCGTCGCTGGCTAGTATGAGGATGGTTACCTATCCTAATCTAAAGTCTGTCGCCATACATGTAGAAACTACGAAGACATCGTAGCATTTTTCTTTTCAAGGTTTTATGTGCTTAAGTATCAAGTATCACAATTATTATTTAAAATTTTCTATTTAATATGTAGATTAAAAAGAAAATTTTAAATAATAATTGTATCACGCCTACATATTAAATAGAAAATTTGAAAAAAATACAAAAATTGGTAACCATTTTACAAAGGTTTAATGTTCACCATCAAATCCGCATTATGCCTAATACTTATCATTTATCAATGAATTATTTTCGTACGATTTTGTACTTTATCACGTCGTATTTAAAGCCCATAATAACATTTTATGTAAAAACGGAGACTGTAATGATGAGGCTTTTAAGACTATTCCGGGTTAAATCTTTTACGATCAACATAAAAATGTCGTTATTTTTCCGGACCAACGAGATGTAAAGCTATTGTATGGAAATACAACTTTGTACATTTAAATGATTTTATATACTGTTACGAGTTACGCAGGACTCGAATTAAAATGCCGTTGGAATTACTATAGAGTTTATTAGAACTATACAAACACGTATAAAACAGGTTCAAATATAACTGGGTACAAACAGTACAAACTGCACGATCCAATAACACGTGCAAAGTCCGTCACTATATAGCTTATCGAATACAGACGTCTTGCTAGTATCGTAATCGTCGCTAAACTGCCCCTCTCCGCATTGGGTCAGTGTTATATAATGCACCGACGCCATACCTGGGAAGCTTCGACGCAATACAATAACAACAAGGTTTAGTTCGACACTAATGTCGGCCATAAAACAAGTACAATAACGATAGGATGTTTTTCTTAAATACAAATTCTGAACACAAAGTAAACAAAAAGAATTCCTAAATGCGGGGAGGTAATAAACTGCGCTTTACGACAGACAGTCTTTCGTCGTTCTTTGTCGGTATGCAACAATACTATACATATTATCACGACTGTTTCCCAATTACCACGTGCTGACAATGGTGAAGGAAAATGACGTGATGACAACTGCATAGCGAGATAATCGATGTGTCAAACCTGCCAATACGCCTTGAGCGTGGCGGGTATACTGTCCGTTCCCTCGATAATGGGAGGCTCGAACCCAGCAGTGGGACATTTATGGGATGGTATTATTATATTGTTACACGCAGACAGAGTGAATGCACACCTGCAGTTTATTACCTTTCCCGCATTGGGACTGCTTTTGTTTACTCTGTGTTGAAAATTTGTAATGCAGATTACGTTTTGTTGGAAAACTCAGCCCACGCGGTCGATTTTTGTATTGTACAGTTTAGTATAAAACAATGCCCGAACGGAGGGGTGAAGCAGTCAAGTGAGGATTACAATACGAGCAAGAAGTGTACATTCGATAAACTATATATTAATTAACTTTGAGCGTGTTATTGATTCGTGCAGTTTGTACGGGTTGTGTCCAGTTATATTTGTACCTGTTATAGGTGAATACAAAACAAAGCCTACATTTAAGAATGCACTCAGAAAACTTATATAATATATTAATTAATATATGTATATGTATGTATTTAATTTATAAAGTAGCTTAAGTATGTGTATTTAATTTATAAATTATGTAGTTTAAGTATGTTTATTTATGATATATTTAATGGTCTGCACCACCTACATCACCAGATTAGATTGAATTATTCCTTAAGTTGGGTTGCCTGGAAGTGATTGCTTTCAGCGATAAGGCCGCCTTTTGTTTCTACCATGACAAAATTGTAATTGTGTATTTTGAAATTGTATATTTGGTGAGCAATAAAGTGTTATCTATCTATCTATCTATGCGTGTTTGTAAAGTTCTAATAAATTATGTAGTCATTCCAACGGCATTTTAATTCGAGTCCCGCACTCGTAACAATATCATTATATTATACTGTTGTACTTTCCACGGTGAGTCATGTAATGATATTTCACTGTTACTATGTTTTATGTGTTACATTTATTCCTTGTCAAAATTACATGTAAATGGAATAAATGAATACATAAATAAAATATAATTCAACCTAACAATGATAATCATATTAACAAAATTATTTATATTGAGTGTTATAATTATCTGACTATGGGACTATGGACGCTATTTATTTAATTTTAATTGAAATTTTGACATAATTATGATAATATTATAAATAATGTAAATTGTACAGGCTAAATCTGCATGCCAATCTGGCAATAACATGTGTAATCAAATATAATTATTGTAACACCTTTTAAACCATGTTTTTTGCAGTAAATAAATTTGATTCTAAATTTAATTTGAATGAATTCATAGGATAGATAGAGGACTCTTAAGCCGCCTTTATTTCAGAATTAATCCATTAAAGTAAACAGTTTACAAAGTAAGAAAAACAACCATTATATAAGGAAAGAAAAATTCGTAAACCGTGAAAGTCTCTTTCAACAAACATTACATAAACGGTATGTACACTGGCTAAAAGTATTTACATAAGCAAAAGGGTGATGGGTTCGAGTCGGTAAAAGTGTGAAGAGACACTATGACGTTCTTATGGGCTAATACGGGAGTAAAATGTGCACTAGCACGTCGCGGTTGATGGGCGATGCGTGTAGTTCGCGCGTTTTATATATCAAGATATACAAGACTTTTATATTTTAGTAGCAGCAAAAATGTCGCAAAACGATCCCAACATTGTATTTTGCAACATTCGAAAAATAAATTTGTTGGAGGCGGAGACATTTAGGCCATAGAAATGTTAGCTAAGAAAGAAAGAAGAAAGAAAAACATTTATTTGAAAACTACAACACAAACCAAAATACATTATACTAGCATAAATAAATATACAATGTCTATCTATCATTTAAGAGCTATGCTCTTGTCGATGGGCCCCCTCCAATCTTCTCTATTATTGCTAGTTGTTTTACTTCTATGTAAGACACGACACCCACTATATCTTTTATTTGATCCATGAATGCTCCTTGCTTCCACTTTGTCTTCGATTAACGTGCATAAGAAGGTGTCGTGTCGTAGCAAATGACCAAACATGTTACCCCTTCTTTTCTCTAGAGTTTTTAAAATTGTGCATTTCTCCTTTACCGTATCCCCTATCTTCATTGGTCTTCTTTTCTTTCCAACTTATTCTCTCCATGTGTCTGTTACATGTTGTAACTGTAAATTGGTCCTAGCTCAGCATGTTGCTGGTTAGTTTAACCAGCGCTGATCTTCCGCTAGGGCCATTCAAGTGACATACACAGACACTGGTGCAACTAAAATACAATGTGAAAGAAGAAGAAAAAAATGCATACCACAACTATTGAAAATTATTATTATTTGAGAGCTGAGATATGGTTTAAAAAAGTGTTATATTTTTAACCGACTTCGAAAAAAGGAGGAGGTTCTCAATTCGTCGGGATCATTTTTTTTTTTTTTTGTCGTTACTTTTTTTATGTATGTTCGCCGATTACTCCGTCATTTATAATCCGATTTACGTGATTCTTTTTTTGTTCGACGCGGAATAGCTTCCAATTGGTCCCCTATAAATTTTACATAGTTTGGCCCAGTAGTTTTCATTTTATGAATATTTTTTATGAAAAAAGTTTCCTTTTCGTTCCATATGTACACCGATTACTCTGAGATTTATGATTCGATTTACGTGATTCTTTTTTTGTTCGACGCGGAATAGCTGCCGTGTGGTCCCCTAAAAATTTGACATAGTTTGGCCCAGTAGTTTTCATTTTACGATCATTTTTTTGTTCTCGTTTCTTGGGACCTAAATTTTTTTAGAAGCGCGGCACCATTCGTATGTCCACCCATACATAGCTAGACACTAAAAAGTAACAAATAAAATTTAAAAACTTCGTTTAAAAAAACCGACTTCAAAAACTAAAAAACTAAAATGTATAAAATAACTTATTTCTATAGCTCTTATTATTAATATATATTACCTAAAACATCTTGAAGTCGGTGCAAAGTAAAACATAATAAAAATTACTATATTTTGCAATTTACTAAGCACCGACTTTAAGATGTTTTAGGTAATATATATTAATAATAAGAGCTATAGAAATAAGTTATTTTATACATTTTAGTTTTTTAGTTTTTGAAGTCGGTTTTTTTAAACGAAGTTTTTAAATTTTCATATTACAAATTGGAAAACATCAGCCCTAAATTCGGTAAAAAATTCATGTCACTTATAATCTTCTTTTATTAAAATTGTTTATCAATGATTTCAATCTACTATCAGTTTACCATTCACAAAGAGAGTACTTAGATTTCCTGAACTGTTAATTTTTTAGCGAGAAAGTGTGATAGAAATTTAGTGGAAAATGTGTTTAAAAATGTGCAACAGCCCAGTGTGATCATTGTATTGTATTGAAACTATAGTAACCAGTTGCTGTTCTTTTCTTGCCATAAACCCTTCTGAGCTGTTCTAAGTATTACAATATACAAACGTTTAATTCGCTTAAATCTATGCTTTCTCTTCTTTCTGCCAGAACTTGTAAAACGGGTGTGCTCCAGAAATAATTAATAATACAAGGCATTGATTAATTATATTTTTATTAAATACACGACAGATTCACCAACGTCAGAGAACTTAATAAAAATCGTTAAAATTTCAAAATATTCATATACATAATTTTCATCAGTGAAAAATTGTTTCACAGCAATTTATTTTCCCGTAACATTGCAATCTGAAAAATTGACGGCAATTTAAACACCCCATTTCAGGTAAAACTCCGTAATTAATTGGCGTTTTGTTGTTATACTGCCGCTTATTTTGATTAATATATTCAAATTAAGCGAAATTTTTCGTGTTTAGTATTCAAAATGAAAAATTTTACTTACGGTTTTAGGATTAAGTCTTATATTAATTGCAATAATTGTATTTTTTCTTTCACAATTAGCATTAATACGAATTTCATTATCCTAAAAACGCAAGACTTACTAGCGAATGATTTGACTGACTCGAAATTATTATAAGCAATTTTGTATATAATTAGAGAGAGAGAGAGATAAAACTTATTGCACACCAAAATATACAGTTACAAAAACAGACCATATTTACAATATTATTATAATTAAATAAAACGATTGTAGAAAAATACTCAGAATGTTATTAAATCAGTAAATATTTTTGTCAATTTTCTATTTATAATAAAACTACGTTTTAACGGTTTAAGCGCGGTAATTTATTTGATTTTGGTTATTCCGACGTTTCGGCCACTTTTCAGTGGCCTTGATCACGAGTATTATTAAAGTTTTTATTTACCCTACCGCCAACTTGTTCATTTTAATTATTATATACGTGCCAATTCTACCTGGCACAAATCAAAGGAAAAAAAGAGAAAATAATGAAAAGATTGATAAAATAATACCAGAAGTGGAAGCTATATAACACAAAAAAAGTAAAGAATGTGACTGGCATGTCTATGTAGTTAAAGCAAGATAGGTTGTCATTATTCATACTGACCAGGAAAAGTGATTAATCATGCAGTTTTATTTATATTGCCCATTTGATACGGCCATTATGTATACAGATCGGTCATTATTTACAGTAACCGGATTTATCAAATTGCCCGTAATAAGTGCATCGAAAATACCAAATTATTTGTACACTACAATGTAATGTGAAAATAAACGTTAAAAAGGCAGTTCATATCATCTCGAAGTGCGGATATCCGCCTCGAATGAGTTAAATGTACCGCACTACAGTTATGGCGGGTATTGTGAACACTTCAAGAATTTATATTATAAAATGCAGTGAAAATATTTTTAGAACACATCTCTGGTTAAATAAAGTAGTTTAAGTGATGCACCTACAGTAATTGTTTCTATTAGTTTATTTCCTCTTTTTATGTCATTATATTAATACGTGAAGCAAAAACTTTGTACACCTTTTTACGGAAATTGCGCCGACGGAGGAGTATGAAATTATTATTTCGCACAACTGTAGTTTATATAGAGAAGGTCCCACTCCTTCTAATGCTAATATTTTTTGGAAGTTATGCATAAAAAATACATTAAATCTATAAAAAAAACATTACACACACTACAATGTATTTCACACACACAAGCATGTATTATAATCATTTGTTTATTGTTAAAGTCAAATTAACAGTGTAGCCATGGCGAAATCTGTGATTATAGAAGTATAGTCTATGACCACATAACCTTAATAATGTTCAAACTTGTAATTTAAATTGATTATGGTCGAATTTCGACCACTGGGCGACCACTAATTAATTTAAATAAGTATATTGTATAAACTTTGTCATTCCAAATGTTGTCTGGAAGTAACTGTTTTAAGTTAATTAGGCTCCCAGTGTATTTATATATTAGTATTTAAGATACAGCCTATTATTTCCTTTTCTGTTATGTTTAATTAACAATAAATATTAGCCAGCCTTCTGGGCACCTTACCCATATATATTATAGTCTTTAGGGACTATGAGTAGAATACAATACAAATAACTTAAGTTTTTTTACATTGTATTCATAGTATGTAATTTTATAATTGTTCAATGTATTAAATTATTAACAATAATTAATATTGTATTATATATTTTAATGCATTATTATTATATTAATCTTGCAAACAATTAATATTTGTACATATTACAAACAAATTGCTTGCTTGATAATAAAGGATTATGAATTTACCTAACATTGTAATACTGTACACGAGTTTAACAATGCCAGCCTCAATAATTAACATTATTCGATAGTTAAAGTTTAAACCTTATTCAGTATGGAATTAGTTTCATTATTGCTCTTTAAGTGAGTTTCTAATGACAGGGTACTGGTCCACGAGGAAATTATACACTGTGTGCGTTGTTTAGTTAAAGGTAAAGTTTCGTAGTTATTATTTTAAACACTCAAAAAGTTAAATTTATATCCTACTATATTTTATTTTAGCCATTTATACTGTATGTATAAAATAATATTATATATATATATATATATATATATATATATATATATATAATAATATATATATATATATATAAAATAATATATATATAAAATAATATATATATATATGTATATATATACATATATATATATATATATATGTGGGAGGGGGTGGTGTGTTTGGTTGATAAAATATTTTGGCTCGCTTCGAATAAAAAGATCTTCTTGAAATAAACACTTTAATTACACCTTTTATGAAATACACCTTAAAACACCTTAAAATAACGTCTTACACCCACCCTCTTTCGCTTCCGACTTCCGACTCATGACTCTCCGCTCTGTTCATTCGAAATCATTCTATCTTCAACATTCATTCATCTCATTCAATCTACACTTGCGTTCCGTTACACATCAAACATTCTTAACATTCCTACAACTCGGCCATCCTGCATTCAGGCTGCCCTCAGACTGCTTTCACAAAAACATCTTAAGTATAAAACTAAATTAACAAAACTTTACAATTATTACATCATAAAACTTATTTGAACCACAAATGGGGGTTTTACCCTACTGAAATTGACTTGAATTTTATCAAAATAATGAATTAATGATTATAAACTTTTAATTTTATACAATTCAAAACAATATAAGAAGTAACTACTGACATTAACACTACTTTCTTATCACTTTATCAATAACAAAACCAACAAATATATTGTTTGTTATTTATATCTTTTAAACTTTATATTTTAATCTCTTTACAATTTATATAGTGAACTATTATTTTAAACAAACTTTAGTAACATATTCAAGAAATTTACTTAGAAATTATGATATTTCTTTTATTTTCTTATTACAGCTTTACCACTTTATTCTATGTAATGTTTAAACAAAAAATAAAAATTACTTTTAACACATAGTTTTTACCTTTATTTTACCTTTTTTCAAAAATAATAATAACATCTAATCTTAGTATAAGTAATCTTATATGATAGAGCTTGTATACAAAATACTACTGAATGATATGTTCTTCACCTTAATACTTTATATTCAATGTAAATACAAAGGAAAGATTAGGATACTGTCATCTCATGAGGCCACTTTTTTATGTAATCTACAGCGGTAGTTGTTTTCTTAGGCCCTTCTCTATTGTTGTTTATTTTGTGAACTTCATACCTATCTTTGCCCAATTTTTTTATAACTTGATAAGGTCCAAAATATTTAGGTTTAATTTTTAAATTAGGTCCAAACTGTGTTCTTTGAATAGCAACTAAATCCCCTTCTTTGTATTGGTAACTTTCCTTCCTTCTTTTGTTAAATGATTTTCTATTTTCTTCCTGTATCTTTAAAATGTGTTCTTTAGCTTCTTTTCTTAATTCATCCCTCTTTTCTGTAAACAATCTTCTGTTCTCTTCTTCCAGTAATTCTATAATATTTAAATCTTCTTTACTTCTTAATGTTGTTCCTAGCAACAACTCAAATGGAGATGTGTTAATTGACCTCTGATAAGTTCCATTAATTGCTCTTTGTAGTTTACTTACATACTTGTACCAATTTGCTGGTTCTCCGATAGACATTTTACTCAAAACTGATATAATTATTTTATTCATCCTTTCAACTTGCCCATTACCCCTTGGAACGCCTGTGGTAATCTTGACATGCTGAATATTTTCATTTTCACAATATTCTATAAATTCTCTTCCAGTAAACGCTGTCCCTCTGTCTGTAATAATTCTTCTGGGGTTTCCAAAATCTTGCTGATGAAGTTTCAATTTGTCAACTGTTTCTTTTGATGTTGTTGATTTAACAGGATAAATCCAAACAAACTTTGTGTAAGCATCCATAACTGTCAAAATATAGTTGTACATCTTTTTGGTGGAATCCAATGGTCCTAAGTGATCACAATGCAGCGTTTGCAGTGGTAAGTCACCTTTGTCAATTGGGTTTATAAATCCCTCTTTCTTGCCTGATTTCCTACTTGCTAAAATACAAGGTATACAGTTAAGAATAACCTTTTCAATTTTACTGTCTAATCCTTTTATGTAATAATCTTTTTCGATTAAGTATTTAATTTTTGTTTTTCCAAAGTGTCCATTTCCATGTGCTTTCTTAATTATTTCCATATCCATCAATTCTGGTATAACTAATTTCTTCTCTTCGCCTTTGTAAATAATATTATTATCCAAAATATAGTCTTCATATTGATTCTTCTCTTTCAAAATATGCTTAATCGTCTTTAAAGTTTCATCTTCATCTTGAGCTTGACTTATCCTTGCAATTAACTCTGTTTGTATAATACTTATGTTTCTACTTAATGAATCTACATGCTTCATTTTGTCACCGGTTCTATGTACTATTGAAAAATCAAAATCTTGAAGATACAAAATCCATCTTGCTATTTTTGCAGGTACATCTTTTTTATTTAAAGTCTTCTGAAAAGCTTCACAATCTGTAATAATCTTGAATTTTATCCCTAACAAGTATTTTCTAAACTTTTTCACTCCTTCGATAACTGCTAATGCTTCCAACTCATAACTGCTACATTTTTGTTGATTTTCATTCGTCTTCCTACTCATATAATGTACAGGATGCATACTGCCATCTGCTGGATCTTTCTGCATGAGAATAGCTGAATAACCATACTTAGACGCGTCTGTGTGCAGTTCAGTGTCTAACTGGATATCAAATATTTTAAGAACAGGATCACAACACAACTTAGATTTCAATAATTCAAATGAAGATTTATGTTCTGATTCAAAATAAAATTCTCCTTTCTTCAATATGTCACTTAAAGGTCTTGCAATGATAGCATAATTTGGAATAAACTTCCTAAAGTAAGATGTCAACCCTAAAAAGCTATGCAGTTGTTTTAAATTCTTTGGTTCAGGAAATCTTTCAACGGCTTCAAGTTTCTCTCGTGATGGCTTAACTGTGCCATTCGCTATAACATAACCTAAGTATTCTACAGATCTTTGCAACAATTGAGATTTTTTCCAATTTATTTCTAGACCGTAATCCGCAGCCACACTTAGCACTTGTCTTAATAATATCAGTCCTTCTTGTTCACTCTGTGACAGTAGAATCAAATCGTCTAAAAATATGAGTACACTGCCTCTTGCGATAAATTCTCTAAAAATAATGTTGATGTATCTCATAAAATATTTAGGACATATAGAAAGACCAAATGGAGCTCTTAAAAATTCATATTGCCCTTCAGGACTGGTAGTAACAAATGCAGTATATTTAATAGATTCTTCTTCAATTGGTAAATGGAAAAAAGCATTTTTTAAATCAAGAGTACTAAACATTGTAACTTTGGTTAACTTGTCAATTTGATCTTCGATAATTGGTAGAGGATATTCATCTTTCACCATTCTCTGATTTAATTTACGATAGTCTACACAAACTCTAACAGTACCATCTTTCTTCGGAACTAACACTAATGGACTTGAATACTCTGAATAACTCGGTCGAATGATGCCCTTCTCTAACCATTCGTCAATTTGTTTTTTAACAATTTCTTCTTCTTTCAATGCAAGTCGCCTTGGACGCTGTACTACTGGTATGTCATTCTTCAAAACAATGCGCATCTTAATTGGAGCTTCTTTTATCTTATTAGGTTTATAATTATTAATTAAACTTTGAACTTCAGTTATATTTGAAATGTTGTCAGCCTCTGTATTTGTTGGCAAACAATTTAAGTATGAACTGTCATAAGAAATAGGCCTTACAATGACTGTACCCTTATCAATCGTAAGTATTGTACTTGCTAAAAAAGGTTGTCCTAAAATAATATTATATGGAATGACGCCTTGTGGCACAATATAAAAGTGTGTATAATAACTAAACCCGTCTACAATGATATTAGTGAAGAACTTACCAATTGAACGTGTAGTATAATGCCCTAAACCGACTAACTTTACATTTTCCTCACTGCACTTTTTCACGTTTAATGACCTATATACGTTCACCGACACTAAATTTACATCGCTGCCCGTATCTAATAAGCATTTTAGCCATTGCTCTTGTATTTGAACACTAATTACGCACTTGTTATTTGTTTTAACGCTCGATTCGTCGATAGTAAAAATATTGTTTTTGTTTACATTGTCGCTGTTGTCACACGTTGACATCGACAGTTGCGATTTCGTATCATTCGCGCTAACTTCAAGTATATGCTCCTGATTGAATGACGAACTTTCTGGTTTCACGTCATTCGCGCCAACTTCAAGTGAATAAAGATTCACATTTTGAACTTTTCTCCTTGAACCATCTTGATCTTGACCTTGAATACAATGACTTGCAATATGGCCGTATGAATTGCATTTGAAGCATTTCACACCTTTTATGCACTGATTTGCCATATGTCCTTTCTCTCCGCATTTGTAGCAATGCTGAGGCGATGTTTTAGAATATCCTGCTTTCTGTTTTATATTATATTTCTCATTGCTCACAACACGTTCTCGTTGATGTCTGCTTTTCTGTTGGATTTTTTCGTAAATACTCAGTTGCTCTTTTAACATTGAAAACGATGTAACACCGTATAGTATTGTTTTGTTTTGCTCATAATCCGGTAGCCCATCTATTATATACTGAATCACAACGTTATCGGGAAATTTTGCTCTTTTACCTAGTTCCTTCATAATTAGCATATACTGATAACAGCTTTCATGTTTAAGTTTCCTTCGTTTACTCATGATTTCATGCATCTCCTTCATATTTACTGTATCAGGAAATTCTCTCTGTAATGCAGACTTGAGCTCTTCGTAAGTTTTAAACATTTTTTCTGACCGAAGCCATAATTCAGCGGTTCCCGTAAGTGATCTACGTGCAATTATTAGCTTTTGCTGTGCCGTCCAGCTGAAAATTTCCGCATTGTCTTCTATGTCTTGCGCCCACTTAGTAGAAGAATATGTTATATCTTCGCCTGTAAATATCATTATTCCTTCTGCCATACTTGAATTAATGAATTCTTCGTTACGATTCTTCAATAATGCTCCTCGATTCCTTGTCACGGGGCAAGAGTCAATGGTTGGCAACGCCATTTTCTTCCGTGTTGCGTGACTTTGCAAAATCCGTAAAAATCTTAGCGATCGTTTATCGATCCGTCTTCGATCGTCTATCCCGGACGAGAGTGTGGGAGGGGGTGGTGTGTTTGGTTGATAAAATATTTTGGCTCGCTTCGAATAAAAAGATCTTCTTGAAATAAACACTTTAATTACACCTTTTATGAAATACACCTTAAAACACCTTAAAATAACGTCTTACACCCACCCTCTTTCGCTTCCGACTTCCGACTCATGACTCTCCGCTCTGTTCATTCGAAATCATTCTATCTTCAACATTCATTCATCTCATTCAATCTACACTTGCGTTCCGTTACACATCAAACATTCTTAACATTCCTACATATATAACGTTATTTTGAATTATATATGTATCTTAAGTGTATCTTGCATATAGGTAATTTATTTTTTGATCTTTATATATCTTTATACATACATTACATAGTTAAATCATAAAATATCTCAGTGTACATACCTCTGCTTTTTGCCTTTCCTCTTCTCGGTAGAGTTAACTTATAGGTTTGCTGGGAGAAAACGCTTTTAGGGAATATACATCCTATCGCCGGCTGGGTCCCTTTTTAGAGAAACGAATGGTATGAATGAATGCATCTTTATCTTTATTTTTTGTAGGTATTTTATTTTATTGCAGATCCGGTAAGCATCTGAACTGTTTATTATTCCTGATCTAGAATATGCCGCCATAACAACCTTAAGCTATGTTCAGGCATTAGTGGCCAAGTATCAGACCAAGGCAGATATTATATTCAATGCACAATGACAACAACATAAAAATCACATGCTTATGTTTCTCATAATATACTGTTACATACCGATAAAGAAATGCGCACCTGGTTTATACCCTACCCGCATTTGGAATTCTTTTGTTTACTTTGTGCTTGAAATTTGCAATTAGAAAATAGCCTATTGTTATTGTTTTCGACTTTGTCGGCCGTTCGCAGGAATAATTAACCAGGTGTGAAAATTTGTTGTATTTTTATTTTACACTTTAGTATAAAACGATGCCCGAATGGGGGGGGGGGGGGGGTGAGGCAGTCAAGCGACGATTACGATACATGCAAGACGTGTACATTGATAAGCGATATAGTGACGAACTTTGCGCGTGTTATTGAATCGTGCAGTTTGTAATAATAGTGTCTAGTTATATTTACTTATGTTATACGTGTTTGTATAGTTCTAATAAATTTTATAGTAATTCCAACGGCATTTTAATTCGAGTCCTGCGTAACTCGTAACAACACAATAAAGGAGTAAAATCAAATAGAAATCTAACGAACGCTGATAATTATAATTAAACTCCTTGTCATGCTTAATATTAAATGTTTGAAACACATCAGGGTCTAAGGGTACCAATAAACCTTTTTATGGTACAGCAAAAAAGTAGTTGAAAACTCCATATATTGCGCGGTGACTCGGCAAACCCTGACATAAATTAAGTTTTTAGACCCAACCGGGGCTGTAGAAAAGTTTTTAGTTTAGGCCCAGAAAAAGTCTCGTAACTAAAGTTTAGTTTAGGAAGCCATATTTTTTTACGAGCGGTTTGTGGAACAGAAATATATAAATTCTCATCATCATCCTAGCATTAAATTCCAGTTGCGTTCTGTTAACGTCTACCTCGAAGCCCGGGATCCACTTCCCTACTTTTTGTCTCCACTTCGCTCGGTCTTCAGCATCTCTAATTGTGAGACCATTGGTACACATGACATCCTTCACAAATCACAACGTCAAGTCAGCATTTCATGGGTCCTCCCCTTGGACCGGGACCTGGCAGAGGCAGCATGGGTAGACATTCGTTCTCTGTATAATTAGCCGGTTAAAGTGAGCTCCCTGGCGTGGTTTTTCCACAGCGCTACAATATGGGGTTGTTTAAAAAGAGTGCCATAAAATTTCTTCCGACGCCTGTAGCGTGGTGTATATATATATAAATCAGGCCCACCGTTTAGGAGGAGTTAGGTTAGTTTAGTTTATTAGTTCAATTTTTTATTTTCATATTTAGTATGTTTAAATAATATTTATTCATTAAAGGGCCGATGTGGGTGTGGCTTGCGTAAGCCAGAGTACCCGTTTTCGGCCGTATTTTCATCCCTCTGGGAAAATTATAAATATTGATCTTCCAGTTTCGGGAGTCGAGACCTTTTTATCGGAAATTTCCTCCTCTTTAACGAACTTTTTTCAAAATTGCTTAAATGTTAATATTTTTTGAGTTATTAACGAAAAACTAAATATCATTTTTTATTCATCTTATTTTGTTAATAACAATTGCAATTTTTTACCTGCTCCAAAATCCTTCAAAAACATTTTTCTAGAGGTGATTCCGAATCGAATGAGCTATCGCTCATATTTTTAGGACCTTTTTCTCTATTTATCACGTTTTTGAACTTGTTGACTAGACTAACACGAGAATTTTATATATAAGAATATGAAGACGCTAACGTTTATGATACATATATAATTTAAAATATAAACATAAGCATAGTATGTGGCAGGGCGTTCCATACTCTGTATTAGTTTTGTTTGGCATCTTTAAAACCCCAGAAGATTCCTTACATGCGTATTAAATCTCGCGATAAACACAATTATGTAATTTAGCCTAAATAACATAATTGGCCATCGTGTACGAGTATATCGCGAGATTTCATTGAACTTATGGACCCTAGATAATATAAACATCACTCAAAAGCGATAAGGCCGATCTACGTTTCTGCATTACCATAAAATTATTGTAAAATTATTTACTTTTGTCCGGTTGCTGTATCTTACCGAACGTTTATTTACCTTACTTTCGGTTAAAATGTGACATAAATTCCATACGTCTTATGTCAAAATTCAAACGACGGTAGGGCAAATGAATGAATTGTAAAATACCAGAATCAGTCCTTTATATGTACGAATTTTCATTTATTCATTCCTTCATACATAATGGAGGAATGAATGAATGAAAACTCTTTATTGTTCATCATAACTTAAACCTTGACATTTAATATAAATATATTTCCATTAGAACAATGGGTGGCCTTATCGATTATAGCGATCTAACGAGTATCTTAGGTACATACTTTTTTTGGCAATAAATTATTCTATTAATTATGAGTTATGTAAATAGCACTTTCTGTGTGTACATGTTTAAGGCCTTCTTACATAAATTATCTTGCAAATATTCTGTATAAAAAGCTATTCTTTTAAAAATAATTTAAAATAACCATAATTATGCAGGGTATGCAAAAATAATGACACTCGCTCGCTTGTCACGCGGCTAAACGGCAGCACGTTTAGTATAATGTGGGGAGTGCCGAAGGGTGTCGGCATAATGCGGCTAATGGGCCCTTAGGCCGAACATCTCACGTCCGAAGCAAAAGGCCTCTAGTCCTTTAGGTAATACGGGATGAAGGACAAAGCTGAGTGGCAAGTTAAGAGTTTAGTGCTGAGCTGCGTTTTTATGATCAAGTGTAAATTTAAACTATAGCAGATTAATAGGTTTCAATTACGTATATTTTTGGTTTTAACATTCTATATGTACATAGATGGATAGAAAATACTTTGTTGATAACTACATACATACATGTTCGCCTATGGAACTCCCTCCCTTGAAAATCAGACAAGCTTCATCCATTTCTACAGTCAAACACTTGATCACTGCCCATTATTTATCCATTAAATATTTTTTTTGCAGTAAATGGAATTGTATTATTGTTTTCACACGAAGTATATGTAATTTATATTATTATAATCTATTTACTTATGTATATCTATATTAGTTTATTATTGTGTTTTTTCTTTAATTACGATTGAATTAGTTTTAATTTAGATAAACCACCAAATATCATTTAATTTTTCTTGTAATGTCTCCTCGGAAACCGAGTTGCCTGGAAGAGATCGCCATAAGCGATAAGGCCACCCATTGTTCTAATGGAAATGTATTTATATTATGGGCCTTACTTATAATAATCTCGTTAAGAAAGGATTAGCCATCTCTTAAATAAAAGACTCTTAAGCCCCTAATCAATGGCTGTTTCAAATAAAACTTCCCTTCTTGCCTCTTAGCAGTCAATTAAACTACCTACCTCTCGATGTTGGTTATTTTTGACAGTTATTTATGAGTTACTTTACCACCACCTCTTGTCCTTAAGAGGAGTTTATAAGGATAAAGAAGGAGGATAAGATTTTCATTGATCAGTTGCTGAGCGGTTTCTTAAAATTTAACAAACGATTATGAATTGATGTGTTTGTTTAAGATAATTATGGTGAACTAACTATAAAGAGTTTTCATTCATTAATTAAGTACGTATCTATTTAATATATTTAATGTCTGTAATAACATTTGTGTAATTATTACTAAAATGTAAGTAGTCATACTCTCGTATATAATATTTTCTTTAGTTTTCGCGACTTGTATACATAATAAAACTACGTTTTAACGGTTTTCAGCGCGGTAATTTATTTGATTTTGATTATTCCGACGTTTCGGCCACTTTTCAGGAGCCGTGATCACGGAAGACAAAGATTTGGAGTGTCAATGAGTAATGTTAAGTTTTATTTAGCCTACCGCCAACATATTCATTTTATTTAATTAGTTTTAATTTTGTTTATGGTTATTATTTACTCTATGGGAGCCTAATCTCATTTACCACCGCTTCGCAACATGTTATCGCTTGAAGAGAAGAAGCGGCGCAAGAAACTGTTCAGCCAACATGCCTTCGCAACTCCGCTTAATTTACTTTCATCAAAGCTCTTCATACTAATAGCGGATATAACTACCTCACTTAGAATAGAATAGAATGGAATAAACATTTACTGTATAAACTTCTAGCATCTATACTATATAAATAATAAAATGCGTTTGGTAATCGGCAAATTTGTTTCTCGAATCAACTTTATAAGGGCTTCTCTACTCAAATAAGCCCATATTTCCTTAAAAAAAAAGGAAAAATATATGAACTAACATAAAGTAGTGACTCGATTGTACAACATGTACGTAAACAGTAGTAGCTCCATAAAACCCCATACAAATATTTATAGTTCCTTGACCCTTCGATCAGCCCCTTTTTACGACTCGAACCTTTCTTAAGGGATTAATATAAGTGTAGATATAAACCGCGAGAAGAACGGCCGTTATTAATTTTTATATGTTTGGAACATTTTTATATGATTTTGTGTTAACTCTTAATTTTACCACCGCTCCGCACGTCAGCGGCAGGGCGTTCATCTCCACATCCTTGGACTGATGCGCTCTTGTACGCATCGGTTCTCTAGAACGTTTTTCTAGAACTCTTGCGCGTGGGGATTTGGAATGACCGCCCATGGTTTTCCCACAGCGCTACAATATGGGTTTTTTTTTATAAATCGTGTCGTAAAATTTCTTCGCTGTTGCAAACCTCCATAGGTGACGGTAACCGCTTTCCACCAGGTGGGCCGTCTGCCAGTCTGCTGAAGAAACATATTGTGCCGAACGCAAATTGAAAAAAGATATGGGAAGAATACAATGCAATAGGGTTGCGGACATATACATACATACATACATACATTACTTCACGCCAGGTCCCTTGCGGGGTAGGCACGAACAACAGAGCGCCATTTAGGCTTATTCTTACATTCTTCTTCTTGCGGACATATAATTACAATAAATTCAAAATAAAATTATAAAACAGCAGGCAGGTTAAAATTACATATCATCATTTAACTTTCAAAATGTTATGATATAAATAATTTTGATTACTTTTGAAATAATAACTCAGTGGTAAAAAATCAAAATGGAATCTGATTTTTTTAAAATAAATAAACCATTCCCAGAAAAATCCCCGCGGGATTTCCAGGCGTTCCCGTAGCGCATCATTTAAGTCTAAAGATTTGCTGTCGATCAGCGAAAACTGCATCAAAAATGGCCTAGTAGTTATTACATGAATCCCGAACAAACAGACAAGAAACAAAAATAAATAGCATCGTGTTCTCCGTCGTTTATATAGCCCGTATTCCAGGTATTGTTTTTTAAATAGCTTCAATTTACAGGTCCGGCATGAATAGAATTTTATAATAGTGTAGAGAAGTAAATTTGTTATAAATCTAATTTTAAACAATAGCGTCAGACAAAAGCAATTAGTGATTATAAATCATAAAATTATGGTTCAATTTCAAACTGAATGTTGATTTTCGGGTTGTGGACCTCTATTAAAGTTTATACTGAGGCTTAATATACATTAAATCAAATTATTCCCTAATTGGGCAATAACCTTACAGGTAAAGGGTCCAAGGGTCCGCCCTTTAAAGGACCTTTGTAATTTATTATAAGTTATTGCCACAATTTCATCACGTGCTAAGCTTTTGTTGCCAAACCGTCGTTACGATTAAAGATATAGTATTTTTAATATATTTTATATACTATTATATAATTCTATTGTCTTCTATAAAAATAATATTTAAAAATTTTTAGAAGTTGTGCAGATAGACGGCCCACCCAATGGAAAGCGGTTACATTTGCAACACCAAGGTGCTACAAATACACTGCTGCAGTCTTAAGGGGCACTGGGACCTGGTCATTAATGCCGTAACACAACTCAACTGTGGGTGGTTTGTTTTGTCGCCGCTTACGACAGGCCGCCCGGCCGCAGGAAATTGTATTCTTTCTCCATTCCTGCATGGATCTTATATATAAAATTCTCGTGTCAGAGTGATAGTTACCAAAATCCTCCGAAACGGCTTGACCGATTCTCATGAAATTATGTATGCATATTGGTTAGGTCTGAGAATCGGCCAACATCTATTTTTCATCCCCCTAAATGTTATGGGTAGTCCACCCCTATTTTATTTTTTATTTTTATGATACAGCATAAATACAAATTTAGGGTTGTATACCCTAAATTTTCAACCCTCTACGATCAACCCCTATTTTTTAATATCTATATTAGTATTTTTATAATTTTCTAGTGGGATGATTTAGATTTTAATTTGAACCAGGTAGATGGCGCTGCAATCGGGTACCAGAATTAAGTTGTTCTTTTTGTTGTTGTATGTGTTGAAGTCTGTCCCGGAATGGTTTAAATAAGAGATTGGACCCAGTAGGTGGCGCCGCGATACTCCTCCTAAACGCTGGGCCTGATTTTGATGAATTTTTTTGTTTGTTCAAGTGGATTTGAGAATAGTTTAGATTAACATTTGGTGCCAGTAGATGACGCTGGAATCGGGTTCTATATTTTTATTTTTTAAAGGCAGGACAACGTCTGCCGGGTGCAACTAGTAGTATGTATTATAACATTTTAAACATGTCTGTACATTGAAGCTATTAAAAATAGGCAACTAGAATAGAATATTTTCTTAAGTTTTCGCGACTTGTATACATAATAAAACTACGTTTTAACGGTTTTAAGCGCTGTTATTTATTTGATCTTGGTCGTCCGTGACCACGGCCACTGAAGGGCGGCTGAAACGTCGGATAAACTAGAATAGACTATATAAAAGATGGTAAACACGATGCATTTTTTTAGATTTCTTGTTTGTTTATCGATTTGTCTGTTTGTACGGGATTCACTTAAAAACTACTGGGCCGATTTCCATACGGTTTTCATTGATCGACAGCTGATTCTTAGACTTAAACTCTGGGGTACTTTCTATTCAGGGAATCCCACGGTAATTTCAAGTCAAGTGTGGACAAAGTGGCGGGCATCCTAATATAACTATAAAAAAAACTTAACTTAGCTATATTATCATAAGGGATTATATTTATCAAGCGCTTAAGACTATTATTAAAATACTGAGCCTAGGTCATAGAATTCTATGGGAAAAGTGCTCAGAAAACTGTCTACAGTTCTTTGCTGGATTGCCACAATGGTGCATTGAGGTAGGCACCGGCCCTCTGGTCACCTGAAGAGTTATCGAGTCGTTTTGATAGCTTTTTGTAGAGGCTCATGGCTTGAGGACCCCAAGCGTCTCGATAACACACAGCACGAATAAATAAATCTCTCTGAGGGTTACATATTTGCACCGCTTGAGTGATTCAGCGGTTTCCGCCGCCGAACCGGCTGATCTAACCATACTTGGTAAATGGGATGCGGCCAACGTGTCTACGCAAATCGCAACCCATACCAGAGGCTTGTGTGAGAGAGAAACTGACTCTAATATCAGAATCATTCCATCAGGAGTTTAATTAAATTCACTGCTTGAATTGTAATAGATTTTAATCCAAGCTATTCTCGTTTCAATTCGACTTGGTTAAATACTTAAAGAAAGAAAGAAACGACAGTGATTTCGTCTTTTTTCCTAAACTATCAATTTAAAAAGTTCTGTAATCCGTTCAAGACCCAATGGAGCGGTTCACTTATTTGTCTTCTGCGAATTCATTGCTGAGGTTAGTTTTCCTTGGGGAGTTATTAGATACCGCGGGAAAAAGACCAAAGGCCAATGAATGAATATGTTTTATCGTGTTTTAAAAGATACAGTTAGCAGAAATATTTTTTACAATACAATAGGCGGCCGTATCGCTATTAGCGATGTAATAGAAACGGAACGTTGCTGTCAACGTCATTAGCAGAGCAAAGTTTGACAGTGACATATATCAACGACATCCTGCGTTGTCA
Organism: Dendrolimus pini; assembly: GCA_949752895.1. NCBI lineage: Eukaryota > Metazoa > Arthropoda > Insecta > Lepidoptera > Lasiocampidae > Dendrolimus > Dendrolimus pini. The sequence goes on along the minus strand of OX457132.1, from coordinate 3,960,374 downwards.
CACGCGGAGTCTCCCTGAGCAGACATTAATTAATATTCCAAAATTAAGACAACTTTATTTGTACATCAAAATAAAACCATTGAAGACCTTAAATTATATTTTATTAACAATATTACAAGCGATTCCTTCCAGATAACCTTTGGATGGACATGAAATTTTATAAGAACAGAGATACGAGTATGTTGCATTATTCTAACTATCGAATCAGTATTTTGAAAATATATACAGCGTAAGCTCCATGTAACGTAAACATTTTATTGAAATATAGTTGCGAAATAATTCTAAACCCTATTCAAAAACTAGCTTATCTGATTCGAGGCCTATCAAATAAAGTTTATCTGAGAAATAAGCGTTATTGAAGTGAAACTTCTATATAGAGGGGGCCTTACGATTTTTCGCTCACGAAAAAGTGTCACAGTCACGTGGTATAATTCTTACATTTTTAAACTCGTGATATCTTTCGAATGGAATGTCCAAATTGAATAATTCAAAAAGTTGTAGAAAGGTATTGAACTAGTCTTGAATATGAATTTATTTTGATAAGAATGAATACCGAGATATAAATAAAGAGCCTTTTCTAGCGGCGGCATTTTAATTAAATTTTTAAAATAAAAGATCACTTATTGTGGCCTAACTATAATAGTTAGACATATACTGTTACGATACTTTTTGTTAAATAATGATTTGTTCTGCAAAGTCGTAGTACATTATTTTATTCTATCATCAATAGATTTCGCACCGCACGCGATTTTAGGTATTTTTTTTATACCTTGGGTTACGTTATTGGAGTTCTAGTAAGGATCCCTAACATTTTTGTAAATATAATATAGACTATGTCACCCGGGGATAGTGTAGCTTGCCAACAGTGAATTTTTCAAATCAGTTCAGTAGTTTCAGAGCCTCTTCAATGCAAACAAACAATCTAAACTTTCCTCTTTAGAATATTACTACAGATATTATATATATATATATTATTTATTATAAAATTAACTAGATATTTGCATATTATAAAAAGCGCAAGACTTTGCCCTGGAAGTTGTTTAATAAAATTGGGAGCTGGGTTGCCCTAAAAAGCGCTATATCTAGCTCCTAAAGCGCTAAATTGGAAGTCCTGATGAGCCAAGTGCCCGAGAAGTCCCGTAAATGAGAAAGCGAGCGATAGAGCGAGTTAGGATACTTTTTTAATTTTTTTTTGAGGCGAGGGAAAATGCTACCGATTTACGCACAGACTGGGTCGTTGCTAGGGAACGACACACGACGGTCGGGGGAGGTATCACTGCAGCAATAGTATGCTCTTGACAGTGATCCGCCCGCGATCGACTCAGCTAGTGTGGAAAGACTCAGAGGAAGCTGCATACGGGCAAGCAACCCCAATACCCACTAAAAACCCCCTCCTCCCTGTTGACCCTGCGCTTCGTTGTAAAGGAAAAGCTGAGACTTAGAACATAGTTACGCCCAGCCGATCCAGCGCAATAAAGTGCCTGGAGTGTGCCCTGGGAGAACACACCCCACTTCGTTAAACGGGGGTCGTGGTCCTTTGCTTTCCTAGCAAGCTAAAGGCCCCCCGTAACGGAACCTAACTCAGGGAGGGAAGTAATGCGCGTACCTGCCTCTTCGGGTGCCAGCTGAAGGCCGGCGACCTCGAGTAGACGCATATGCACGCGCAGTAGAACTTCGCTCCCTGTCCCGCTCTGCGGCCTCCTTGAGAGACATTACTGCCTCACAAAAAGTAACCGCAGCTCTTTCACCAGGTCACCGAGCGAGTCGACCTCTTCTACGTGCGTCTCGAGTCCGAAACGCTGCGGCGCCCATGCGGCGCACTCGACTAGCGTATGAACCGCCGTATCGGGCGCGCCGCATTGGCGACAGTCCGGGGAACACAAGTGGCCCATAATGTGACACAGATACTTATCGAAACACCCGTGTCCGGTGAGTATCTGCGTCATCCTGAAGGTCAGGGTTCCGCCGGTGCGGGTGACCCATTCCTCCAGCTGTGGCCTGATTGCGTCCACCGTGTAGCCGCCGGCCGCAGGGTTTTCGAGATCTTGAGACCATTTGACGATCATGGATGCGGTTTCCCGCTTCCTGATTGTCTCGATTTCGACCTGACAGAGGGTCAGGCCTCTAGCTAGGGCATCCTGCCGGGTACGACGAACTTCATCCAGGACATCTGCCTGGAGATGCCAGGTCAGATCGCCTGCCAGAAGAGTCGCCGCCGTCCACGACACTGTGCGATACCCCCGTATGGTCCTCACGGCCAGAACCCGCTGCGCCCGGTACAGCAGGTTTCAAATTGGACAAGTACATTAACAATCTGCCCGTAAAAATTCAAGTTAAATTTTGTTGCGATTCATTTTATCACTTGTCAGTTGAAGATTTTCCACTTGTCCGTTGCGATTCGTTTTTCCACTTGTCCGTTGCGATTCGTTTTTCCACTTGTCCGTTGCGATTCGTTTTTCCACTTGTCCGTTGCGATTCGTTTTGCCACTTATCCGTTGCCATTCGTTTTTCCACTTGTCCATTGAAGTTTCACTTCTAATATGTGTCCCGGCACACATTTCGGTTTTGTTCATTAAAAATATTCATAAAATTAAAACTACTGGGCCAAACTATGTCAAATTTTTAGGGGACCAATTGGAAGCTATTCCGCGTCGAACAAAAAAAGAATCACGTAAATCGGATCGTAGATGTCGGAGTAATCGGTGAACATACATAGAAAAAAAGATACCGACGAATTGAGAACCTCCTCCTTTTTTGAAGTCGGTTAAAAACGAGATAGCAACAATAGAGAGAACGGGATAAAGAATATCTTAGCCACTAAGCCCCCACAACTGAAACATTAAAAGCCTTGTTTATGTCTACATTACTTACATTTCTATTTCCTGCTTAAATTATGGAGAACCAAGTAAGATTATGTGACAGGAAAATAAATGTAATGCAGTCATTGAAAGATCAGTATATAAGCTTACCAAGCCAAGTATTATCAGAATTCCTTATTCATATTATATTTTATTCCCAGTATAAATATAAGGAAATATATACATTTTGTTGCTATAATGGAATGTTGCTTTAAGAAATAATGTCTTGATATATATCAATTATAAACATCAGCCAGCTTATCGGATTCACTTTGGAGAGTGTGCAGCTGAGCTCTTCGATCTGATTCCGCCATCTCCCTTCCATCATCGGACAACCAGACGCACCGGCGGCATCGGCATGCGGCATCGATGTATGTTGGATATTCCACCGATAAGAACAAAGCGCTTTGCATCTAGCTGCAAAATACGCACCGCAAAGAGTGGAACTCATTGCCGGAGTCTGTCATTCCCGATACTTATGACCTGGGTGTCTTCAAGTCCCGTGTGAATAGGTACCTTCTAGGTAAGCGTGCTTTATCCTAGACCACATCTACGCTCCACATATGGCAAGATTGTGGTCAAACGCGAACCTATACTACTATAAAAAAAACACATTTATTTTTACCCGTTAGTATTAATATGCAATTTATCTCTAACTGTGTACAGACTATAATGAATATAATATTATTATATAAATTACATACTATTGAATACAATGTAAGAAAACTTAACTTATTTGTATTGTATTCTACCCATAGTCCCTCAAGACTATAAGTAGAATACTGAGCCCAGATCACCGTCTTCTATGGGTAAGGTGCCCAGAAGGCTGGCTACGTTTCCTCGCTGGATCGCCATACTGATCCGTTGGCCGAGGTAGGCACCAGCCCTCTGATCACCTGAAGAGTCGATGAGTCGTTTTGATAAATTTTGGTAGAGGCTCATGGCCTCAGGACCCCACGGTCCAAGCGTCTCGACAGCAAACGGCACAAACATATAACTCTCACTGAGGGTTGCAATTTAAATAAAACTCAAAGATTTCAAATGAATTTTAGCTCTATCTGTTCTGTCAGATATACTTTTATACGAAGATCAAAGGAAAATGTGCTTAAAATTGCATTGAATTTTGAACTTTATGATAATGAATTAAAGTGTAATTTAGATTGAATTTTTTAAATTATAATATGTTGACGGATGTATGCCAAAGGAATTATATTTATATTAATATTCGCTGAAGTTTCATTTCTACTACGTGTGAGCTGCATACACATTTTTTTTTTAAATCTATTACTTTTGATTTAATAGTCTGTGCGTTACATGACTCACGGAACGTCACTACTACGTCACCTATAAAAATAAACTACGGAAATTATGTCATTTGATTAATGTGGGCTTTACTGTCAGGATATACGTAACTCGATAACCGTGCAAACGTCAAAAGTAAAATAAATGCTTGGAAACAGTACAACTGATAGTGAAAACCGTTTAAAAATCTGTTTCGTGGTTGAATTTAGCAGATGTACAGACAGACAGACGCGGAAAGGAACTTTGTTTTATACTATGTACAGTTTATATTAAAGATACAGCACTTTATAATGGAAGCTGCGAAATCCTCAACATAGTAGACATTCCTCTTGAAACAGGAACATCTTTAGCCTCATCCACGTGGAATCCGAAGCTCTCCTGTCTGATTACACAAAAATTGTTTCGTATTTCGGGCCAATTAGTTTGAGAGACACGAGCCAAAGTAAATTTGGTGCTTTTTTGTTTTCACTTTAAAAGATAATGCGTTTTCTTTTAATTGAATTCGAGGGTTAATGAATTTTGTGTCACGTCAAGGTGTTTGAGTAACCCACTTTAAAGGAAAGTTACAAGTGTTTTGTATTAGGCGTCAAAAATTTTAAATAACAATTTTAACATGTCATGTAACACTTAATCTGGGAAAATCCGTGATATTGCTCTTAACATATGGAACATTTCCAAAAATGCACTGTGAAGCTACTGTTAAAATATTTCTTTATTTAAACTTATCTCGCAAGGAATCCTATCGTTACATACCGACAAAGAACGCACACCTGGCTGTCGTAAAACGCAGTTTGTTGCCTTTCCTGCATTCGGAGTTCTTTTGTTTACTTCGTGTTTAAAATTTAAAAACATCCTATTGTTATCTTACTTATTTTATGGCCGTCATTAGTGTCGAACTAATACTTGTTTTAAATGCATTGCGTCGAAGCTTGCCAGATGTGTGGATTAACTCAGTGAACGCGGCCCCTTTGTCGGTATTATACAGTTTAGTATAAAACAATGTCCGAACGGAGGGGTGGGGTATTCAAGCGACGATTACGATACTAGTAAGACGTGTGTAGTACTTTCGATTAGCGATTACTATATCGCTCATCTATATTTATAGCTATATGCTATCAATTACAGCGTCCGTCACTAGACGGACTCTGCGCGTGTAATTGAATCGTGCAGTTTATACTGTGTCTAGTTATATTTGTACCTGTTTTATACGTGTTTGTACAGTTCTAATAAACTCTATAGTAATTCCAACGGCATTTTAATTCGAGTCCTGTGTAACTCCTAACACTATGGTCACATGTTGCGAATAGCACGCTTCTGCAGGACATGATGCTGTAAAAGTAGCTAAAGTAAACCAAACGAGCAGTATCAACAGCAGTCATAAATCCTATCTTTTTCGCTGCATATGCTGACTGGAACTTGGGCACATATGCTGGAACATAACTCAAGGTTGTTATGGCGACATAGTCCAGACCAGGGGTGGTAGCCATCCAGACGGGAAAATACCTTACCATTAGTGGTTGTTTTGTCACCTCTTATGACAGACCGCCCCAACGCAGAAAATTCAGTCAGAACCAAGCGTTTCGCTTCATATTTTCTGGTGCGCACTGCCGAAGAGTGGAATAATTTGCCGGAGTCTGTTTTTCCTGACAAATATAATCTTGAAGTCCTCAAGTCACGAGTGAATAGGTATCTTCTAGGTAAGCGTGCTCCATTTTATACTGCGTCATCACTCAACATCAGGTGAGACGGTGGTCAAACACAAAATTGTTTTTCCATAAATAAAAATAAAATTATACTTTCTCCGTTGTTGCACGGATGAATTTGTATAACTACAGCCTAAATACTTTGCTAGCTATGATTTAACTGACTTTAAATCTAGTTCAGAACGATTTCCACCCAGTAAACACGGTAAACACAAAGCCTAACCTAGTTACATGCACATTTACGTGTCCGCCCACAATACACTATTATAGCCAGGTAATAAATACACATAGCATTTTCTCCGCGATAAACTTAGCGCGAGAAAATTCTTGGCCTTTTTTAATTTAACACTTTTACCGTGAAAAATGGGTTATAACTAATCAGTTATGCCATTTCAAAACCTAGTAACTACAATTATTTTTTTAGGGTTAAAAATCTCTTATTTCTTAAAGAACCATAGAGTTCCCTTAAAGGGAAAAATACTTTATTACAATCGTATAAAATACATCGGTAGATAGATAGATAACACTTTAATGTACCTACACCATTACAGAAGACTTACGAACTAGTATAATTTTTATTGTATACAAAGGGCGGACTTGTCGCTAAAAAGCGATCTCTTCCAGACAACCCGTGGCATGAATATTGAATATTGATTAGGAATGGCGATGGTGGTATACATAATTATTTTCCGATTAATTACATTTTATACATACTATATATACAAATATTCACATGAGTTATATACATATACAAGATATAGTGACAAAGTGCAACTATTTAAACATAATAAATATATATGCATTATAATACTAATTATATAAAATTATCGAGTAAACGTCGTACATATAAATATAATAGTTACAACCCATAAACGTCTGACTGCTGGTCTCAGACCTTCCACTTCAGGGGAACTACGGATACCCGCCACGCTCGTCCAAGGCGGCTTGGCAGATTTGACACATGGGTTATTTCGATGTGAAGGTCTCATCACGATGTTTTCCTTCACCGTGGAGCACGTGGTAATTGCAGCAATATGCACATAAGGTCAGAAAACTGTCTAAGGAGAATGCGTTTCCTTTGAGTTTGGGACTCATGCGCTAACATTACGCGACCACGTTTTATGCGTCGTACATATAAGCCAATCTAATTAACAACTGTGTGTACTCCATAATATTATACTATCTGAACCAGGCCCACTTCACTGGGTGTCATAAAAAAATTATAAATTATCATTAATCACAATCATATATAGCTTATCTTACTCTGTATTAATAAAGCTTTCTACTAATGAAAGATTTTTTAAAATCAGTCCAGTAGTTGCAGAGATTAGTTTCTACAAAAAAACTTACAAACTTTACCTCTTTATAATATTAGTATAGATTTATGGGTATCGTGATATAATATCAGAGTTAATATTTGTCTCTCTCTCTGTCGGGTATTATGTTTTTAAATAAGATTTCATAGATATTTTTAAGTCTTGTTTTTAAAATATTTATTGATGGAAATACTCTTATGTGTAATGGCAGTTCATTCATTGTACAGCCGGGCTCTTTGTTCTACTTCTTGTAATGTGTATGGTCCTTGGTGCTGGTAAAAACAACTTTTGTGTTTGATTTGTGTTTATGGTTTTTAGTCCGGATCCTATACTTGAAAAAGTGTGCATTTCTTTATCTTACTAGGCATTGTATTGTGCTTGACATAGTATTTTTTTTATTCCAGGAGTTTTGCAGACAGGCAAACGGCACACTTGATGGAAAGCGTTTACCATCACCTATGGACATTTGCAACACGAAAGGTGCAAATGCGCTGCTGCTCTTTTAAAGGAAACTGAAATCTGGTCACTAATGCTGGAACACAACTCTAGGTTGTTTTGGTGACATACTTTAGACCAGGGGTGGTAGCCATCCAGTCGGGCAAATGCCCTACCACCTGGCTGTGGGTTGTTTTGTCGCCTTTTATGACAGGCGCCCGGATGCAGGAAATTGTAAATAAAGTAATAAAGTAAGTAATGTATAATAAAGTAAAAAATAGCATGCGAAAACTGTATAAAAATACTATATTCATCCCAATAACTTTAATAAATATTTTTAGATAATTTAAATAGCATATTATTGAAGTCCATAACGCTTTTTTATTTCATGGTGTAAAAATTCTTGGAATGCGCTTGCTAGGTTTTGAAATTACTCAGCTGTATTGTCAAGGAATATGTTTGGTAAGGTATTCGCCGCCGTAATAATGGTTGCGTGTGGTTAGTTTTTAGGAATCTGTGGCCACGTCATCAAGTTTTATAATAAACCTTGACATGGTAGCGGCGTTTTTGTATTATTATCTTGCTTACAGCTTTTAGGGCCGGCTGTGATACCACGCTTTCACAAAATATTGGCGTCGAACGGTTAGCCTCAAATTATGGTTGCGCCGAGGAACAATTTGTAAATTCTCCAACCCCAAGTCGCCATTAAGAAATGAATGAACTTTTAAATTAATAATGCGCAAAACAAGAAACTCTCACGTTACCGCAATATATGGTATATGTTTGGAATACGAGTTGAAGAAAATCTAGAAAATATTTTAATTGTATTGGAGTTAAGTCCTACTGGTATGAGAACCCGGGACAAGTGCAGTGCGGCTGTGGACTGGTGGCGAAGTAAGTCCTTTCCCTTGCTTCTTTTTCAACTTCAAATTTTGTTTCGTACGATTAGTGAGAGTTCCCATGACCCACTCTATCCAATCCTAAGGACTGTAATGCGCTGCTGCTCTCTTAAGGGAGACTGGAACCTGGTCACTAATGCCGAAACACAACTCATGGTTGTTATGGCGGCATACTCTAGATCAGGGGTGGTAACCATCCAGTCGGGAAAATACCCTACCACCTGGCTGTGGGTTGTTTGGGCGCCTCTTACGACACGCTGCCCGGCCACAGGAAATTGTATTCTTTCTCCGTTCCTTCACGGATAAAAAGCCATATATTGCCATAATCACAATAAAAAAATCACAGGGTAAAACTGCCAGTTAGAGCACTCAAATTACAGGATATAATATAACAATATTTCAAGAAACAAGATCCAGGTAAATGAGCTTGTTACACGGACTCTGCGAATACGATTGATGAGTGTACAAGAAATGGATGGCCGCTTTTTTGTACATCCGACAAAGCGTAAAAACGTCTGACATAATTATGCAATTTATCATTGTCATTCTACTTAGATTTTTACGAGCTTGTTTTTTCTTTTTTTGATATATTTATTTGGTTTTAGTGGGTTTCGTTTTGAAAATATTAGAAATAGTATTTTACATTTCTTGTTTTACTTCTTGTCTTCGCTGTTATTTAGGGTTCGCCAAAAACTTAAAATTAAAAAATATATATATGCCGTGTCTGTACATTGAAAATATAAAAAAAACAACTGAAATAGATTATATAAACGATGGAGAACATGATGTATTTATTTTTTCTTGACTGTTTGTTAAGGGATTTACATAAAAAGTACTGGCCGATTTCGATGTGGTTTTCACTGATCGATAGCAAATTCTTATACTTAAAATCTGCGCTACTTTTTATCCTGAGAATCCCGCGGGATTATTTCTGGGAATGATTTAAAATGGCCAGATTAAAAAAAACTAATTTCAATGTGATTTTTCACTGATCGATAGCCAATTTTAAGTAATAAAATGTGTGATATATTTCATTCCGGGAATCCAGCGGGAATTTTCCCGGGATCGGTTTGAATTTGTTCGGATGCATAAAAATTAGCTTATTCCTATACAATATACACCAAAACGAACGAAATGACGAGAGGACTTTCAAGTCAAGCATGGACAAAGTCGCGGGCATATCCTAATATGTAATATTATAATTCAATTATTGAATTTTACATTCATAATATTATACCATAAGTTATGGTTACACAACCTGGGACCTATAAAGACAGCCAATCAAGAAAAAACATAATTCTCTTTCATATTTTCTTTATAGAACTAACCGTTGCGGCCAGCATTTTGGGCACGCTCCCCGCCGACAGCGATATGGAGTCAATTTTTTATTTATAGATCTATTTTAGTTAATATTTATTTATAGTTAAATAAAGTAATAAATTATTTTAAATCATTATTATTCTTATTTTAATAAACCGTTACGAAATAACAACCAGATAAACATTGCATGCTTTCATAGTAATGAATTTATACAGCCCATTAACTTTAACAATTAAAATAAAATCTAAAAACTTAGTTAAAACAATATTTTGAAAAACAAGTGGCAACCCTAATTATGAAACATATCTATAATAATTATTATAAAATTCTAAAAATGCCGTGTTTGTACATTGCAGCTATTAAAAAAAAACAACTGGAATACACTATATAAACGATGGAGAACGCGATTCATTTTTTTAGATTTCTTGTGTGTTTGTTCGGGATTCACGTAAAAACTACTTTCGATGCAGTTTTCGCTAATCGACAGCAAATTTTATGTAATGTGTGATATTTTTTATCTCGGAAATCCCGTGGGACTTTTCCCGGGTGCGGTTTGGAGTTCTACGAGTGTATACATTAGTTTATTCCGACATAGTTTTCACTAAAACGATAACTTGCATTCTTTTGTAAATGCTTCAGTACTTTATGACCCGGGAATTGCGCGGGAATTTTATGTCAAGCATGGACTAAGTCCCGGGCATATCCTAGTTTTTAATATTACGGCATTGTTTTCTGTTAGAAGGTCTACGTCTGTATTCCATTGCAGACTAACTACAAGGTACTAAAGCTAATTTATTTGATAATAAAGAGAAAAAAGTAGCGTAGCGGAATCATACGGAGTAGCTTGCTTCAAGCTACGCCATCGTAGCAATGCTACGCAGGTGCTACGCTCGATAACGACTACAACTTTTCATTCTTAAGTAATATAATATTCCTGCTCTTGGGTTTCAAGTTCTCTAGTGGCGGTTTTTACCTAGATAAGGCCGCCCATTGTTCTAAAGCAGATATATCCATATTAATTGTCTAGGTTTATGGTGAACTATAAGGAGTTTTCTAACATTCATTCATTTTTTCGCGATGATTTTCTTTATTAGCACATAATAAGTATTAAAATGTTCCTATTTTCTGCTACAATTTGAACAGACGATACTGATAAAATTAGGGTGACTTACTAATAAAGTCACTACAATTCAATTTTTTAGAATAATTTGGTAAATAAATAATCGAAAGAATTTTCAAAAGATTCGTAATACAAAGTTCAATCCAAAGGCAAGCTGGAATCTGAATAAATATTGCGTCATATTTGTTTTCGGAGTATTGGAGTCGTATAAAATAAATATATTAACAAGGACTCTGATATTGTTTCTTTAAGTAAAATGCTAAAAATATAAGAACGGCGATACAAACAGACTAAAATTAAGGGTTCATTAACAAGAATTACAATTAGAAGAAAACATTACAAGAAAAAGTACTTACAATTATTATATTCCATCGATGTATTTCTTCTTCATACAAAAAATCACTAATAAACTGCACGCTTCGACCTCTATAATGTAGTCAATAAAACCAAAACAGTTCACGTAATTAAAATACAACCTTTGCCTTTTAAAACTCAACAATAAAAAAAAATTGACAGTTCAATTAGAAAAAAACCATACGCCGGTATTTGAATTCAGAACTCACTTTATTATGGAATGAGATTTGAAATTGAATTTCGAATTCACTCGCGAAGTTCGTGACCACACGAGGTGTGAATGTTTAGAACACAACCGCTCTGAACGGTTGCTCCGTCGCGAATGGCTCTCAGGTGCCAACGTTCCAATGGTCCCAAGGCTTTGTAAGCCTAGGCTTTGGTGCTGACTGATTCCGGCGGACAAGGATTACAGAACTAATGGCTGGGAGAATATGATGACTAATGAAATAATTTATTATTAAAGAAATTACTATTATTTGACATATTTTTACTTGCAATGGATGTAAGTATGTATGTAAGTCCGGTTGGAATCTTGCAAGTTAAGCTAAAATTTTGCAGTACAATAATATGGTACCATGGAGCTGATCTGATGCTGGAGTCGGAAGGTGGTCATAGGAACTCCTGTACTAAACAAGATAGACCCATCGTGTTTGGGCTCGTTTTACTTGTCTTGGCTAGCACTCTGCTGCTACATGATATCCAGGATCTCGAAAGCTTCTATTTAAAATTTAACTGTACACAATACATGCTGTTTTTAACTTAAATTTTTGTTTGCTTGTAGGCAAAATGGTATACAGACCACTTGGTGGTAGGTGGTTACCGTCGCCCCCATGGGCGTCACATCTGCAACACTAAGGGAGCCGATGCGTTGCGTACCTCGTTGAGAGCTTAAGTATCTGTTTACGTCCTTCTTGTAGAGTCCCATATTGTAGCGCTCTGGGAAATCCACGGGAGGGAGTTAATTTCATAACTTGCACACGTATAGCATGAAGGAGTGTGTACCACATGCAACGAATGACTTCCAAGTGTCTAGGAAGTGTGAATGAATTACTAATCGCCAGTGAGTTAGTGGCCACTCGTATTTTACTTATATCACATAATATGCCATATTACCATACCACACACACACACACACACACACGCACGCACGCACGCACGCACGCACGCACACACACACACACACACACATATACGTTTTATTCCTTACTATCGTCATCCCTGAAGGAACGGAGAAAGAATACAATTTTCTGCGACCGAACTGCCTGTCGTAAGAAGTGACAATATCATCCGCAGCCAGGTTGTAGGGCATTTGCACGTCGAAGGGCTACCATTCCTTGTAACCTAACTCACAGTTCCTTGAGGATCTATAAGTAATATACTGTGCTTAGGTCACCGTCAAAGGTGCCCAGAAGGCTGGCTACGGTTCCTTGCTGGATCTCCATACTGATCCGTTACCCCAGGTAAGTACCAACCCTCTCATCACCTGAGGAGTCAATGAGTCAATAAAAATATTTCAACTCATATAAATTAAGTCGAACCTGAAAACGAAATCCTAGAAAGCGATTCTCAACTAATTTCACTACCCCAATAAGTTTTCATACTCGTTTCAGTAATAAACAGCAAAACAGTTTTCAAAATGAAAATTCGAAACGTTGGCTACACTTGAGACCAGCTAATTAATCTTTCCAATCAACTGTGTTAATTAGAAGTCTTGAGAATATTTATTGAGATTCCCCTTTACGATCGACTGACTATTATATTCAGGAAAATTATTTCATAAATTTCAATTAAAATTTATTCATAACTTTTACATTAATAGGTTGCCTACACCTGAACTTTTATATATTTTATTCTAGTTTATACACTCTCCAAGCATTTTTTTTACTTTTGACAGCGCGATGACGGATCGATTAGTAACACCCTAATGCACAACTAAATTCGGTTTTTAACATATAATAATAACCAAAAAAACGAATTCCATATGTTATTGCCCACCAAAACAGAGGCAAGTCGAAGCCAACCAATGAACGACATGTTGTTAATGACAACGTAGGTATTTGTTAGTGAATTGAAAAAAAAAACACTTTTTTAGCTAATCTTCAATTCTAACATTTTATGGAAACGACATCATTTATCGGGATAAAAAATATCTTAAGTTACGCCTTGGGATATAAGTTAGTTCTGTGTCAAGCTTCATTTACATCCGATCTTAGTAGTTTTTTTTTAAATTGCCACTATCGTTTTTATCATGATTGTTTTATCCGTGCAGGCACGGAGAAAGAATCGAATTTCCTGCGACACCCACGTTTGTTTTGTCACCTCTTACGCTAGGCCGCCCGGCCGCAGGAAATTGTATTCTTTCTCCGTTCCAGCACGGATAAAACAATAGCGATCAAAATTAAAAAAGATAGTGGCAATTTCAATAACACGCTAATCTAATATTATTAAAATTATAATGAGGAACAAAATTAACGTTCCGATTTAATATATTTACGAGTATAGCGGGACTCAAATTAAAATTCTGTTGGAATGATTATAGAGTTTATTAGAACTATACGAACACGTATAACACAGGTAAAAATATAACCGAACACAACAAATCCATACGTAATGCAGAAGGCCGTAATTCAATAAAATGCGCAAAGTCCGTCACTATTAGATTCCCGATTGTAGTACACGAGTCTCGCTTCGATCGTGGTTCTCGCTCGACTGCCCCCCTCAATCAAGTCATCTTTTATAATGCACAAATTCAATGTGCCCGTATCTAAGTCGACCTAATCCGCCACACCTTGCTAATGACTCGGCCGCAAATGGCCATGAAAGAGTTCAATAAAGCAATGGGACGTTTTCTAGAAACGTATGCCAATCAATAAGTAAACAAAAGAAGACGATCACAAAAGAGTTACAATTAGTTTAAATGCCGACAGGTAATAAAATATGTTTTGTTTCAGATATACAGGTGGATTTTGTTTTTGTCAGGACCTAAGTTGTAACATTATTTAAATTATAATGAGGAGCAAAATTAACGTTTCGATTTTATATTAAAATATATCGTAATTGCCAGTTCAAATCAGTCGCTGGAAATTCCGCCTACACATGTGTGCTAAGCCTTGAAAGGTTAGGTTAAAACGTTGGGAGGCGTCAATTAATCGATACGTAATCTGGAGATCAATTGCTAGAGATACGACGTAAATAGAGATGGGAACTTTGAATTAATATTATGTTTCGAATATTTTATACTACCACTTTGTATACATACATAATTTAATTTATACATACCCCCACGTTTGAAAGCATCATCATTATCATCCGAGCGTTAAATCCCGGTTATGTTCGGAGCGATCGCTTTGACGCCCTGGGTCCGCTTTCGTTCTTTTTTTCTCCACTTCACACGTTCTTCGGCATCCCTTGTATTGAGACCGTTGGTACGCATGCCATCCTTTATAACGGCAAGCCATTAATTTCTTGGGCCTGCCCCTTCGACCGGGACCTATCGGAGGCGGCATGGTTAGAGATTTGTTCTCCAGATAACCACCCAGTTTCCGTAATATTAAAGCACAACTTTTAATGTCTTGAGCCTTGAGAGGTATTTACTGGCACTTTTCATGATACGTCGGGATAAAGAAGTATTGCTAAATACTAAAAATACTATTTTTTGAAATACAATAATAATTATATTATTATACACTAGCTATGCCCGCGGTTTCACCTGCGTGGTGATGGATAATCGTTATATTTTGGATAATTCACACTGTATCTTTATAAATTATATTCATCCATTATTACCAACTTTCGCGTTTATAATATTTATACGAGATATAGAGATTATAATATAGATATATAGCGATGTATAACGTTATGTCTATCAAGATGGACCATGGGCCGGACTTTAGGGGGCTGATGTGGGGCCATGGCAGGCCAACACGTAGGGGCCCTTTGACAAATTTAATAAATAAATATATATAATATTTCTGTGCGTTTGTTAGAGCATCACGTGAAAAATACGGAACTGATGTAAATGAAGCTTGACACAGCTAGCTTATATCCCGAGGCGTAACTTATGATATTTTTTATTCCGATAAATGATATCGTTTCCATAAAGTAGATAGATTAGCTAAATAGACGGCGCTGCAATCTTTCAATTCACTAACAAATACCTACGTTGTCATAAACAGCATGACTGTCATTCATTGTATTACTTCATATCAGCGTCGACTCGCGTCTATGTTATGGTGGGCAGTTGTGTGAACTTAGTATCTTTAATATTATTATATTGTTATGAGTTACGGGACTCGAATTAGAATGCCGTTGGAATTAGTATATAATTTATTAGAACTATACAAACACGTATAACACAGGTACAAATATAACTGCACACAACCAGTCCAAACGTTATGCACGATTCAATCACACGCGCAAAGTTTGTCACTAACGTGTTGCTTCGCTTGTGGCTATCGCTAGACTGCCTCACTCCTCCGTTGGGGCATTGCTTTATACTGTACAAATACAATATGCCTGCTCGACCGCGTGGACTGAATTTCCAAGAATCACACCTGTCTAATGACTGCCATAAAGATTACAATACATAATGGACTGTTTTTCCAACCACAAATCTTAAATACAAAGTATACAAAAGAAGACGGTCATAAAGAGTTTTAATGTTATTAGCTCAAACGCCGACTATATAAATGTGGCTTCTTTAAAGATATGCAGGTGGCCTAAATTTTAACAATAGCATAGATAAACCAAGTAAGTATCGACAAATAAACAAAATGTATAGACTCCTGTGTCTATCAAAATGATCTTCATTATTATATTTAAAATTTTCATTTTAAAATAAAAATATTTAAATTTGAAATAAATTAGATGTATTTTTTTGGAGTATTATGTAAGTTCTATCGACATTCGTTCTCCTTCCTAAACGAACATCTAATCAAGCGTACTGAAAGCATTCACTGACTATCGAAAATCTACGTTCAAGAACTTACGGCTCACTTGATGGGCTAATAAAGCATGGAATTCGCTACACTAGCTTAATAGCATACATTAGTTAACTAACGATTTAACTTTAGTATCTCTCTAATAGCTTAAAATTCCTCATTGATCCCGCTAACTGGAAAAAAGGGGGTCAAAGGTCACAAAACGGATTTTTTCGCGATTTTCAGCAAATCTGTCAGTTTTATGATAAAAAATTTACTACAATTTTTATTTGAGCTAATAAAAATTGTAGATCATATAATAATTATGTTCAGTTTTACTTTTATAATATCATGGTAAAAATAATTTAAGTTAGTCGTTAAATACTAAAAACTTATCCCTATCAGTGATAAGGTCAGAAACCTTGGAGTTATATTTGATAGTGAGCTGTCCTGGAGACCCCATATAACGGAGTTGAGTCGGCGGTTGTTTCTCTCCTCCAGATCACTCTGGCGGCTGAAAAACTTCCTGCCCATCGCCACCAAAATTAAGCTAGCAGAGTCACTACTTTTGCCCATACTTGATTATGCCGACGCCAGCTATCTAGATTTAACTCAAGAACAGCTTAATAAACTTGAGCGACTCCAAAACTTTTCAATAAGGTTCATATTTGGGTTACGCAAGTATGACCACGTTTCTGAATTTCGAAAAAAGCTCAAGTGGCTGCCAATCCGTATTCGCCGGAATACTCATATTCTTTCATTGCTTTACAGTATTTTATTCATCCCTACTACTCCACAGTACCTTAAAGAACGCTTCGAATTTATTTCTTGCTCTCACAATTTACGCCCTTCCAGTCAACATAGACTTATTACTCCTATTCATAATACAACGTTCTTCAATAATTCTTTCACGGTTAAGGCTGTCCAACTTTGGAATTCATTGCCTGTTGCTGTCAGACAAGCAAAATCCGTAATAATATTTAAGAACTTAGTCAGAAAATTCTATCTGCAATATAATGATATGTAATTTTATGTAATTAGTATATGTTATATTGCATATAGCTATATGTTTATTATGTTTAAATAGTTGCATATTATCGCCATATATTATATATGTATATAACTTATGTGTATATTTGTATATATAGTATAGTTATATATTTATTAATAAAATTGAAGTAATCGTATAATAATTATGTATACCACCATCGCCACTTCTAATCGGAATATCCTTGCCACGGGTTGTCTGGAAGAGATCGCTTTTTAGCGATAAGACCGCCCTTTGTACCCTACTATAATAATACTAGTTCGTAAGTTTTTCTGTAATGGTGTACAATAAAGTGTTATCTATCTATCTATCTATCTAAATACTATACTTATACTTTCCTTTTTTTTTAAATTTGTATTTTATCAGTAATTATTGTGGTGACATTTTCTTTTTTATTTTGTTCAATATTGACCTAATGTAAATGAAATAGACATTGTATGTAATTTTCGTATTTTTATTGCTGGAGTTCAACAGACAGGCAGACGGCCCACTTGATGGAAAGCGGTTACCATCGCCTATGGGCATTTGCAACACCAAGATGCTACAAATGCGCTGCTGGTCTTTTAAGGGAGACTGGAATACAAATCAAAGTTGTTATGGCGACATACTGTAGGTCAGGGGTGGTAGCTATTCAGTCGGGCAAATGGCTGGCTGTGGGTTGTATAAGAATAATATCAGCCCATAAATGTCCCCCTGCTGGGCTCGAGCCTCCCATGTTTGTCCAAGGCGGCTCGGCAGGTTTAACACATCGGTCATCTCGATGTGCAGGTTGCATCACGATGCTCTCCTTCACCGTTGTTAGCACGTGGTAATTGTAATAATATGCACATTAGGTCAGAAAACTGACTAAGTGGCGCATGCGTTCTGGCCAGGATTAAGCCCGCGCCCTTTGAGTTTGGAACTATGCTGAAGAGATGACTCTCACTTCAAGACAATGTTGTAAGGCTTGTAATAGAATATGTCATTGAAAGTATGTTTTTTTTCTTTTTATAACGGTATAGGATCCCGTTTGACAGCTACTTCACCTGATATTAAGTGAAGATGCTAGAATCTAGGGTGGAATACGCTTACCAAGTAGATACCTATTCACTTGTGACTTGAAGAGCACTGGTTTATATGAATCGGAATGCACAGAATCCGGCAAATTGTTTCACTCGACAACGGTCTGCGAAAGAAAGATGGAGGCAAAACGCTTAGTTCTAACCAATGGTATGTCCATCATGTAACGAAGGCGCAAACCGGTGCGTTGATAATAGAAAGGTTATGGGGAAATCAAGTCGTGAAGTTCCACTACACACTCTCCAAAGTATATTCGATAGAAAACGGACAGACCCTGGACAGCCAGACAGACGGCTACCCTGCGCCGATGCTCAAGGCTTTGAAACAGAAGCATTAAAAGAAGTGTCATCGCCAACCAGCCTCTTGGCCCTCCTATCAATCGACGATCAATGCTACTTTTGGAACGTAGTTCCTTATCGCGCGGTACGAATGGGGGCTAGACGGAAAAAATTCTTACGAAAAAGTTTTCACCGACACTTTTTGAACTTGCCAAGATAAAATGCAGCTTTATGCCCACGCAGTTAGAGTTTAATTTGGAGTACATTATTTTTAAATGTCATGGGTTGCTGACGTACAGATAGCATTTGCGGACATATAGAGTCTTAATGTCATTAAAATAAGGAGCAATATCGCGAATCTGGTTTAAAGTTAAATTTGTTTCAAGAGTCGAATTGCAGGATGTGATTCGATTTTTAAATTGTTTCTTATGTTGAAGTAAATAGGATTCAAACTTACTCATTTACTATTACACTTCGCATTGAACAGTGTGGTGTCGCGACGATTATTTTTGTTGAGTGTATACAGGATTTTTGTAAATAATCGAAAGGAACTTCGTTCCATCCGGGTGTCCCTTGACACCTCTCAAGTTTTTTAAATTCATAAATAGGATATGTTTCCAGAAGATTAGCGCGGTTCCTAAGAATCTGGATAAATGCATCTAATCTTGGAGTATCAGTTAGAGTATTCCGATGTTCTTCCCAATGCCTACTGGTAACAGAATCTAGTTTTGAAGCCATAATGAAAATTATTAGCGTATCCCAGTGCTCAACGGGTTGTTTTAACGTTTGTAATGCTCGTAAGTTTTTATTAGTGACGTCAACGTCAATATTTTCCGCTTGATTTACTTTTAAAAATACGTGAAGAAAACCAAATGGAAATCTCTAGTAGAACTAAGAAAAGCAGTAATTCAACTACAACACAATGTAAAATAGAAATGAATTAATATCTTCCTTTGTTTTAGGAAAACCCAATAAGGCTTTACGGAAAACGCTTTTATATAGAGCCAATTCCAAATATAAAATATAATTAGAAGGCTTTTGGGCGAGTGGATTTCGGTAAATTACACGTATATATTGTTTGTGACTAAAATTTTAAAAGTCAACATAGACTGCGTATTTTTTGGTAACGCTTAAACCACCAAGTAGACTAAGGGCCGGGCTATCATCATCCTCCGACGTTGAATTCCGGTTGTGTTCAGAACGTTCGCTTCGACGCCTAGGCTCTGCTTTCCTACTTTTTCTTCTCCACTTCGCGCGATCTTCAGCATCCTTTATATTGAAACCAATGGTACGCATGTCATCCTTCATAACGTCAAGCTTGGATTTCTTGGGTTTACCCCGTCGACCGCGATCTGGCGGAAGTAGCCTGGCTAGACATTTGCTCCCCACGAAACTAACACGGTGTTGGTAAAACGTGGCCGTGCAGCGTAAGCGACCACTTTGTGTGCTATGTCACGGATGAGAAGACTGCCACGGATGCGGGATTTCCTGACGCGGTCATTCCGCGTCACTCCACACATCCATCGATGAATACTCATTTCCGTGACACATAGCTCCTGCTTATGTCCCTCAAGTGCAGGAAACGCTTTACTGCATTACAAGAGGACAGGCCTTGTAACAACTATTCACAATCGTTGTTTATTATTATATATAATTAAAACTATAAATATTTAAATTAAAATAATAAATATAATTAAAATTAAAATATATGAATATCAATTAAAAATAATATATAATATAATTTAAAAGTCACCTACCATAATGTCTTACTATAATTTGATACACGCAAAGGAACGTCTCAAGGTGTAAAAAAAAAGACGAGCGAATGAAATGAAATTTATTTGCATATGACATGGTACAATCGCCAAAGCTGGCGGTTAACCAGGCATAAGACTAAAATCGCTTGGCAAACACTTTCGTTAACAAGGCACACAAGTAAAACATTGGTTTGGGGGCGGAGTTTTATTGTTACTTGTTTTGGGTTTTACGCGTTTAAGACAATAGAAAGCAAGCCGCTTTTTTGAATACGCTGTTTTACAATACCTAAATAATATACTTTATGTATTTGATGTAAAAGTGAAGAGTAAAAGATTAAGCAAAATTTATCGTAGTAAAAAATTTGACTTAGTATTAATAATTAACTATTATAACCTCTGTAATTTTTTTAAATTATAAGTTGCCCTTTTTTTCAAAAAATTCACGCTTAATTAGTTAACGCTTTCGGTTCGGAAACTCGGTTTTACTAATTGTGGGTTCGAATCCTAGATGAGAACCATTAACCACTTCAAGGTTTTTATGACTTAATGTGCATACTATTTCAACCATGCGCAATTAATTAAGCTAATTGTTGCTGACAGTAAAAACACATCACTATGAATCCTTTATATTGATATTTAGGAGTTTGAGACAATACCGTGTCAAACTTCTAAATCTGCTTATGAGAAACGTGGCGGGTATACCATCTGATCCCTCCTCAAAATAGAAAAGACACGAGAACAATATTGGAACTTTTATGGTTGTTATTATTATCTTTACAGTAAATTCAAATTTTGCTAATTTAAAATCGAATTATTATTAGTTGATATGTAGTCCTTAATATAATTAGCTTATATCTAAATCAGATTAGTTCGAATAAGTCTGTTCATGTCCAAGACTTGACATTAGTCTGGATAAAATGTGTTTTAAATAATAAATAATGTAGTAGTGAGATAAAGTTGAACTATTATCTGTAAAATGATGTGTATTTTCATGTAAGATTTAGGAACTTTTTAGAATTGTTTTTAACTGGGCCTTTGTCTTTCTTAGTAAGTTTCTAATATTCGTCGTCCATGAAATAAACTTTTGTTCTTTATTTCTTTTAACTGTTATATCTTTATTTAGTTATAGTTCTCATAAGGGGATGGTTGTGATGTAAAAAAATATATTACAAATGAAAAGTCTATTGAAACAGGTTTTAAAATTAAATAAAGATTTTGTTATTACATTTTAGGAAGTTATTAAGATTACTTGTCCCATTATAACATTCTCCCGTCTTGCGGCACTAAGTCTGAATAACTTTTGAATGATATTTCTGGTTTTCCAATACTTTAAAAAAATTCCATAAAAAATGCTATTTACAGATGTGAACATTTGAATTTTATTGTATAATAATGTTAAGTAAAATTGGCTACGACTAATTCTGAAAACAAGTCGGAATTCAATTGATACCTGTAGTCTATTAAATTAAACTTGATGAGACAAAAAGAATTAATAAAGGATTACAATTCGGTGCACAGAAAATGTAGGTGGCGGCGTCATTATGACCACCTGACAATAAAATACCTGGCAATAACAAAATAAAGCCATAAATTGTTTTATTACTTTCAATATTTTCGCTTGAAATTTAATTTTTTATGAGTGTAAGATAAGTTACTAATTATTTTACAAGCACAGTTGCTATGTTATTTGTGTTAGATTTGAGTATTTTTAAAAATTTAAGACTACGTAAATCGATATTGTAGCTATTTAAATAAAATCAAGTTATCATGATTATAGCAAAAGTATTATATTTTTGTAGACATTGTAACTGTCAATAGGGATTAAATGTTAATATCTTGAAACGTATACCAGTGAGTTAAACAGAATCAGTGACAAGAGTAATACTATCTACTATTTTTACTAGTGTTATTGCAGTTATATAATGAAAACCAAAATATGGTTCCGTTCATCTCTTGATAAATTCCGGTTCATGTTTAAGTCCAATAATACACAGCACAGGTCAACTAAAGATATATCAAACAATGATCCAGAAAACAGGCACAGGTCAACAAGAAGGCAATAAAATCGAAGTCCGTAAACAAAGAGAGTCGTGAGCAGAGTAGAAAACAATAAAAGCGCGTCGTCAATTGGCCAAGTGCAAATTACAACTAAACAGAGGCCATTGTTCCATATAATTTTAAAATTTTCGAAACGTCCTGATTGGTGTATTTGAAATTTGAGAGTGTGTGCGTGAGTATTGATACGTTATGAGCCGTTCAAAGCAAAATGTTACAGAACTGATCATGCTCTAAGTTTGTTGATTGTACATAAAACGTACTGACGACGTACGTGAATGACGGTGGGCAGGCAAAAAAAATTTTGGGCTGGCTCATAAATGAGATTGCGTATTTAACTGTTACATATTGGGAAAACTATTATTCTAATTTCTTAGTTATTAATACAAGCTAAACTCGTAAATATTATTTATATTATTATTCTTATTAAAATAAGTGCTTATTATTCCCATACTGGGAATTAGGTTGGGAGTAAACTCCTCCCACTCTCCCCAAAATCTACTCCGTCGATGTGCCTGAGCCTCGTGTATTTGGAGTTACGAATAAGGACTGCCGTGCTATCCAGCATACTACAAGGATTCTCAGGGGAGTGCGGTACCTGTTCTAAGACTAGCCAGGGAAACTGATTTTTGTTTGGCAAGCACCCACTTGATACCCTCTTATTTTCTTAAAAAAAAATTATAACTATAAATAAACTCATTTTCTTAGTCTTATTTTGATCGCGTTTTATTTAATATAAAATAGAACGTGACACCTAATGATTAATTTGTAGACTTGTCTTTTTAACTTAACCGGCATTTCGGGGTCGCAAATGATACCTGTCACCTCACGCCACTTGGCCCGAGCTGCTGATATTCGGGATACTAAGGGCCGGTGCCTATATAACTATATTACTTACAATTTATTCGCATTTGTTACCTCCCGTACGTGGATTATTCATTGCTGCATTGTTTAGCAATGTCAAAACTTTGAGTGATCTACTAACTTGATAATATCGTTATGAGTTACGGGACTCGAGTTAAAATGCCGTTGTAATTACTATAGAATTTATTAGAACTATACAAACACGTATAACACAGGTACAAATATAACTAGACGCCAGTACAAAAGTAATGCATGATTCAATAACACGCGCAAAGTCCGTCACTATATAGCTTATTCAATGTACACATGTTTTTTCTTGATCGTGGTTCTCGCTCGACTGCCTCACCCCTCCGTTCGGGCATTGTTTTATACTAAACTATAGAATATATCTCGACACAACACTCGACCGCGTAAGCAATAGTTTCCAAGAATCACACCTGGCTAAAGACTACCATAAAATATTAGAATACACAATAGGCTGATTTTCTAATTACAAATTTTAAACACAAAGTAAACAAAATAAGTCCAAATGCCGAAAAGGTAATAAACAGCAGGTGTGAATTGTTCTTTGTTGGTCGTAACAATATTAAACACCTAATATCTGCTTTGTATATTGGCATGTTTGACACCATAATAAAACTACGTTTTAACGGTTTTAAGCGCTGTAATTTATTTGATTTTTGAGTTGTGAAGCGGTGATAAATTAGATTAGGCTCCCATAGAGTAGATAATAACCATAAACAAAATTAAAACTAAATAATTAAAACGAACAAGTTGGCGGTAGGCTAAATAAAACTTTAACAATACTCGTTGGACAAATGTCATCTTTGTTGTCCGTGACCACGGCCACTGAAAAGGGGCCGAAACGTCGGATTAACCAAAATCAAATAAATTACTGCGCTCAAAACCGTTAAAAGGTAGTTTTATTATGTATACAAGTCGCGAAAACTTAAGAAAATACATACACACCATGATCAAATAGCAGAAGTGATCAAGTAAATAGCACCACGTACGTCTATGAGAGATTAATGGAGTAGATGAAGCGCAAGTTGTTTGCCAGGATTGTCGGAAATGAAGATCAATAGTCTCTGCCTACCTCCATGGGAAACTGGCGTGATAATATGTATATATTGTTATTATGTTATGTATATATATATATATATACATAACATAACATAATAATTAATATATATATATATATATATATATATATATATATATATATATATATATATATATATATATATATATACTAATCAAAGTTTTGACCTTGGATAAGGTTTTGTAAACAACTTTCTGTTATTAACTCTAGTCTGAGTGATATTGGTATCGGCACAAAGGAACGTATTATTAAATATGTATGTAATGTGTATATGTTGGAAAATACTTTTAGTAAGAGATTGTGTTAGCTGTTCGACATTTTTTATTGAAGTAAGTTTGAATTTAAAACGTTTTCCATACATTAGTTACATTTTTGTCTATGACATTAAATGAGCTTTTACAACAGTATGGCGATCTGTCTGATTGTTTTTGAGTTTGAGTTTAAATATTGTAATTCAGCAAAGCAAATGTATTTGTTTTTGAGAAAATAAATCATGATACAAAGGATTTATACCATAAATTATTTTTTGTGAATATTTCAATACATTCTCGTTATGTCAAAACAAAGATAATATAATTTCCGACCACGTTTTTGCTAGAACCTGTACTGAATTTCAAAACATGTACGTGAGAAATGAAATTGCGGATATATTTAAATAGTAGCTGAAATATGAGCTTTTTGTTAATTTCACTCTCATCATTATAAATACGTTGTTATAAATAAATACATGTTATAACGACACTGAAGGGACTGCGCATTTTATGACGTTATAGAGAGTTGTAGTTAAATGGAGAGAAGTCTGTTATTTTAGTCTAACGTCTTTTGCGGTACCAGTAATTTTGTTGTAATTTTTTACTTATTTTATTCATATCTTGCGATATTGCATGGCCTTTGTCTTCCGTGATCACGGCCACTGAAAAGTGGCCGAAACGTCGGAATAACCAAAATCAAATAAATTACCGCGCTTAAAACCGTTAAAACGTAGTTTTATTAAGTCCATATATGTTGATGGCTGATTTTTCAACTATTAGAATAAAAATATTGAGAAAATTATTAACAACCCATCCATTAACAATCAAAAATAGTACATACTAGCTGTACCTGCGACGTTTTACGCGTAGCGTGATTTTTGCGAAACCGTAAATAATAAATAAAATGTAGCTTAAGTGATTCATTACAACATCAACTATCTGTCAATGCAATTTCAGAGATTAACCGGAACATCCAATCAGACAGACAAAAATTATTAAAAAATATATATATATATGAGTACCTTATATACTTTTATATGCATTTAGAAAAAAGCTGGGGTTGGGTTTACATATATGTCCCCGGATGATTTTAATGGTTAATGTGTTTAGGAATATATTTAAGACTTATTTATAACAACTGAAATTGGTTTTGAGTGGAAAAAATACATATTCAATTAATTATCGAAGTTTAAAATTCACGACAATGATCTGGTAATTTTGTTTTTTATACTTTTTTTGTGCACCGGAAAGTATACATTTTGGAGAGGACGTGATTTATTTAAATAGGAGACTGTATGTATCCGAAAATTTAAATATGTAAAGATTGAAACAATTGGTTAGGTTAGGTTTTGTGTAGACCAAAGCGCACGAGCCGAGCGAGCGAAGCGAGCGTGCCGCGGAAGCGGCCGGCGAGTGCCAGAACCGACTAGTAACCATTCACTATTTATCTTATATATAAGTGAAATTAACAAAAACATTAATAACTCGGGAACTATACATTTCCTCGCCATAGGAGTTGCAGAAGGGGTAAGTGTTCCTCCCCCCCTCCCCCTCCCCCATTACTTATGATTCCGGGGACATACATGTAAACCACACCCAAAAGCTGTTATTTTCACATTACAAATAGACACTTCGATTTTATTTAGCTGTATAGACTTAATTTTTAAATTCATACATTCGTCAGGCCCTTTATCTGCCTGTCTTTGTATGTCACAGTCACTTTTTCCAGATTACTCCAGACTATTTCCTGATTACTGAGAAATTTGACAAGAAGATTTAGTTAGATGTTAAAAAATCATATCCCTATATATCCGTGCAGGAACGGAGAAAGGATACAATTTCCTACGGCCGGGCGGGTTGTCGTAAGAGGCGACAAAACAACCAACAGCCAGGTGGTAGGGCATTTGCCCGACTGGATGGCTACCACCCCTGCTCTAAACTATGACGCCATAACAACCTTGAGTTGTGTTCTGGCATTAGTGACCAGGTTCCAGTCTCCGTTAAGAGAGCAGCAGCACATTTGTAGCACATTTGGTGTTGCAAATGTCCATAGGCGATGGTAACCACTTTCCATCAAGTGGGCCGTCTGCTTTTCTGCTGAACTCATGCAATAAATATATAAATCATGATCGTCTTTATGACTTTTTATTGAAGTCACTCGGCTTCTGGCTTAGCTCCTGCGCCTGGGTGCCATACACCCCCGAGTAAAAACAACTGTGTGACTAATATACATATTTTATGTATGTCATAAATCAGGATTTTGGGACAATACCACTGAATTATTAAAAAAAAAGTTCCAGTGAAAATCTGTTCGTGGTAATAGAGAAAGAATTAAAAAGCGCTACCGTTGAGTAGAACTAGGGGGCTGTTTCTTCGTGTTTATTGTGTAATAATCAATTTGGTCACGCGATGCATGTTACCACGGGTTTTCGATTTTTTTCTAATTCGTTCGAGTTTCATTCACTTCTGAATTAGAAAAAAATGTGGATTTTAGAGTAATATTTTTGCTTACATAAATTCGGTTCTGTTCTGCTGAGGGTAGTCTCAAATTTTAAAAGTAATCTTAAATTTCCTAATTCCATTTAATGTTTTTAAGTACTAATAAAAGTAATTACAGGAGAAATCGTTCATGTTTAAAGAAGCAAAATAGAAGAAATAAAACACATTTACATTTGTATATTACCTACATGTAATCTAAATATTAGATCGAATTATTTGTGACTAAGATACTTTTTAAAAGGAAAATGTTACAGGACAAAAAAAATTAGATAAAACAAATTTTAGCTTTACACTGAAACCGTAATCAATTGAAATCAATAGAATGACATGTATAATATAGCCCAAAATAATATGATAATAAACTCACAGCACTAGAAAAGTCTTTATTTCAGTTTGATCATTATTATTTCACATATCAATATTATTTACACCTATTTCAACGTCCTCTATTTTCAATCATAATTATGATTTTTGGATGCCTTTTATTAGCTACAGCATAATAAACCTGCCAATCTACAAGTACAATAATAATAATCTCTAGAGACATAAAACTATCATAACAAATCTTTTCTTTACAATTTAACAAAAAAGAGACACATAGTAAGAAAACAGTAAAAATGTGTAAGTTAAAATACGGCTTTGGAATTTAAGACACGTAGGTATACCTTCGACTCCCAAACTAGGAACAAGGCATGTTTTTTGAGGCACTCAAAGGTACCCCCCCACCTAAATAGTTAAACAAGATAATTATAGCTCTTGGATATGTAATTGTATATGCTAACGCATGTGTGTGAGTACGTACAGTGATGTGTGTGAGAAATAAAGTGATTAAGTGTGTATTATGAGTGCAGAAATTAACGAAAATTGAGTAAAGTATACTTTACTACACTTTACACAATACTATTGATACTTTACAGTAAAGTATCAATATAACCTATACTAGTACTAATTATCAGATTACAAAAGTCGAGATATAAGTTCGAGAACGAATAGTAAGATGTTTGTTAAAACTCATGGTAGTGCCTCAGCTTTATTTTGGAAAATTGGTACACTTCAAGTAATAATTTAGATTTGAACAACCAAAGGGAGACCTTTGGGTGAATAAACTATATTGAATTCGTGATAATATTAATCTATTGAAACTTTTACTTCATTGTTCACAAAATTTATACTTTTTTGAAATATTGAAGGTATAACTTTCAATATTTTGACTGGTTTTTATTGTTGATGTATAGAGGAGACAAGTTGATCGCATATTGTAGAAAGTGGTTATGGTCGCCTATGACATTTGCAACACCAATGGTGCTAGTACTACCGGCCTCGAAGGTACTACTGGCCACTAATGCCGCAACATTCAGCAGAGTTGTAAAGGCGGCCAACTATAGACCAGGAATGGTAGCCGGTAGGGGCAAGAGTATTTGTCCGTCTAGATAGACGGACAAATACTCTTGCCCCTGGATGGCAAGAATTTGTTATTTTTTTATGTTCTAGCACTTCTACATTATTGGTTAAAAACAATCGCTTACACACAGCCCTAGCCTAATTTCAATTATTTTAAATTCTGGCTGTGGTGCACTTTATAAACAGTGATTATTTTACACAGTATAATAAACACACATTAATAAATACATAATTACGAGTATATACTTTAATTTCTTACAAATTTCTTTAAATAAATGCTAAATTGCTTTGCCGACGAATCCCACGGATCTAAGATTTTATTCCAAACCATATTCCATATTAGTTCCATATTTGCGCCGATCTTCAGTTGTTGAAGCAACTTTGCCAGCACCTGTCATTGGAAGATGTGATGCCGCCAGAGTATCAACACATGTCGCGTCGCACACAAACGGCCGTCCCATCTACCAAGGAATAAGTGACATTCCATCCGGCCTCTTGCCATCGTCGCCACAAAGCCATCTGGCTCAGATGGCTGGTACGCCGACGCTGACAAGAGCTCGGCGGATGATGTCATTGAGGCTGAAATGGCGAGATGTATCTTATTAGCTTATACAATTATATTCTATTGAAACGAAATTTTTCAATCCAAATATAAATTGATTTGTTAAGTTATTTTATATAAAATATTTTTATCTAAATACTATTATATTTCGAACGCAAAACATAAAGTATGACTGACGTATTACTACTGATTTAAAGCATGCTATACCCCAAAATCATTGCCGTAAATAGGGCGGTACCACCGGTGCCCAGGCACAGGGCATAGACTTTGGAGGGCGCAAGAATGGCCAATCCAAAACTTTTTTTTTTTCTTTTTGCTCCTGATAAGTTCCTGTTGCAGCCCTAGTGCTCGATTCCAACACATACGTACTGACATGCCAGTATCATAAAAAACGTCCGTTGAATTAGACAATACAACGCGTTAATTTTTTTGGCAGAGCACGAGCGTATTTGTGTTCTAGTTCTTAAAAAAAAATGATTTTTCTTCTAAAATATTAGGTAATTGGTCCACCAACACCAAGGTCCTTGTGCGTTGTTTTATCACCCTGAATGAAATAAAGTAGGCCTATAGCATTGCTCTAGCTAGGGTACGTATAATATCTAAAACAACAAAGACGCAGTTATAGAAGGTCGCATAACGCTATCGCTATTTACGGTATTGACCAAGAGGGTTAATATATAATCATATTAAGAAGGTTCATATTCTGGGAACAATATTTCCGTAATATGTTACCGGATTACAATTTATCCGATCAAATTAAAAAGTCCTTCAAACAGACGAGGGTTTCACAGGGCTAACTGCAATCAATATTATGTTAAAAATGCAGTCGCCACGTAGCCGAAAGTAAATTCTTCCAAACGGTCAACTATAAATTATTCCGAGGGGCATTTTATAAACTACTTACATAAACGTTAGGTGAAAGAATGACTTCCAAAAGGAACTTGAGGTTTATTTAAAGGAGTAAATAAAACTGTGCGATTGTACTGTTGATTGTTTCCATATTAAGTTATTAAAAAACCTTATATTGTCATCAAGGGCGTGAGGATCAGCCTGGGAAGAAAACGCATAGATGAGATTACACTTTTTTTAAATTAAATTACTAGATACATATTGTTAAGCCTGTTTCCCATTGGGGTAGGCAGAGAAGCTGGATCTCCACCTGCTACGATCCTGACAAAAGCCCTTCTCGCTAAGTCAACTTTCAATAATCTTTTCATACATACACGCTTATTAAAACTGCTTTTTAGCTGACCTTTCTCTAAAATATCTTAAATTTAATCATGGTGAGTACATATTGGTCTACCGGCACCGACTCTACCAGTCACATTGCTGTCCTGTACTTGTCTTCGGCTGAGATTCGTAAATTGAGACTTCCCAAGACAGTTCTCTGTCGATAACAATCCCAAGAGTTTCAAGACAGCCTATTTTGGAGATTAGCCTGTGTTTATCTGATGATTTACAAAATGTATAGAGAGAGAGAGATAAAGAGAGAAAAAGATAATACTTTATTGCACACCAAAATATACAATTACAAAAACAGACCATACTTACAATATTTTATAGGCAATACAATAGGCGGCCTTATCGCTCAAAGCGATCATTACCAGGCAACCTAAATGAAGGAAATTTGAATCAGGCGATATAGTAAATACTCAAACTAATTTAAGAAATAAATATACAAATACATTCATATTATACATAGTCATATATATACAATCATACACAAGTAATTATAATAAATGTATTAGCATGATTATATTGTGTTGATAAAACATAGCTATAGCTACAAACCCACAAAATAAAAACACAAAGTTACCATACCTTTTCGATTTCCTAGTAATCGAGTAATAAACCTGGTTTTAAATCTGTGAAGAAAATAGCTAAAGCGGCAACAATGTGCCCCGCAGCCAAGAACTGGCCGGATGTAGATTACGTGGCACCGGAACTGCTGAATGTACGGCACATTGTTAATAAGAGGGCGGGGGAGGTACTTCCGGTTGGTTTGCTCCAAGTCCACCTACGATTTGTCACCTGATTTTACCTGTGTCGATCAGTAAGTAAAATTTGACCAATAACATAATGTTTCTTTTGTCATAAAGTATACACATTATCTATGTGTATATAAATAGTAACTTTTAGAGTTAATTTATTGAGAATCGATTTTTATATGAGGCTGGTTTGGACATTTTATGAAGAGTTAAATATAAACTAGTAGTCACCCGTGGTCAAAATTATAAACTTGAACATTATTAAAGTTCTAGTGTCAAAGACTTCTATGTCATGTGACGTAATTTGTGGATGACCCCTAAGATCTAAAATAATATCCATCAGTATAAGATACAGTGTTTTTTTTATATAAGAAACTCTAGTAACTGCTTTCATGAATGTGACCAGCTGTGACGAGGACGGGGGAGGAGTCAAAAATCATGAAATTTATGTGACGTAATTTGTGGATGGCCTTTAAGATCTAAAATAATATCCATCATACTGATACAGTAGATACAATGTTTTGAAATTGTAAGGTTTTGTAACCGTCCTTATTTGGCTGCGTTGCAAATTTAAAGACAATCATAATGAAGGAGTTAACTCTAGTGCGTTGAAGCTAGAATCCTTATTTTTAAAACCATCAAACAGGTAGACCGCCAAGTAATGAAATCTAGTTGTTTATTGAATTTGTGTACGATCATTGGTGGTATCGATACAGCCAGGCAGCGCTCGTGTCACCGCCCCAGTCTCTCGCGGCATTTTTCGGCGGAGATAATTAAACATTTAATAAATCAGAATAATATAGTCCGTGCCGGTAGACCGACACGTACTCACCATGGTCAAATTGAAGATATTTCAAAGATAGTTCAGCTAAAAAGCAGTTTAAATAAGCGTAGTATGAAAAGATTAATGAAATTTGATGAAGCAAAAAGTGTTTGTCAGGGTTGTAGCCAGTGGAGATCCGTCGTCTCTGCCTACCCCAATGGGAAACAGGCGTGACAATATGTATGTATGTAAGCGCAACCCAATATATAGTTTACGATAAAATAATATTTTTGAATCATAATCCCAGGCTCTTAATCAGGAACCGGAATAAAACAAAATGGGAAGATGGGAAGGCCGCTCGTCTGGGACACGACATGTGTTGACACTCTGGCGGCATCTCATCTTCCAGTGACTAAGTCCGGGGCTGTCAACGCTGCTTCAACAGCTGAAGATCTCAAACAGCTCAAATATGGAATCCT
The DNA here is from genome assembly GCA_949752895.1 of Dendrolimus pini. Taxonomy (NCBI): domain Eukaryota; kingdom Metazoa; phylum Arthropoda; class Insecta; order Lepidoptera; family Lasiocampidae; genus Dendrolimus; species Dendrolimus pini. The sequence goes on along the minus strand of OX457132.1, from coordinate 3,928,042 downwards.
AGGATGGGGTTACATATTGATGCCGTTTGGAGTTGAAACTTTAGATCCGTGGGGTCCATCAGCAAATGGTTTCTTTAAAGAAATTTGTAAGAAACCCTTTGATACCACCCATGATCAGAAGGCTGGTTCGTATTTCGCGCAACGAATCAGCATTGCAATACAGCGTGGCAATGCAGCCAGTCTTCTGGGTACGCTTCCCTCTGCCAGCGATTTGTTACATTCTTTATATTAATTTATTTATAATTTAGTTTATTTTGAAGTATTTAGTTATTCCATATATACCTCATTTTCTAAACAAAATTACAATTAAATATGACATTTACCATTAAACAGAAGAAACAGTTTATGAATAAAATGTTGGTTCATAGATATACGTTAATGACATTGTATGGCGTACCTTTGTATCGGAATGTTTGGCAATACAACATTCTGAACGGATCAAGTCGTAAAAGAGAACGTGTCCAATTCCGTAAAGGCTTTTAAACGCCACTACGGAACACCCTGTACATTTTAAGTCGGACAATAGAGTGTAATTCTGCGGTATATTCGCTTCAGTGATTTAGCATAAAGTCTAAAGGTGACAGCAAAGTGATGGAAAGAGAGGATTTATTTTAGAAGAATTCATGACAATAAACTATGTTTTTACAGTTTTAAGCGCGGTAATTTATTTGATTTTAATTGTTCCCACGTTTCGGCCACTTTTCAGTAGCCGTGATCACGGAAGACAAGGATGTCAAGTGTCAATTGACTAGAAGCGGCGCAAGAAACTCGTCTTCTCTTCAATCCACAACATTTTGCGAAGCGGTGGTAAATTACATTAGGCTCCTATAGAGTAAAGAATAACCATAAACAGAATTAGAACTAAATAATTAAAATGAAAAATTTGGCGTAGGCTAAATCAAACTTTAACAATACTCATTTACACACACACACATCTTTGTCTTCCGTGATCACGGCTACGGAAAAGTGGCCGAAACGTCGAAATAAAAAAAAGAAAAAATTACCACGCTTAAAACCGGTAAAACGTTTTATTATATATAGTAGTCACGAAAACTTAAGAAAATATTATAATTAATGATGTTATAACAAAAAAATTGTTACCATCGTAATAATGATATACTCGTACTAAGAGATAAGATAAACAGTAGATGAGTCACCTCTATGACACCCTCGAAAGTAGGTGGTAGAAAATGCACTTGATATTATTATATATTATATGGAAATATTTAATAAATGATGTCTTGTATTTACCGCGGTAAGACACATTGTGACTTTGAATTGAAGGTACTTTTGTATATTTTAAAATATCTACACTTAATTTATTGAATAAGTAATGTGTTGTACCTTAATAAAAACAAGGTCGTATTTATATGGTATTATTTATATTGTTAGGTAATTGCTAAATCAAATGCGCCGCTGCTCTCTTAAGGGAGACTGCAACCTGGTCACTAATGCCGGAACACAACACAAGGTTGTTATGGCGGCATACTCTAGATCAGGGGTGGTCGCCATCCAGTCGAGCAAAGACCCTACCACCTGGCTGTGGGTTGTTTTGTCACCTCTTACGACAGGCCGCCCGGCCACAGAAAATTGTATTCTTTCTCCGTTCCTGCACGGATAAAATGTTGTTGTACAATATTGTAAAAAGCTGACTTGAGATTGGCTCTAAGACTTACACTCAGACTTACTCGTTTCCATTCCGCATAACACTTGTCACCATAAACAAACCCGCCGCGGAGGTGAACCAACAAAAACCGCAGGAGCGGCCGTAAACTTTGATTAGATTTTGTAACGCCCTACAGTCCTACATTAGAATGCGTGAATTGAGCTCTCATGTAATTGAATTTTTCACGTCACCGAGATTTTCGTCTATCTCCAGATTACGGTATTACCTACAGTGAAATATAAATGCGAGAGAAGGCTTCAGATTCACCTTGAACCCTGCTTTAATATTATGCACAATTTTCGACAGAGCGGATAAAATATAATCTACAATTTTGTGTATGGAATACGCGCGTATTATGCGATTTTGGGTATACATAATATAATGAATATTAAGCTGTAGATAAGTAGATTGTATAGTAGAATTTAAAATATACTTTTTACTTTACTTTCAATAAGTACTTTTATGTACACAACCCTGCCTCTTGTCTCCCACTCTCACTAGACCCATAGGTTTGCTGGAACAAAGCTCTTTTAGGGTGAAGCCCGCCTTTGTACATCACCACTATTTTGTAGTTTTATTTATAACTATTTTGTGTACAATAAAGAATAAAGAAAATTGTTTCAAACAATATACTTTCAAGTAGTGTTTGAGATATTGTGTGTTTTAGATTCAATGCATTTTTATGGTTCTATTAATTCTATAATTTTGGATTGAATTGTTTTCTATGGTTTTTTTTTATATTGAATAGTTTCGCGTTTGACCGACATCGCGCCTTATGTCAGACGGAAATGCAATCTAAGGAGGAACACGCTTACCTAGAAGATACATATTCATACGAGACTTTAAGACACCTAGATTGTATTCTTCAGGAAAAACAGACGACGGTAAAGAGTTCCAATCTTCAGCGGTGCGTATGATTAATGTGGAAGCATAGCGTTTCGTCCGCTTCGTTGATATTTCCACGATATATCGGTGGCGGGAGTGCATACGTCTGCTTGTCCGGTGGTAAAATAATGAGGGAGGAACCAATTCATGTAACTCCGTGGCACACTCCTCGAAGTATATCCTATAGAATATCGACAAACTAGCAACTTTGACTCGATGATTTTGGCTCTGAAGCCTCTCGTAATAGTCAGTTATTGCCTATCAGTTTCCTAGCTCCTTTCGCTATTAGCTCGAGTGTCTCTAACTGGTATGTTTCTATAGGTTCTATAAATTTTGACTGAATGCCTTGTAATGGTTCTATTCATTCTATAATTTTAGATTGAATGCCTTTTATGGTTCTATAGATTCTATAATTTTAGATTGAATGCTTTTTATGTTCATATATGAACATAATTATGAGACTTTTTCACTTCTACATAACCCTTCATTGGGGTCGGACTACCAAACATTAATCAAATTTTAATGCAAACATTTAAAGATTTCATAAGAGTGGCTATGAAATGAAACTAGCATCGATCATATTGTAAGATGCGGCTTACAGAAGTGGCGTGATCCCCATACAGTAGGTATTATGTATTGGAATAATAAATGTACACAGAACGGCACAAACTGTCGAGCGTAAACTTTGCCCATCCTTGAGGGTTCGAAGTTTGAGAGACATCTGGATGTTTTCAGTATTGCCAACTCTCATCAGAGAAGGAAGGTGTACTTCGAAGAAAAGCTCTAATCACACAGTAAGAACATATTGTTACGAGTTGCGAGACTCGAATTAATATGCCGTTGATATTATTACAAAGTTTATTAGCACTATACAAACACGTATAACACAGGTACAAATATAACCGAACACAACAAGTGCAAACGTAATGCAGAAGATCGTAATTCCATGAAAACGTGCAAAGTCCGCCACTAAAAGTTCCCCGATTGTAGTACACGTCTTGCTTTGCTCTTGGTTATCGCTCGACTTGCTCCCCCCTCCATCAGGTCATCGTTTTATACCGCGCAACTGCAATGTCTCCGTATCTAAGTAAACTTAATCCGACACACCTGGCTAATGACCGCCATAAGAGAAAACAATACAACAATGGGCGGTTTGCCAATAACAAACAAACAAATATTTGTTATTGGCGGTTTGCCAACGTTTTGACGTTTTGACGTTTTGAGTGCATTTTTTCTAACTAGAGATTGCAATACCAAAGTCGCGTCCGAGACGATCGCCATTTTAAGATGTCTCGGTTTACTGACATATTCGTTAGTATGACTAGCTCTTAACTTGCCGCTATTCGGCCAATGATTCTTTAAGATTTAAATAGTCAATACTGTTGACTATTCATACCATAAATATTTCTTAGACTACTTTTATCCGCCCATATCAAAAGAACTGGACTTTCAAGTCTAGAAATATATTTAAGACGTGCAAATAATGTAAATAAAGCGTCACAATTTCTATACTATATAATATTATGATAAAACGTCAACATATTGACTGTAATGTATGTTATATTTCTCTCTTTCCGCTCATACGTCAAATTACAGGTGAAACAAATAGCACTATAGAGCTATAAACGCCACAAATATTTATTTATAAGACCCTTTCGGGCATGACGTGAATATCTAAGACATATTTTAGACAAAGAAACCAAACAGTTTTATGAGACATTTATCAAGAAAAAGGTAATATTGAACGCGGAGTCTGGGGTCTAACGTGAATAAAATAGATATTCTGAAACAGACTTGATATTATTATTTATTAATGGAGATAAAGTATTAAAGAGTGTAAAAAAACTTTATGATATTTTCGTGGTGTTTTTTTTCCTATACTGAAGTATAGGAAGAAAGTATATTTATATATTTAAATATATAAGGCCAAATTCACACTGTGATGCTGTTCACGGACCAATCTCTTTCCGGTCTTGATCCGATGAAATGGTTTTTTTTTCTTTTTGTCAGAAATACGGAGATGATAGTCATTATAAATAAATTCTTGGTATATATTTAGCTTTATAAGGCATACATTTTTTTTTACTTAATATAACTAATATAATTAACACGAATATTGCTCAAAGTAATTAAAAATTAACTTATTTTGCTTAATACATGTAAATCAAAGGTTATTTTCAGCAAGGTGATAGATTTTTAGTATGCAAAATTGAAAAAAAAATCACTTTTAAATTAAATTTGATTCCTGAACGACTTCTAAACTTAATTGATTTCTAAACGACGAGACGAACATCAAATGTTTGACAGGTAGGAGTAGTTTCTAAGGAAAACGAAATTGTTGGTTTTACTATATTCCAATCATTTTTTTTCATTATTATTCACCTTTTAAACCTTCTCTGGACTTCCACAAATAATTCACAACCAAAATTAGCCAAATCAGTCCAGCCGTTCACGAGTTTTAGCAACACTAACGAACAGCAATTATTTTTATATATAAAATTTTAAAAAAATCTTCTTTCTTTCTCAACATGGCTCTCTCACGTTCTTCTTCATAACATGAATTATATTTTTTTGTGACCAACATATTTCAAGGCAACGAAGAACTATGGAATAACCGAAATGGTTTCTAGTTGGGGGAACTAAAAGTATGAAGGTACACTTTCCTATTATGAAGTTTTGCGAAGCCATCTCGCCAAAAGGGATTAAAGTTTTATCATAACCCCACAAGGGCATTGTAGGTACTACCATTGAATTTGTTGGATGATATTCAGATATATTCGGAGTGAAAGTTATTTGTTATCTCCATAGTTTTTGTGAGAATGGTAATGAATTCGAGGGAGAAATATGATAGATAGATAACACTTTATTGCTCACGAAATATACAATTTCAAAATACAAAATTACAATAATTATTGTCATGGTAGAGAGAATAGGCGGCCTTATCACTGAAAGCAATCTCTTCCAGGCAACCTAACTTAAGGAATAATTTAACCTAATCTGGCGATGTAGGTGGTGCAGATCATTAAATATATCATAAATAAACATACTTAAACTACATAATTTATAAATTAAATACACATACTTAAACTACTTTATAAATTAAATACATACATACATATAAATATATTAAATAGTCTATAATATAAGAATAAGGTATAATTACTTAAGGAAAAGTAGTGTTTTCTGGGTGCGTTCTTAAATGTAGGCGATGTTTTGGCCCCTCTGACAGTAAGAAGCAGCGCATTCCAAAGTTTGACAGCCTGCCCTGTAAAGAGTTATCATAAAAGGATGAAGTGTGTGCAGGTGTAGTGAGTTTACGATACGTATGAGTGCGCAAATTGTGGGAAGTAGAAAGGCGAAGGAATTCAAAACGGTCCTTAAGAAATATGATGATTGGAATTCATAAAAGTAGTCAGAAATATATATAAAGTATACATAATAAAACTACGTTTTAACGGTTTTAGGCGCGGTAAAGTAATAGATAGATTAGACTTGATTGATGATTTCTTTTCTTTTATTTTTTCCTTTCACCCATTTTAATATAATATAAAATTATTAGAGCTAGGCATGTTTGCTGAAGAGTTTCTTGCGCCGCTTCTTCTCTTCAAACCAAAACATGTGGCGAAGCGGTGGTAAATTATATTAGGCTCCCATAGAGTAAATAATAACCAATAAACAAAATTAAATAATGAAAACAAACAAGTTGGCGGTAGGCTAAATAAAATTTTAACATTACTCATAGACACTGGACATCTTTGTCTTCCGTGATAATGGCGTGATAATAAAAATCTAACAAATGACTGAGCTTAAACCCGTTAAAACGTAGTTTTATTTAATTTATATTACCAAAAACTATACATATATATATTTGATAGGTTTCAATAGTACTATAACATATTTATTATTATTTATCTCATGCTATTACCTATTTATACAGTCCGACAATGTTGTTATATTAAATGACGAACCGCGTTGGTCTATTTGCATTTCGCACCGTGTCAATCGTAACGGAATACGGAAAATGGACAGCGCCTATTCGAATATTTGAATAGGCTTTTACCCCAATTTACTTTACCAAAAGCTATACATACTAAATAATAAAATGATTGAGGCATTTTATTTTGTTTCGCTGATATAGTTTTATGGAAGGTTCTTTCTTTGTATCTATATCTGATATTATTTGTATGTTTGTTACATTTATCAGTCGATTGCGGAGCGATTTGTTTTGTTATTTGGAAGAGTATACTTTTGAGGTGGTCCTATTATCACCAAGTTAGAACCTAATAGGTAGATCCACGGGAAATTGGGAGCAACCCTGGAATATTATTAGCACGTATACTTTGTTTCATATTGTTACGATCTATAGGAATAGTATTAAAATGCCGTTGGAATTATTATAGAATTTATTAGAACTATACAAACACGTACAACCTAAGTATAAATATAACTAGACAATACTAGTACAACTGCACGATTCAATAATACGCGCAAAGTCTGTCACTATATCGCTCGTCGAATCTACGCTTTGTTCATATCGTAATTCTCGCTTGACTTCCTCAAATTCGGGCATCGTTTTATACTAAATTGTATACAATAAAGGACCGCGTTGACTGAAGTTTCTGAGAAAATTTAATTTGCACACCTGGTTAATTATTCCAGCGAATGGCCAACGAAGTTGAAAACAATAACAATAGGCTATTGTCTAATTGCAAATTTTAAACACAAAGTAAACAAAATAATTCCAAGTGCGGGAAGGGTACTAAACCAGGTGCGCATTTCTTTGTCGGTATGTAACAATATATTTTATTTTCTAATCATATTCTAGTATTTGCGTAGCTAAAAAAATAGAAAATTAAAACTAACAAAAGCGAATTCAAAAATATTCTTTAAAAAAGTCGAATAGAAAAGAAACTGACTTCGAGAGTAACAGCAAAAAATTGCCAAAAATATAAGTTATGTTTTACTTCGCACGGACTTTAATGATGTTTTTGTAGTTTAAAAAAGTCTAACTCCTCTTAAACAAGCTGACTTTTATAAGATCAATCAGTTTAATATTCCAGTACAGATATCTGCTCTTAAATTCTCAACGATTGTAGGTACAGGTGTCAGAACTCCATAACAACTAATCCGGTGAGTCGTGAACTTTGATTAGGTAGCGTCCTGTCTCCCTACATTAGAATGCAGTGAATGGATACCCGTGTAATTGAATTTTTCCAAGTAATCGAACATAGTTTTTATGGTTCCGTTGATATTTTGACAAAACTCCTCAGGAAATTGTAATGTCCATTCGCTGAGTCATGTTTGCCTCGTATATTTTTTGGCATAAATAACTGAATTTATATCTATTTATACTAAACTATTTATACCTATTTATACTATACTATTCATACCTATTTATACTGTATCAATTGTTAAGAGTGCGGGACTCTAATTAAAATGCCGTTGGAATTACTATAGAATTTATTAGAACACTTCACGTATAACATAGTTACAAATATAACTGGACACAACCAGTACAAACTGCACGATTCAATAACACGCGTAAAGTCCGTCACTATATAGCTTATCGAATGTACACGTCTTGTTCGTTTCTTAATCGTCGCTTGACTCACTTACAATCTCCAGTTGGAGTTGGTTTCCCGGGACATACGTGTCAGAGATTTTATGACAAAGAATTTGATCATTGAAAATATTACCTCGGAATTTGATTGTTTTTTCAACAGGCACATTTTAAAGCACTCCCAACAAAATTTCCGCCTGATTCCCAGGATATAAAGTACCGCAGATTTTAAGTCCGGTAATTTGTTATTGATCAGTGAAAACCGCATCGAAATTGGTTAGTCCTTACATGAATCCTTAGCAAGCACAAAACACAAAAAACAATACTTTTACAGTTGTATAATATTATAGATGAATAAAATTGATGTGTTAGAAAATAATTTAACTTGATATTATGTACTAGCTGCGCTCGCGGTTTCAACCGTGTAGTGATGGAAAATCTTTATATTTTGGATAATTCACACTTTATCTTTATAAATTATGGCCTACTTGTTATTCTGATGTGTAAGCTATATTACTTTAAAATTTCATCAAAATCCATTCTGTAGTTTTTGCGTGAAAGGGTAACAAACATACATCCATACATACATTCTTATAAATTTTCGCGTTTATAATATTTATATGGGTTATGGGATGGGTTAATAAGATTCGTGACCACTCTTACTCTTTTCACCATATCCCAATAATCATAATAGCCGATAGTCTGAACCCTTGGCCCCACTGCCGGCGTAGATCAGTTTTTTATATTTATTTTATAAATAAATGTAAGTATATATTTTATAAGATATTTATAAAAAAAGTAAAAGATTTGGATAATAAAACATATATGATAATAATAATCGGCAGACAAACACACACATTGTATATCCTCAAATTAAGCAAGTTACGCTTGTGTTATGGGTAATATACAACGGACCACTCTGGGGCCGATCCCAGACAGATCCCAGACCATGGTAAATAACGGAAAAAATATGTTTCCGAAATTTACTATACCAGGAATCGAACTCGGAGCCTCTGCGTTGCAGTGAGGTAGGCCGGCAAAGGCTTAGGGGTCGCCACTATGCTAATATGTCTTTTCCTTCCACAGTCCTCTATTCTGACATACATCTTCTGTCACACCACAAATCATCATATCGTCCTTAACACAACCAATCCATCTTTTTTTGGTCTACATTTAAATTTGTACCCATCCATCTTGTAGTTTAACATTCTTTTTAACCGACTTCGTAAAAAGGAGGAGGTTCTCAATTCGCCGGGATCTTTTTTTTTTTTTTTTTTTTTTGCTTTTTTTTATGTATGTTCGCCGATAACTCCGTGATTTATGATCCGATTTACGTGATTCTTTTTTTGTTCGACGCGGAATAGCTTCCAATTGGTCCCCTGAAAATTTTACATAGTTTGGCCCAGTAGTTTTCATTTTATGAACATTTTTCATGGAAATAATTTTCACTCCGTTCCATATGTTCGCCGATAACTCCGTGATTTATGATCCGATTTACGTGATTCTTTTTTTGTTCGACGCGGTATAGCTGCCATGTGGTCCCCTAAAAATTTGACATAGTTTGGCCCAGTAGTTTTAATTTTACGATCATTTTTTTGTTCCCGCTTCTTGGGACCTATATTTTTTAAGAAGCGCGGCACCATTCGTGGGTCCACCCATACATAGCTAGACACTAAAAAGTAACAAATAAAATTTAAAAACTTCGTTTAAAAAAACCGACTTCAAAAACTAAAAAACTAAAATGTATAAAATAACTTATTTCTTAAGCTATTATTATTAATATATATTATCTAAAACATCTTGAAGTCGGTGCAAAGTAAAACATAAAAATTACTATATTTTGAAAATTACTAAGCACCGACTTTAAGATGTTTTAGATAATATATATTAATAATAATAGCTTAAGAAATAAGTTATTTTATACATTTTAGTTTTTTAGTTTTTGAAGTCGGTTTTTTTAAACGAAGTTTTTAAATTTTATTACAAGCTTTTATTTAACTTGCAATGGATGTATGTATGTTAGTTCGGGTGGAATCTTGCAAGTTAAATTTGACCATCGTCTAGGTTTCCGATTGAGCTGAAATTTTGCACGCATATGTATGTCGCGTGACAATGCAATAATATGATACCATGGAGCTGATCTGATGATGGACTCGGAAGGTGGCCATCAGAACTCATGTAATAAACAAGATAGACCCGTCGTGTTGTGGCTAATTTTACTTGTCTTGGCTAGCACTTTGCTGCTACATGATATACAGGATCTCAAAAGCTTGAATTTAAAAACCGTTTTAAAAAACAAGTTATTGTCACGTGACTTTCATCCCTCTTCATATGCTCATACCAATCTAATCTTCTTCCTTCTTAATTTTTCAGTCACGGGTGCAACTTTCAAAGATAAGGGATCTGTACTCATTTTTTTATATTAAGTATTCGTAGCCATGGTACAGAAATAAGTAAGAAATAAAGCAAGGTATAAAAGTTTGAATTAAACGTATTACGGATAAAAATATTAGAAATTTGTTGATACGGAACTTTCTTTAATATCTAAAACAATCCAATTATTTTTTCAATACAGCACCTTTCCATAACAGGGGCGGCCTTTGAAATACAAGAAAGTTTAATCATTTTTTTCAACCGTGAATTCATTCCCTTTTTGTATGTTTACTGTTTATAAGGGAGCCTTGGCAATTTGTTTAAATGGACCCTTTCCATCATAATAAATAAAACTACGTTTCAACGGTTTTCAGCGCGGTATATTATTTGATTTTTATTCCGACGTGTCGGCCACTTTTTAGTAGCCGTGATTACGGAAGGCAAAGATGGTATCATTCATGTCAATCAATGTCATCAATCAGCGCTATGTCGGGTTTTTTTTTATTTCGATGCAGCGCAATGTTGAACTGTCAACCTCGTTGACTAAAAAACTCGGCGTACAAGCCTTATTTATTTATTACATATATTTTTGTGTTTTGTGAATCAGTTCAGTTTTGTGTAAATTTATTGTGAATATAAATATTTTTCTTTCTTTCTTCTTCTTTCATGATTCATTTTTAACCAACTTCACAAAAGGAGGAGGTTCTCAATTCCTCGGAATCTTTCTTTTTATGTATGTTCACCGATTACTCCGAGATTTATGATCCGATTTATGTGATTCTTTTTTGTTCGACGCGGAATAGCTGCCATTTGGTACTCTAAAACTAAAAAGTATGAAATAATTTATTTCTAAAGCTATTTTTAATTGTAACATCTTATTTTTAATATATATTATCTAATAAATCTTGAAGATGGTGCAAAGTAAAAAAAAACTATATTTTGAAAATTACTAAGCACCGACTTTAAGATGTTTAAGATAATATATATTAAAAATAAGATACTATAATTTAAAATAGCTTTAGAAATAAATTATTTTATACTTTTTAGTTTAAGAAGTCGGTTTATATAAAAACATAGCTAGGTTTTTATATATCACGAGTAACTTAGGTAAACCTTCCTTGAAAAAATCTGTAACTGATGGTGAAAACCGCCTAAAAATCTATTACGTGGTTAAGGAGGAGTTAGCTGATATACAGACAGTCGTAGGAAGAGATTGTTTTATACTATGTAAAGAAGTAAATTACAATTCTCTTGTTATATGTTTATTACAAAGCAAGGCAGCTTTACTCGGCCTTAACTACCCGCAACTCATGCTTCCCAAACCATTGGTCCTTAATAATATTATATATTCACATATTTCTGCTAATCCCTCAGAAAATCCGCTTACACGACAAAATCTTACTGACATAACGAAGGAAAGCCCTTCTGTGTGTTCGGTGTCTTGGTTCTAGGGTAATATTGCTACATGGCAAGATTAGGTCGAAATCAACGGTTCAGTGTATGTACAGACATATGTACAAATTTCGGTATGTTGTAAGCTGATGCGAGGGAAACGATGCTTGTCTTTCAGACATTTAAAGAGAATATTTACATACATTTATATTATTCAGATGTCTGGTTTTCCCAATAACTACAAGTCCCGCGTAATCTCTAGGTAAATGTATTCACCTTAGATCATATCTTCGGCCAGTATCAGACAAGATTATTGCCAAATGCGAACCTATACTTTTTATATTCTTGTTACGAGTTACGCAGGACTCGAATTAAAATGCCATTGGAATTACTATAGAATTTATTAGAACTGTACAAACACGTATAAACTGGGTACAACCAGTACAAACTGCACGATCCAATAACACGCGCAAAGTCCGTCACTATATCGCTTATCGAATGTACTACACAGGTCTTGCTAGTATCGTAATCCTGGCTTGACTGCCTCGCTCCTCCGTTCGGGCATTGTTTTATAGTAAACTGTATAATACAACAATCGGCTGCGTGGGCTGAGTTCTTCCAAGAAAAACTAATTTGCACACCTGGTTAATTATTCCTGCGAATGGCCAGCAAACTCGAAAACAACAACAATAGGCTAATGCAAATTCCAAATTTCAAACAAAGTAAACAAAAGAATTCCAAATGCGGGAAGGGTAATAAACCAGGTGCGCATTTCTTTGTCGGTATGTAACACTATATTATGCTATACCTACAGCACAAAACTATAAATTACAAAATTAAAAGTTTAAAACAACGAAAATTGTTAATAAAAAAATGAAAAATAAACATTTCCTAATTTTTAGAACGGGGTTCTATTCTAAAGCCTTTCAAGAACTGCTCCAAGAAAGGAAAAAATCTTAAATTTATAGTTTAACAATTATCACATTTGCAATGTTCATGTTCAAGCAAAAAAAAAATATTTATTAACTATTGAATAAGTAAATGAAAAATTGTTATAAAAAAAAATTTCAAGCAGATTATTGTTCATTCATCTATTCAGTTAGTGCCTGAATTTTTTCAATTTTTTATTTTCATATTTAGTATGTTTAAATAATATTTATTAATTAAAGGGCCGATGTGGGTATGGCTTGCGTAAGCCAGAGTACCCGTTTTCGGCCGTATTTTCATCCCTCTGGGAAAATTATAAATATTGATCTTACAGTTTCGGGAGTCAAGACTTTTTTAGGAAATTTCCACCTCTTTTCGAATCTTTTTTCAAATTTGAAAAATCTTTATTTTTTTTGAGATATTTGCAAAAAACTAAACCCCCCTTTTTTTAGTTAATTGTTAATAACTTTACAATTTTTGCAAGCGGAACTTAATTTTTTTCAAAAATCATCTAGATGCCATTCCGAATCGAATGACACCTCATTTATAATTTTCGGAGACTGCTGAAAAAAGTTGGTCCAAGAGGCACTTGTTTACTAGTCTAATATTGAACAAAATAAAAAAGAAAATGTCACCACAATAATTCCTGATAAAATACAGATTAAAAAAGGAAAGTATAAGTATAGTATTGTACGACGAACTTAAATTATTTTTACCATGATATTATAAAAGTAAACTGAACATAATTATTACCTATCTGATCTACAATTATTATTTAGGCTAATTTTATAATAAAACTGACAGATTTGCTGAAAATCGCGATAAACCCGTTTTTGTGACCTTTGACCCCCCTTTTTACCAGTTATCGGGATCGATGAGGACTTTTAAGATTTCATTTATAATGGTGTTTTGAACAATCCTATCAATTTTCAGCTGGATGCGAATTAATGTACCCTCGGATGTCTAAATTGATCGGACTAGCAGATCATTTGAGAGTTTATTATAAAATCTGTCATCTACTCCCTCAATACTTACTCAGGTGACCGACCATACGAGCCCCTTTTATTAATGCTGAGAATTACCTAAGTTGCATTTGTGTATATAGTTACGGGGAAGACAAAAATGCTGGCCCTGTAGTGCAGTGTTGAAAATTTACGAACAATTAATTTAACTGCCGCCACGTCTACCTAGTACATTTCTAGACTTGTGAGTGAGATTTTAAATAAATCAGGCAAGTGCTTGGCAGTTCATGAACTCATTTGATGATAAGAGCTGAGGGTTCAAACGTTTAGGACTTTGGAAGTAGTGTCACCAATTGACAGAAATAAGAAAGTCATCTCTTCATACAAGTAATGTCAAAATTCAACCAATAGTATGACAAGTGAATGAATAGTAAGATCTACAAACAGAGTTATGAGTTTTTTAAGATCTGGTACACTGAACAAAAAATCAACCCCCAGTTATACAACATTATTTAGCGGAATATATATAACGTATTCCTAAAGCCGGGTACTCACTTATCGTGGCGGTATCACTGCGAACACAAAGGCGGCTCGCAGTGTGCTCGTGGACGGCAACACGACCGCTTGTTTAGTGAGTACGCGATCTTCACACCAACTTACATATATCATGGAGTGGACTGAAGAAAAAATGTTAAATCTAATTGAGGTTTACCAGGACTCTAAAGATAAAAATTATTATAAAAAACATCTAAAAGTGGATGCTTGGGAAATATTGGACAAGCTATGGGTACGTCGGGCGAAAACTGTAAAAGTAAGATGATCACTTTATTATCTTGCTACAGGAGAGAAAATGAAAATAAAAAAGTCGCGAGCACTGCGGATCCGGCAGCTCGTAGGTAGATAAGCGGTGGACCGTGTACGAGCCGTACCCACTTGCAGGTTGATACAGTATCTGATACGTTACATGCAACACTGCTAAGTGGGTACCCAGCTTTATAAAATTTATCTTCAACTATAAATCCAATGGTTTCTAGGAACAATAACTGCGACATACAAAGACAGAAACCATAAAAATGTAAACAAAATAATTTACAAAAGAAACAGTATATTATACAAACAATACTAGGAAAATAAAAATATGTTGGTAATAAATAACAAAATATACTTTGGCACGTCTTTATAAAAAAAATATTAGAACAAATTATTTTTGTAACTTAGAGTACCAGGGAACCAAAACAAACCCGACGTTCACTAGATTTTAATCAAAGTAACCGAACGACCCCTCACGCGAGGTTCTCCTTTGTCATTGCTAGCAATTATCATGTCGATCCGAAGCCGATTGGCCTTATGTACCTGTAATTTAGGTCTATTCAATTCTATTATCGAATTTAAATCGATTTACACCTTGTTGATTGTACTTTGGATTGTTGGTAATCTTTGTTTACTTCAAAACCTTTATATTGTTACGAGTCGATAATTCCGTAAGAATTACTATAGAGTTTATTAGAACTAATTCAAATTCAAATTCAAATTCAAATTCAAAAGTTTTTTTTCAAATTCAAAAGTTTTTATTCAAAATAAGTTCCACTGGAGAACACTTTTTGAAGGTCATACATATAGGTTAAAATTTAATTTTACTTCCTAGTCTATGTACACCGCTTCGCAACGTGTTATTGCTGTTAAGGAGAAGAAGCGGCAAGAAACTCCCCAGCAACACGTCTAGCTAAAAAAAAAATTTCTTTATATTTGTTGTTCTATTTTTTATATTTAAGTACTTTTTTTAAAAAAGATTTTATACAGAATTATGTTACAGAATAACTTTTGAAGAATTAATGGAGTTGTAGCAAACAGTGCATATTCAATAAGACAAAAGCGCAATAAAAGGATAGAAAATAATTATAGTTATAAATATAAAGACGTAACGTATTTTTTTTTTTTTGCAACATATCTCCATATATTCCTTACAAGTACGGCAAGATAAAAACGTTATACTCGTACAAAACACAGTATAAGAGGTTGGAGCGAGCTGTTATGTAAATGAAGTTTTGTCATTTAAATATTCTTCAATAGTGTAGTATCCCTTTTTAAGCAAGATACTTTTTATTTTAAATTTGAATTTAGTGAAGGGCAGATCTAACATTTCACTCGGAATCTTATTGAAGAAGCGTATACCAACCCCCTATACGCCCCCTATACTATACGAACACGTATTGTTATACATGTTCGTGTGTTCGTCAAGTACAAATATAACCGAATACAATAAATCCAAACGTAATGCAGAAGGTCGTAATTCAATAAAACGCGCAAATTCTGTCACTTATTAGATTTCTGATTGTAGTACACAAGTCTCGCTTCGATTGTGGTTCTAGCTCGACTGTATCCCCCCTCCGTCAGGTCATTGTTTTATACTTCACGAATGCAATATGTCCGCCCGGCAACTTTAAAATCCCTAACACCTGGCTAATGATTACAATACAACAATAGGCCGTATGACAATAAGTAAACAAAAGACAATGATCATAAAAGAATGTCAATGTTATTAGTTCAAATGCCGACGGGTAATAAATGTGCTTTGTTTCAGATATGCAGGTGGATTTTGTTTTTGTCGGAACCTGAGTTGTAACAATATATTACTTTTTACTTGTATATTTCAAACAGTTATTCAAATTCCGTTTTTTTATTTAAACTAACTTCCATTGCAGAAGATTCTAGCACGTTATACAATAGGTACAGTCGCGGTGTGAAAGATTCGTCACCTTAAAGCCGACTTTTGCTTTCACGAGTACAAGAAACAGTCCTGCCAAAAAAAAAAAAAAAAAAATATTGCAGGAGTTCATCAGACAGACAGACGGCCCACTTGATGGAAAGCGGTTACCATCGCCTATGAACATTTTAACAAATGTTACGTTTACAAAATATAGAAACGTGAAAAAAGAAAACTGGAGTGTTGACAATGACGTACACTGAGATAAATAATAAGAAACAAAGAGGATATAGTCACTACGCTTAGAAATAAATACTAAAACCAAGTGTTTTTACATCTTTAAACAATCTTAATTGACAAGATAGAAAATCAAACAACTTTGATCTAAGTAATCCTAAACTTTATTGTCAAACAGTAAAACATGTTTTTGTGGACTAATTTGTTCTGTGATTTAATTTGAAAAGGTAACATGCTCGCAGAACGTTAAATGAATCAATTTGAAAATTGGCGAACCTTTTCAAACCACGACCGTAAAAGTTAAAAATTAAGTCAAGTTTATACCCTATTTTATGTGCGGTGTACAGCAATCCTAGCAAAGTATTACAGCAAGATAAGCGATGAGTGAAACACACCAATCCGACTAGTCAAGGCGGGTGTCCAAACCTATATGAACAAAAATATTTTTGTATAATTTTTCAATTTAAATGTTTCTTATTCTTTTTTTTATTTATAATTGTCATCTATTTCCTTAGATATACAAAACAATTATAAAATTACATATAATGGAATACAATACAAGCAAACTTAACTTATTTGTATTGTATTCTACCCATAGTCCCTCAAGACTATAAGTAGAATATTCATCCTAGATCACCGTCTTCTATGGATCTATCTTCTTTTTATTCTTTTGTTTCAACTTCTGTCAATATGGTATCTTAATTATAACAGATTTTCTTTGTCTTTAATTTGTATAATCTAAACCACCAGTCTATAGCCTGGACACAGTTCCGAACCAACGTCTCAATCTTCGAAGAACTCGACATTAAACAACGTCTCACTTTCTTTGGACATCTTACACAACGAGACGATACGTCGGTGGAGCGGCTCGTAGTCCAGGGCAAAATGGAGGGCTCGCGGTAGATCACCAATGCGCTGGACCGACCAAGTCAAAACCGCACTAAATTGTCCACTCCACGAATGTAAGAGACAAGCTACAGTACGAGAGGAATGGCAACGAATTGTGAAACTTGCCACCACCCCCGTCATGAGGACCACGACCACTCTGCCAAGAGTGTTACGACGGAAAAGAAAAAATCATCAGTTTTATTACAGCAGGTAGGCAGGTGGTAGCGTTCGATTCTGGCCGGAACGTATGCACCACTTAGATTTCTGATCTAATGTGCACATTGTTACAATTACCACGTGCTAACAACGGTGAAGGAAAACCTCGTGATGCAACCTGCACATCGAGATAACTGATGTGTCCAACCTGCCAAGCCGCCTTGGACAAGCGTGGCGGGTATACTGTCCGTTCCAGCAGCAGTGGGGAACAGATATGCTGTCCATTACCAAAATTCAGAAGCTAAAAATTTAAAAACTTCGTTTAAAAAAACCGACTTCAAAAAATAAAAAAATAAAATGTATAAAATAACTTATTTCTAAAGCTATTATTATTAATATATATTATCTAAAACATCTTAAAGTCGGTGCTTAGTAATTTTCAAAATATAGTAATTTTTATGTTTTACTTTGCACCGACTTCAAGATGTTTTAGATAATATATATTAATAATAATAGCTTTAGAAATAAGTTATTTTATACATTTTAGTTTTTTATTTTTTGAAGTCAGTTTTTTTAAACGAAGTTTTTAAATTTTATTTGTTACTTTTTAGTGTCTAGCTATGTATGGGTGGACCTACGAATGGTGCCGCGCTTCTTAAAAAATATAGGTCCCAAGAACCGGGAACAAAAAATGATCGTAAAATGAAAACTACTGGACCAAACTATGTCAAATTTTTAGAGGACCACATGGCAGCTATTCCGCGTCGAACAAAAAAGAATCACGTAAATCGAATCATAAATCTCAGAGTAATCGGCGAACATAAATAAAAAAAACCCAAAAAAAAACCGACGAATTGAGAACCACCTCCTTTTTTCGAAGTCGGTTAAAAAGCAAAAATGTATATCATCTTGTAGTAGGTGCGATGGTTAAAAATGTTCGAAATCTGTTCAGAAACAAAAAAGTTATGTCTGATCATAGATAAAAAATAATTTACACGACGACTTGAGAACCTCCTTTCTTTGAAGTTGGCTAAAAATAGACCTGAACCCAGCATTAAGACGTAATTTTACAGTCTTATCTTTTTTATGCTCCACCTACATCGCCAGATTAGTTAAGAATTTCTTTTAAGCTAGGTTGCCTGGAAGAGATCGCTTTTAGCGATAAGCCCGTCTGTTGTTTTGCCCAGAAGTATTGTAATTATGCATTTTGTTTTTGTATTTTTTTTATGAGCAATAAAGTCATATCTATCTATGACGATAATGAACTAGAAAGAAAGAAGAAAGAAAGAGAGAGAAATAAAAATAGTGGACTAATGTTATAATGCTTTCAATAAATAATAAATCTAATTTGCTTTGCTTTTGTATTAACGTTGTTTATCTAACAGACCACCCTCAGAATTAAAAATTAAATAATTTAATAAAAGTAACGCACAAAACAAATTAATTACATTCCAACCCCGAATATTAAAGACGTGTAACGCGAGTCACGTAGCAAATTACGAAGCGATGAGTTAATAAACCGCAGCAAATTCTGAATTTACATAAAAGTACAACGAGATTAATATAAATAATATGCAAATGTATTTGACAAAAATGTTTATTAGATTTATTCTAGGCGATGTAGTGGACTCGTTTTAACGCATTATGTTTTAGCGATGTTAATAATAGCATGGAATAAATGATTCTTATTTTTTAAACAGATTGATTAAGCTGAGTTAAGACAATCCGAGTATGCTCGGACCGAGTACACTCGGATAGATACTCGGACAATATTCGTATAATGGCAACCGCCAATCAGAGTATACTCTGACAACGAAGTTTGATCCGAATATACTACTTATATCACACTCAACAAGCCTATTCGGAAGATTGTAGTAATTTCTTTTATTTTTGCCACTGTGCAGTTTTCACAACTCGACAATGAAACGCCCATTTTGCTTGCGAGGGTAGATTACTCCAACCAACCCAGCCCCGCCAGGAAGTACACCAGCTTCTTATCACTGCTGAAGACTTCTCAAAACCTACCTGGCGCGTCCGGATACCTTATCCTGTAATGGACTACCCCTCAAAATTCTAGCAGGGAATGGGCGGCTGTTTCTTCTACCTCCAGGCAAGCTTTGCACAGGGAGCTGTCAGTGCCACTTATATTAAAAAAGATGTCTGTTAAAAATTGTCATATTCAGTATCTGCACTAAAAACTGGTCTCGGCCGGGGACTTCTAAGCTAGAATCGTCCTGGAGAAACGTAAGTTGACTTGGGTTGTTGCAAAATTGGCTTGCCCGCACACCTCCAGGTTGCAGGTTGAAATGCCCTTGTCCTTTGGTTTATATAATGTGTAGTGTGTTTCATAAATAAAACCCCGTGTTTTAGACAACAACTAATTTCAATATGATGTATGCATGTATTCAGCTAGGTAATACTGCCAGCCTTCTAGCCACACTGCCCAGTGATAGTGATCCCATTGAGCTAGACCGATTATAGTTTGTAGTGTTTGTGTTATTTTCTTTTTACTGAGTATATTTGTTGGGTATTTATTTATAGTCTAGCTTTATTTATATTATAGATTTAATTTTTATCAACAATTGAAAAGTGTCTTAACTTTATAAACAGTTTAATATATATCGACTACATAATATATCAAATTACCCGTAAGATAGATTTACACAACAAAATGAGGTCAATTGATATGATATTTAACTTTGGAAATCTACTTTAAAAGAAACATATCGTTACAAGTAGACTCGGATAAGTGTATACCCCTATCCGAGTATGAAATTAATCCACGCAAAGCCACTCGGATTGTGTGGACATATCTTAACACTTACCAATAACGCCAGAACACAAAGACATGTACATATGTAGATAATACATGTTTTATGTCCTTACACAATTTGAATTCAACCGTCAGATCTCACCGTCAATATTAATAGCCTAATATAATTCACACAAGCATATCAAATGTTATGACTGTCGGCCTCAATGATTGAGTTGGGGTTGTATTGTTATAATATTTATAGCTAAGCTCCAAGTGACTAGACGACCTCTGTAGGTGAATGGTCTGAGTCTTAGCCGGCAGAACTCGCTGGAATACAGAGGCTTCGGGTTCGATTCCTAGCATGGAAAATTTCTTAAGCGAACTTTCTGTTATTTACTATGGTGTAGGGGACTGGGTTCGGCCCCAGAATGGTCCGTTGTATATCACCCATAGCACAAGTGTAACTAGCTTAGCTGGGGATTTACTATGCGTGTGTTTGTGTGTCAATTATTATTGAAAAAAAAATCCGTCTATCTACTTGAAATTGAATTGAGTTCTCATCAATCGAGAATCATGCCCGACCAAAAATAATACAATTAGTTGTACCTATTACAATTATATGTGCAATTACATTATACATATCTACCATATGCATGCCGAAAGGCTAATTCACTTTTGTAATACCCATATTTAAGCAATAAATAAATAGAATTTACATTTTGTACTCTAATTTTTAATTACCTAGACTAAAATGACAGCTGCATTCGACTTTTTTGTGTTGCAATCTTGGAGCAACTGGATCATCTATAGGATTCAACTCACAGTGGTGAGTTGAATCCTATAGATTTCTGTGGGAATCGACTCACAGTGGTGAGTTGTAGATTCAACTCGCTTATGAATACAAAGGTTGATCGCAGCTGTCATTTCAGTCCAGGTAATTAAAAAATCAGAGAAAAATGAATTTTTTTATTGAAATCAGTTGATTCTATTCCAGATACATTTTCAGACCGACACACAAATATTTTTTTTTTAAATCATAATTTACCGTATAAATATTAGTGTTGGTTAAATTTTTAGCATTTATTTTATAATAATATAGGTAGACTAAGATATGCCCGCGATTTCGTCCACGCTTAACTTGCAATGCCCGGGACACAAAATATCGTATCATTAAAAAAAATATGTAAGCTATCATTTTAGTATAAACTGTTTCGGAATAAGTTAATCTTTATGTATCCAATTTATTTTTTTATTTTATCCGTGCAGGAACGGAGAAATAATACAATTTCCTGCGGCCGCGCGGCCTGTCGTAAGAGGCGACAAAACAACCCACAGCCAGGTGGTAGGGTATTATATATATGCTCGACTGGATGGCGACCACCCCTGGTCTAGAGTATGCCGCCATAACAACCTTGTGTTGTGTTCCGGCATTAGTGACCAGGTTCCAGTCTCTCCTAAGAGAGCAGCAGCGCATTTGTAGCACCTTTGGTGTTGCAAATGTCCATAGGCGATGGTAACCGCTTTCCATCAAGTGGGCCGTCTGCCTGTCTGCTGATCTCCTGCAATAATAATAATTTAAAAAAAAAACACAAACAATTTGAAACCGCTCCCTGGAAAATTCTCACCAACGTCCTGTGTTTAAAAATTACATAAATTTTCTATCAATCAGTAAAAAATCACATTGATATTAGATTTCTTTCAATCTGGCTATTATAAATTATTCCCAGAAAAGTTCCCGTAGGATTCCTAGGATAAAAATAGCGCAGAGCTTATGTCTAAGAATTAGCTGTCGATCACTGAAAACCACATCATAATCGGCCCAGTGGGTTTTACGTGAATCCTAAACAAACAGACAAGAAACCAAAAAAAGAATTGCGTCGTGTTATCCACCGTTTATATAGTCTATTCCAGTTGTGTTTTTTTAAATAGCTTTAATTTACAGACGGTAATGTTTAGAATTTTATGATTATTATAGACATGGTTACAGTTAATATGTCTTTAAACAGAACCTTATTACAATATATTGAAATATTACTTTGACTTGAAATACAGACTTGAAATAATATGGAATATTATCATATAAGAACCGCGAAACTAAATGAATGGGTCCTTTTATACAAAGAAACTTACATGAAACTCATATTAGTAAAGGTGCAAGTTAACCAAATTTAAATTTCACTTTGAAATTGCTTTATAAGTAGAAAATAATATACGAGTATTAAAGCCAACAAAGGTTTTTTTTACAAGTTTTATAAACTTTCTAGACTACAAAGGGGTGAGTATGAACAAAGAATACTATGCATTGCAATGCATTAATATTATAATACACTAGATTTCCATACGAGTTTACTCGCTGTACCTGATTCATGTTAAACTAACAGACCTGAGGCCCAATTCTATTATTTCGATATATTTACGTTGCGAAGATATTTAAAGTAGGATTCCATTATGATAGTGTCATAAATTCGTATTGTACTAAAATGTATTGCTCTCACAGTTTCTCCCACCTTCGCTAGATGGCGTTATAATTAATCGAGGTTAACGTTTCTTACAATTATAACAAGCCCGCATTATGGTATGTATGTCATTTTTTTATAACACTGAAAGAATGTTTTAGTGATTACGGCTACCGAAAAGTGGTCGAAACGTCTAATTAAAAAACAAACAAAATGCCGCACTAACCCATATACAACTTATCGGAACAATTTAAATTTTTATCCCTTAAGGCTTAGACTTATACCTAAGTAATAATACATACAAGTTTTTGTGTTTAAACAAAACACCTCGAATTTTAATGACGGAGAGTTGGTAGGACAATTAAAAGTTTTACATAATTCAGTTGTATGTCTGTAGCGGGGGGGGGGGGGGGGGGCAAAAACGGATAGGGGACGAGAGGGGTCTCCTACGCCTCTTTGCCTCCCTTTAACTCCCCCTATATTCACATCTGGAACCGAGTTGATTACGAACACCGACTTTTTGAAAATTTAATTTCGAAACTCCTAGAACTTTCACTTGATTGCTTTATTTGGGTTGATTTTAGATACGTTCTTGTCAAAGAAATTTCGAGAAACGAGGTTTTTGATTGTTATCTCAACAAATTGTGACACATTAGGAAAATTAAGCCTGAATATATTGAAATGAGCATGGTAAAGTACTTAATAATATTGAGATGAGAAATTTAATAATATGAATGAATGAATGCTCTTTATTGCATATATATAAGTTACATATATACAATAGGAGTTCTATCGCCTTTGGCGATATCTTCCAGACCACCTTTACAATGGTTGAAAATAATATACTTATCATAGACTAAAAACAAAGAAAAAAAAAAGAATTAAATGTAAAAAAAAAAATACATTAAAAGTCAAAAAAAAATATATTAAAAAAACCAATATTGATACGCATATGTTTATTGATAATGATAATATTGTATAAAGAACAAGCAGGCAACATATTAAACTTCCTGTACTGTACGTTCGAAAGAACAAACTGTCGTCCCTGCAAAGAACACAACATCTCTATCTTTAAATAATATGTATGTAACAGTTTATGCAATAGAATTATATTCTATTCTTTTCTATTCTATATTTTTTTCTGAAGTAAATTAAACAGTCAATATTAATTACAATTAATATTGTTACGAGTTGCAGGACTCGAATTAAAATGCCGTTAGAATTACTATAGAGTTTATTAGAACTATACAAACACGTATAACACAGGTGCGTAAATTCCGTCACTAAATAGATTACCGAATGTACACAACCCTTGCTTCGCTAGTGGTTATCGCTCGACTGCCTCTTCTCTCAATTGGGCATTGCTTTATACTGCATAGATGCAATATGTCTACCTGGCCGCGTGGACCGAACTTCTTAGGATCAGTTTGTACTTTAAAGCCGAGACACCTGGCAGTGATCACAATACATCAATAGGTCGTAAAAGATTACATTACACAATGGGCTGTTTTTATGTCACAAATTTTAAACACAAAGTAAGCAAAAGAAGTTAAAATGCCGAAAGATAATAAAATGTATTTCTACAGGTATGCAGGTGTGAATTTGTCGTTTGTCGGCGTCTTGGTCATAATAATATAATACACAAACAACAAACTATCATGTTAAGCCTCTAATTAAAACGTACCCAAACATTAATGTGCAATATATTAATGATCTAATCTATAAAGTATATAATTAAAACCTAATAAATAACAATATTAACTTTAGTCACGCGATTATTACGTGCATTTTGTCTACTTATAACAAGGAACACATAACAAAGCAACACATAGGTGTGACCCTTATTTCCTCCTGTACGGCACTGAAATTATTTTCCTCAGAGGTCTTATTATACTGGTATGTGTGGGTTAAGCGATTTCAACAGTAATTACTTGTCAGAAAGTTTGAAGGCATATTTTAACGTTAAGGGGCTACCCCATACATGGCTGCCATGACATCATTATTATCAAGTTAAATCTTTATTATTTATTATGTGCACAATTATACCTTACAATTAGTATGTAGTTAGTCTTTTAGCTATGGAGTGGAGCAGTGATGACCTGCACACATCTACAATAGGCACCAGCCTGCACAACGCTTATTTGGTATTATTTGTAAATTGTTGTGCATAAAAATAATGATGTCTCTGCTTTTATTCTTCATGAAAATAACAAAAGCCGTGGTAGCTTAATTACTAGTGTACTCGCATCCCAAAATCAAACTGAGTGAGTTCAAATCCTCGCCGGAGAGCAAGCACCACATGGGTAATTTTACGACTGAATGTACATATCGCACACTTTGCATTATACGGACCTAAATCGACAATTTGAATAGTTGGATTTTAATGTCTAGTACATAAAAGTAAGGCATGAAGTTGGAGAACTTTATACTTCTAATTAGGTCTTTATAGTTCTAAGGGTACGATATTATTACAACAATCACGTGCTAGTGCTACGCATATTATAGGAAGGAAATCATCGTGATAAAACCCACATATTGACATAAACAATGTGTCAAACCGCCTTGGACCAGCGAATTGAGGCTTACTGCCCGTTCGCCTATAACTGGGAGGCCCAAGCCCAGCAGTGGGTCGTGTATATGATATTTATTAATAACAAGTATGGACTTGGTTCAAAAATAATAGTTGTACTATTTTTACTTAAATAATTTCCGATTCAGTAAATCGTACAAGATTCCCATGTATATTATTTATCTCTGGTATATCACGAGACAAGCTCGCACCTAACAATGGAGCAGTCCCACCAAATCCATGTATATGTCACAAGCAATATTCGTGCGGATACCTCTACCAGGGTATGGCTTGGGCTACATCGAAAGCGGGTAGCGGGTAATCGAAATCTTTTTCATATTACATATCTCAAAGTAGTGATAATTTTAAGGATATAATTTATAAATATGGAATTTAATTTTTAAATAAATTTTGTAAGCTAGGTTGTTTTTTAGGATTGTCTTAATATTTTTTACTTAGTTTATTTTTGTACTTAATCTTATTTTTAAGTTAGTTTAGCTTTTTTCCAGTTCACTTGATTCTATATATAACTATTTACTTCCGGTTCTTTTTTCTGAAAAATTAAATTATATATTTTTTTAATACAAATAAGATTCGTTTAATAATAACACTTACTTATATAATATATATATTCGACAGCCTCTGTGGTTGAGCGGGCTAAGCCTTTGCCGGTCTACCTCACTGCAACGCACAGGCTCCGGGTTCGATTCCTGGTATAGTAAATTTCGGAAACGTATTTTCTACGTTATTTACCATGGTCTGGGTATCTGGGATCGGCCCCGGAGTGGTCCCCGTTGTATATTACCCATAACACAAGCGTAACTTGCTTAATATGGGGATATTCAATGTGTGTATTTGTCTGCCGATTATTTATTTAATATATTATATATTCTTTAAAAAAAAAATATATACATAAATATTTTTTTTTAATGCATGAGTTCAGCAGCCAGGCAGACGGCACACCTAATGGAAAACGGTTACCAACGCCTATGGACATTTGCAATACCAAATGCGCTGCTGCGCTCTTAAGTCTGGCACCTGGACACTAATGCCGGAACACAATTCAAGGTTGTTATGCCAGGAAACTCTAGACCAGGGGTGGCAGCCATCCAGACGGGCGCAAATTCCCTACCACCTTTAGTATTCTTTCTCTGTTCCTGCACAGATGAAGGAAGGTGGTAAAATAGGGAATTATAACGCACAGAAATGCGGCTCGTTGTTTTCACTTCATTCAGAAAGTAAGAAACAAATGTAGACGAAGTCCTATGCATCCACTAGCATTATAAAAACGCGATTACATACGCTCTGGAGAGTACTGACCGAAGCTTTTTGTATAGAAATACACAAATTTCGACGTAACGTTTTATTGTGTAAGGTTTAGATTCCATTATTGTAACATTATAAAAGGTTTGTTACAAATTCATTTATCTCTTTGAAACAAAAGTAAAGTCAATTAAAAACCCAGTGTGTTTGAAAAGAGAACAAAAGCAGGTCATTGCACTTTAGATTTTTTAAATTAAAAGTGTAATTAATGCCGATACTAGCAGCGCGTTCCATTAGTAGCTCACAAAGTCCAAAATGCTCCGTTAGCCGTTCCACAAGGCTACCGCGGTCATTGTGGTCGTGGCGAAAACGTCACTAATGACGTCATCATTTTCATCACACAACGGTACCCATGTCAAGAAGTGGGTCGAATAACTGTTCCACTTGGGTTTGGAACGGGAAAAATCGCGCTAGTGAACGTGGTTGTTGTGAGTCCCTGATGGAACGTAACCTAGACGGATCAAATATATCGGATAAATTTGTTTGAAATGCATATAACCAAAAAGACACGATGGTATTCAATGACATTGAAAGATTCAATACTTATCTTAGTGTTGGGTTCAATTTATTTATATCCCAAAGTCAAAAATGGTAAAATAACCCAAAATTTTTAGACCACAACTTTAAGGAAAAATATTCGAAACGAATATTCCAAAAGACACTGATAGTAGTCATCTTCATAGAAGAACCCTTCATTATGCACGTGACAAGGACTTGTGTGCTTTTATGAAGTTCTAAATATTATATTATAAACTTCTTCTTCTAAACTTCTTCATGAGGGAGGGATACTACTTAGCCAGCACCCTGGACGTGGACGTCACGCAAAGAGATATTAGAGCTAATGAGTAATAAAAAAATCAGGGACTTTATGCGGTACGCTATAACAATTGTAGAAAAGGTGACCAAAAGGAACAAAAGCTAATAAAATGTTGCTAATACATAATAGTATAGTATATATTTGTTAACATTAAGACGAGAAACAAAAATTGTTATAATGGGCCTTAGATTTTTAAGAACAAGGATAGAATAGATTATAAGAATATGTATAGGAACTAGGATAAGAAAAAAAATGATAAAAAGAAATAAAGAAAAGAAAACATATTGTTACAACCTAGGCGCCGACCAAGACAAATTCCACGTACAAATCTATAGAAGCACATTTTATTACCTGTCAGCATTTGAACTGATTGTAATCCTTTTATGATCGTCTTCTTTTCTTCACTTATTTATTGGCATACGTTTCTAATTTTTGTGGAGAATTGCCTATTGTCCTATTGTAATCCCCCATCAGTATCATTAGCCAGGTGTTGCGGATTTGCATTTGTTAAATATAAAACGACGGCCTGATGTAGAGAGTTGGGCTACGACTATGATACGGGCGTGACGTGTATACATTCGAGAATCTAATAATGACGGACTTTGCGCGTTTTATTGAATTACGACCTTCTGCAATACGTTTGGATTTTTTGTGTTCGGCTATATTTGTACCTGTATTATACGTGTTTGTATAGTTGTAATAAACTCTATAGTAATTCTAACGGCATTTTAATGCGCCCAAATTGACGCCCACATTTATTTATACCCTTAGAGAAAAGAAAATAATAAAAGAAAGACAAAAGAATAAAAAAGAGCCCTGCCCTGACACATGGCGGTGAAAAATCCCCATTTAATTAAGTTAATGTTTCTTTAAAAATAATTTTCCCCAATCTCATTAAGGAAGAATTATAACCCCCTTCACTAGCGGGGCGCAAGATAATATATTGCACTGATCAGCCTCAAACTGATTTAAGGAACAATTTCGCACACCATTACCCTTTAATGTGCAGGGTAACTGAAAATTGACTTTTCTACCATGAATTCGTGGGGCGAATCAACAAATTTTCATTATTAGCATAAATTAGTTGAATATAGGGTGTTAAAGACTATAGGTTATACAAGGGTGTTAAAGACATGGCATTTTGGAACTAGATTTTATTTTATTTATTTTATTGCAGGAGTTCAGCAGACAGGCAGAAGGCCCATGTGATGGGAAGCGGTTACCATCGTCTATAGACATGTGCAACACCAAATGTGCTACAAATGCGCGGATGCACGCACGGATAATTTTATTGCAAAAGTACAGCATACAGGCTTGACGACCCAGCCAGATGGTAGGCGGTTACTTTTACCGATTCTGCACGCACAAAAGAATAAGCTTTTTGAATACGGTATTTAAATACAAGCTTTTAGATCCTGGATATCATGTAGCAGCAGAGTGCTAGCCAAGACAAGTAAAACGAGCCCAAACACGAGTCTTTCTTTTTTAGTACAGGAGTTCCTATGGCTATACCTTCCGACTCCATCATCAGATCAGCTCCATGGTACGATATTATTGCATTATCACGTACACATGTGTGCAAAATTTCAGCTCAATCGGAAACCGGGAAGTTGGTCAAATTTAACTTGCAAGATTCCACCCGAACTTACATACATTCATTCCAAGTTAAATAAAAGCTTGTAAAAATAAAATTCTGCCACTATAGTAGTTGGAGGGAGTTTTTATAACAATAAAATGACTACTAACAAAGTAAACGTTTTAATGTGTAAAATAAACATCAAAAAATGAACATAAAAAAACCGAATATTTTGGAAATCAAAATCGTCTATGCTATTTGATGCTACGTTATGGTCCCTTGCAAACGTAACTCACTGACATTACGTCGACCAATACCCGTAAAACGTTATTTCACCCAATAAACGCTCGTAACCCGTCGATTAGTATAAGAATTAGGATTTTGCTACACTCAAGAGCGGGTCCAAAGCGATTTAAAATTTGTAGAACGACTACACGATATTAATCAATATGTTTCCAGGCTTTATCTATATTCAACAATAATTGTATAAACTCAGAAACGTCCCAATGCTGGGCATGTACTTTTTCATGTTTAGGTAAACGGCTGGTATATTCACTACACTGATTCAACTATATTTAGCTGCAGAAACATTCCTTTTATTTGGAATTTACTCCTTAAGAATTGATTTCTATGTAAAACCCCAGGTATAGATATTTTATGAGGAGTGAAATAATACAATTGCCACTCAAAATATCGCTTTTTATAGCTTTTAAACCAGACTTGTATTAGAGCGAATAAAACAAACAAGAAATATTCAAATAGGTCACGCCGTTTTTGTAAATTAAATTAATTTAAGAGTTAATCTGTGTCTCATGTTAATGCTCACCTCTCTTACATTAATCTTGCTTTAATAAGTTTTAGCAAAACTACTATTATATTTCATTCACGCGCTCCAATATTCATTATAATATGATTTTTATTTTTAATAAAATGTTTGAGTGAGTATTTTGTGTGGACACTTTTTTTAAGTAGTAATAAACTCCAACCGTGCGTTAGAGCTGATATACTGATTTTTTTAATATTTTAGATTATATCAACTTTCATCTCTTTACTTTTTAACCTACAGATATATAAATAGATAGATAGTTAAATCTGTAAATGGTTTGATTTTATACAATGCGTTTAAAAATGTGACAAAATTCAGGGAGTATAATTAGGACCAGGAGTTTCCGAAAATGCAATTTTCAGAATCTTAGTCTACATGTTCGAAAAAGATGCCACTGCGATCACGTCTTTTTTGGAAACTACTGAACTTATATAAATGAAACTTGACATAGTGCATAATCCGGGTTTTGGAATAAATTTTACCAGATTAATAAGGTCGTTTTCTTTGCATAGAGGAATTAGCAAAACAGATGGTGCTGAAATCGCGTATTTTTCAATTCACTTTCAAATATCTGATTGCATAAACAACATATCATTCATCGTGTTTTTTTTTGAGGCGAGGGAAAATGCTACCGATTTACGCACATACTAGGTCGTTGCCAGGAAACTGACCACGTCGGACGGGGACGACATCACTGCAGCAATAGTATGCTTTTGACAGTAATCCACCCGCGATCGACTCAGCTAGTGTGGAAAGACTTAAAGGAAGCTGCGCGGGCAGCAACCCCAATACCCACGAAAAACCCCCTCCTCCCTGTCGACCCTGCGCTTTGTTGTGAAGGAAAGGCTGAGACTTAGAACATAGTTACGCCCAGCCGATCCAGCGCAATAAAGTGCATGGAATGTGCCCTGGGAGAACACACCCCACTTCGTTGTACGGGGGTCGATGGTCCTTTGCTCCCTAGCGAGCTAAAGGCCCCCCGCAACGGAACCTACTTCAGGGAGGGAAGTAATGCGCGTACCTGCCTTTCCGGGTGCCAGCTGAAGGCCGGTGACCTCGAGTAGACGCATATGCACGCGCAGTAGGACTTCGCTTCCTGTCCCGCTCTGCGGCCTCCTTGAGAGACATTACTGCCTCACAAAAAGTGACCGCAGCTCACCAGCAGTCGTCGCTCTGCAACATGGCTTTCACCAGGTCACCGAGCGAGTCGACCGCTCCTACGTGCGTCTCGAGTCCGAAACGCTGCGGCGCCCATGCGGCGCACTCGACTAGCGTATGAACCGCCGTGTCGGGCGCGCCGCACTGGCGACAGTCCGGAGAAGGCAAGCAGCACACAATGTGACACAGATACTCATCGAAACACCCGTGTCCGGTGAGTCTCTGATGTCATTCATTGTATTACTTCAACTCAGGTTTGGTTCGACTCGTTGACCCCTCTACGTTGTCACCTTTATATTTGCTGGGCAGTTATGTAGACTATAATATAATTATGATCTTAGTTTCTTTCTTATTATTACATACATACACATACATAACTTCACGCCAGGTCCCTTGCGGGGTAGGCACGAACAACAGAGCGCCATTTAGGCTTATTCTTACACACCTCACTTGCTTCTTTGACATTCATAGCTCTTGTCATGCACGCTCGTCTGTTCTTAAGGCTCCTGACATCACCTTCTGCTAGTACACGATCAATTTGATCATTGAAGGTGTGTCGTGGCCTTCCGCGACTTCTGCATCCATCCACTTATCTTATTATTAGATATATGTAAAAACCGCATTAAGTTTTTGTGTAAGTAAGCTCAAGCTACTGCCCAAGGATTAACACGCGGAGCAGCCGCGTGGCAAATTCTAGTCAGATTCATAAATTTCTCAATTGTTAGCTTGCCCGAATTAATTTTTCACCTGCCATTCGTTCGATGTCACATCATAGCTATCAATCCAGAATCGCTTAAGTACTTTAGTATGCTACATACTTTAAAGGAATGACATTTGCCTTAATTCCACGACCGTCGCCTGAGAGGGCAGATATTTGATGTTTATGCCTCCATTAAGGACACGACGGTCAACAAATTAACAGGATACCTTTTAGATATATCTTGCGAAAGTTAACATGGATCAAATCATTTGGATCTCTTGATTACATCTACAGCATGGAATCCCTAGTTTATTAAACACTACAATTTTCATCCATGTGCGGCTGTGTGGAATGCTTTTCGTGAAACTTTAAAAAAAGGAAAAAGTAGCCTAAGTCACTCTTTGTAACATCATGTTTAGTTTTACATATTTTCACGTAGTAATTAAGATTTCTATATAAAAACTTAAGTTTATTGTTAGATTAATCAAGCAACAATTACATCTAGAGTACAACACTCGTCGTCTTATTTTGTACAAGGGTGATTGAGCCATGGGCTCTCGCCCTATCTATCATCGATGCACCACTCAACTTACTTAAAGCCAACACTAGCCATCCAGACGGGCAAATACCCTACCACCTGGCTGTGGGTTGTTTTGTCGCCTTTTACGACAGGCCGCCCGGCCGCAGAAAATTATTTTCTCTGTTCCAGCACAGATAAGATGTGGTCTGGGATCAACTCTAAATTAGTACCTTGTCATACTCGTAACACATAATCTGGCGATTTTTATTTTCGTATGTACATGCGTAATTAAGCACGGATATCTCTATACACACGTATTAATAGATACATTGGCGCTAGTGAAACATATATTACTCTGCTACTATAGAACTGCTTACGTACTTGTTTTAAAATAAACGCACACTCAAGCAAACCATTATACACGCACCTACGTACACACGAACACACACACGCACGAACGCACTCTATATGCGTTTAAATGTTTAATGTAATACACACTTAAATTATTACAAAAGAAATGTAAATTAATAAATTAATTTAATAAGCTCAACTCAGCGAACCATAATGTACAATAAACAAAAAAATTGAGAACATACCTTAGCAGTATGTGTCCCTCAAAATGGCCTATATTTTGTCCTACTTTAGGGTCAAACTGTTCAACTTATAATCTCAAATAATGTACCTACCATAAATATGTTGTACATATTGTATATTTAGAATTCTTTTGAATAGCATTATAATTAGTTATTGATACATAATATGATAGCTACTATTCTCATAATAAAATAACTTTTAAACATATACTATTCTTTTGACATTGTATTTTGTTTTCTTGAAATCAGTAATGCGTGGCTGATGTATTTATAAAACTTCATCCATTTATGCATATAGTGCGTATTGGTGTGTTATGTGTACCCATATAAAAGAAGTGATTGTATGTGATTTCGAATTCAGTGCAAAATTTAATTTACAGCTTTTAGAAATTGTGTCTATCCGTCTGTTTGCAAGTTTATTTCGAATAGACTTTTAAACGTATTTGAAAAACAATCAAGAATTTTATTTTAACTTTTCGTTTAAATTTTGTATAGATATCTTTCAGGGCTGAAAACATAATTAATTTAATATCCGAATATCTAGTAAATAATGAAAGTATACAAAGAACTATTATTTTCTTTATTTCCATTTCATAGGTATTAATCCAAAGTCTGTCTTTCAACCTAATCTCGTCTAATATTTCATCAAACTGTTTCATAATAACCTATCAACTGTTGTTATCCACACTAATCTCACATTGAGAGCGTAACAAAGCAGGCCGGTTCAACACTACCCCGCTTATTGTTCGACATACCTCCCAGACGCCTCGGATTAATTTATTCCACAGATTGTGAGGAAATAGACGCGGCAAATTAGCTCTTAAAGATAAGCTAATATTGAAAGCCTGCCTGCCGTCTGTATAACGCAGTATAAATTTTATGAAAATAAAATTAATGAAAAGATGTTACGTCACGTACGTGACAAAATCTATCAATAGAGGAAATGGACAAAACA
Organism: Dendrolimus pini; assembly: GCA_949752895.1. Taxonomy (NCBI): domain Eukaryota; kingdom Metazoa; phylum Arthropoda; class Insecta; order Lepidoptera; family Lasiocampidae; genus Dendrolimus; species Dendrolimus pini. The sequence continues at coordinate 3,894,044 of OX457132.1, read as the reverse complement.
TTCGGAGATGCGTCTACGAACATGTTCAGAATATACGTAGGTTACAAATATTATATATATAGTGTTACGAGTTACGGGACTCGAATTAAAATACCGATAGAATTACTATAGAATTTATTAGAACCATACACACACGTAAAACACAGGTACAAATATAACTGGACGCAACCAGTAGAAACGTAATGCACGATTCAATAAAACGCGCAAAGTCCGTCACTATATAGCTTCTCGAATGTACCCTCGTCTTGCTCGTATCGTAGTCGCTTGACTGCCTCACCCCCTCGCTCGGGCATTGTTTTATACTAAACTATACAATATGTCTCGACAAAATGCATAACAATAGTTTCTAAGAATCACACCTGGCTAATGACAGTCATAAACGATTACAACACACACACAATACGATGTTTTCCTAATTACAATTTTTAAACACAAAGTAAACAAAAGAATTCCAAGTGCCTAAAGGTACTAAACTGCAGGTGTGCATTTACTTTTGTCGGCGTGTAACAATAGTTAGAAACATTGAAGTTCTTATCATCATGACAATGTTCTTGTATAGTATATTAGTCACATAGTCCATAAAAATTGTATGTTTCACTTTTGAAATATATAGTAAAAAAATTAAAAACATGGAGACTGTCAAACTTTGGAAATAGTTAAAAAAATGTTTTAAACAATATTCCTTGCAGTTTTTTTAATTATTTATGATATCGTATTTCATATTATAGGACTTTGAATAAGTAAGTATGAAGAGATTAATGAAAGTTGATGAATCAAAAAGTGTTTATCAGGATCTTAGCATGTGGAAATCCATCGCGAAATGAGTAGGTGTTTGGTACTTTTACTTAACCTTTCAAAATTGAAAATTTGCGATTTGCTGATTTTAACCGACTTCCAAAAGAAAAAGATTCTCAACTTGGCCGGTATGTTTTTTTACGTATGTACACCGATTTCTCTGAGATTTATAATCCGATTTACGTGATTCTTTTTTACTTCAATGCGGAGTAATTGCCATTTGGTCCCCTAAAAATTTAACATAGTTTGGCCCAGTAGTTTTAATTTTGCGATCAATTTTTTTGTTCCCGTTTATTTGGAACCTATATTTTTTAAGGCACGCGGCACCTTCCGTAGGCGTACCTTAGACACTAAAAAGTAACAAATAAAAAAAAACTTTTTAAAAGTAAAAAGGATAAAATAACTTATTTATGAAGCTATTTTTAATTATAATATCTTATTTTTAATATATATTATCTAAAACATCTTGAAGGCGGTGCAAAGTAAAACATAAAAATGACTATATTTTGAAAATTACTAAGCATCGACTTTAAGATGTTTAAGATAATATATATTAAAAATAAGATATTATAATTAAAAATAGCTTTAGAAATAAGTTATTTTTAGATTTATACTTACCTATATATTTATACTTTTTAGTTTTTGAAGTCGGTTTTTAGTGCTATATCAAATTTACGATTCTTGAAGTAGGTATGCAATCTATTATATTTTTAGCTCTGCATTTTATATGATATAATATCTCTTGTCATTTAGTTCACCTATCATCATTCCCCTTTGGTTTATTTCTTCTAATAACCCACCAGCCGTTGGAGTATTGATCTTGATTGGTTATTATCTTTATCCTAAAGCAGTCGGGCTCTTATTTGTAATATTCTGAGAGATTAGGACAGTTTTTTCGTAAAGTAAGAAGAATATTATATAGGGCCGATTTTTTCATTGTTAGATATGAAAAGCTACGAGTAACTGAATGTAAAATTGAAGATACTCGACTCTTTTATACATGCAGCTGTATTTTTATATTTATTCATATTGCATTTTATTCTATGAATAACTTTTACCTTACGATTGAAAATTCGGAACTTAGCCAGATAAAACTTTTGAAATATACTGAGAAAAATAGTTATAACACTTATAATTTTATATTAATACAACACAAGAAGTAACTATCGATTTTCTGTTACTCATTGTTGAAAAATTTATATATTCCTTGTATAGTCTTATCCCATATTGGCTTGATAGTGTTTCATTGGACTATTGATGGTGATAGTCGAAATACCTATAAATTGATAAGCATTTATGACTATTTTATTATTTGATATTGTTACATACATACATAACTTCACGCCAGGTCCCTTGCGGGGTAGGCACGAACAACAGAGCGCCATTCAGGCGTATTCTTACACACCTCACTTGCTTCTTTGACATTCATAGCTCTTGTCATGCACGCTCGTCTGTTCTTAAGGCTCCTGACATCACCTTCTGCTAGTACACGATCAATTTGATCATGGAGGGTGTGTCGTGGCCTTCCGCGACTTCTGCATCCATCCACGTTTGCATTGTATATCTGTTTAGTCATTCTTTCATCATGCATTCGTTCCACATGCCCGAACCACCGGAGCATTCCTTTCCTTACCTTCACCCCGACACCACCATTGTTACACCATTTCTCATTAACGTAGATATTATGGAATACAAATACAATAAATACGAAGTTTTACTAAATTAAGACAACTTAAGACTTAATTAACATCAAAATATACATACGGTCTTATTTTGACTGACTGTGCAATAGATGCATTTTTATAGAAAATCTAGTATTGCACAACTTTCGCCAGTTAATCAGGAGAAGACAAACTTCAGAGAGAACTATATTCTTCCACACAATAGGTTCAATATGGCTTTATATAACAAAGCGCTTCAAATTTTTTTAACGAATCCATTTGCCAAAAACCCGTTCCATTACCGTGATTTATTCAATTATTCAACAATAAATGAATTACGCTGCTTTTTTCACATTGAAAAGGTTTCGGAGTGTTGGAAAAGTATTTCGTGGTGCGTCGACATGAGTGACGGGGACAATGTGTGGCGTGTGAATTAAAATCTCTTTTTACTTAATCTTTAATGATTCGTTCAAAATTAATTATTTACTCAATAATAAAAAAACTTGAGAGGTGTCAAGGGACACCCGGATGGAACGAAGTTCCTTTCGATTATTTACAAAAAACCTGTATACACTCAACAAAAATAATCGTCGCGACACCACACTGTTCAATGCGAAGTGTAATAGTAAATGAGTAAGTTTGAATCCTATTTACTTCAATATAAGAAACAATTTAAAAATCGAATCACATCCTGCAATTCGACTCTTGAAACAAATTTAACTTTAAACAAGATTCGCGATATTGCTCCTTATTTTAATGACATTAAGACTCTATATGTTCGCAAATGCTATCTGTACGTCAGCAACCCATGACATTTAAATAATGTACTCCAAATTAAACTCTAACTGCGTGGGCATAAAGGGTTATGCAACTGCATTTTATCTTGGCAAGTTCAAAAAGTGTCGTTGACAACTTTTTCGTAAGAATTTTTTCCGTCTAGCCCCCATTCGTACCGCGCGATAAGGAACGACGTTCCAAAAAATCAAGGGCCTTCGGCGTTTTTGAAGTGTTCCAATAGCAGCAATTTTTTTATGGGTTTTATACTAGGGACACGTTTCGTAAGCAGTTCACAACGACCACAATGCTCCATCAACCGTTTCACATGGCGACCACGGTCCTTATGGTCGTGGTGTCCACTTAACTAATGACGTCATCATTTTCGATCAAATAGCGCACACAACGACACATGTCAAGAGGTGGGTCGATTTATTTATTTAGGTTTATGGCTTGGCAGCTTTGGCCTTTAAGCCAGATCTTAGATTACAATATAGTTTCTTCATTTTCGTAAGCTTATGTCTAGCTCAAATGAACTGTAGGTCTTCAACTGAAGCCATTCAATGGAGTTCTTGTGACAACTCAAAAGGCCACATTTGACTATACAGTTCACATTTCATAAAAAAACACATAATTACTACTCAAAAAGTATAAATATCCTACAACTATTTTTTATTTTAGAGTAATTTTACACATTATTAGAATATAAAACTGCAGAGCACAACATCTCCTTCCAGTTCCCGCCGAAAATTCCAGAAGTGGGTCGAAGTCGTCGTTAACCACAGATTATTAATTATCGCTATCTCTGGACATTGAAAAAGACGCGATTTTCAAATCAACCAATGACATTTGTGTATTTCGTCATTTATTACATCAACGCCCCTTAATCCGTTCCACTAGAGTTTATGATTGTAACGTTCGCAAGCAAATGGAACGGGAAAAATTGCGGTAGTGAACGTGGTCGTTGTGAGTCTCCTGTGGCACGTAGCCTACAAGTATAAACTATGAATAAAATCATAGGGAGATACGTCATCGTCAGTGACATTTGAAGTTTGACATTAATTTCTATTGTTTTTTTTTCGCTATAACAGACCTTTGGCCTTGGCCTAGATATTATCCAGTACACGGCTTATTTTCAAAATCGACGATTCGGTTCCTGATTTTCAAAATACTAATTGTTTAAAATTCGCATAGAAATATCCGGGTTGGGTTTACATATATATCCCCGGATGATTTCCTGGATGATTTTAATGGTTAATGTGTTTAGGAATATATTTAAGACTTATTTATAACAACTGAAATTGGTTTTGAGTGGAAAAAATACATATTCAACTTAATTATCGAAGTTTGAAATTCATGACAATTATCTGGTAATTATGTCGCCGAGACGTTTTTTTACGTTTTTTGACGGGATTTATTTAAATAGGAGACTGTATGTATCCGAAAATTTAAATATGTGGAGTTTTGAACAGTCGGTTAGGTTAGGTTTTGTGTAGACCAAAGCGCACGAGCCGAGCGAGCGAAGCGAGCGTGCCGCGGCAGCGGCCGGCGATTGCCAGAACCGACTGGTAACCATTCACTATTTATCTTATTTTTAAGTGAAATACAAAAGTGAGGTTAGATTGACAAAAACATTAATAACTCAGGAACTATACATTTCCGCCACATAGGAGTTGCAGAAGGGGTAAGTTTTCCCTCCCCCCCTCCCCCTTCCCCCACTCATCACTTATGATTACGGGGACATATATCTAAACCACACCCAAATATCCTTCCAAGCCTATTTGTAATAATCAGTTATTATTTTATCATCAAAATACAAGTTCTATTTTATATTTCTGTATTTGAAATCCAACGACAAAATTATAAAAAATAAAAACTTCGTTTAAAAAACCGACTTCAAAGATGTTTCAGATAATATATATTAATATTAATAGCCTTAGAAATAAGTTTTTTTATACATTTTAGTTTTTTAGTTTTTGAAGTCGGTTTTTTTAAACGAAGTTTTTATTCTTTATTTGTTACTTTTTAGTGTCTAGCTATGTTGGATAGACTTACGAATGGTGCCGCGCTTCTTAAAAAATATAGGTACCAAGAAACGAGAACAAAAAAATGTTCGTAAAATGAAAACTACTAGGCCAAACTATGTCAAATTTTTAGGGGACCACATGGCAGCTATTCCGCGTCAAATAAAAAAAGAATCACGTAAATCGAATCATAAATCTCAGAGTAATCGGTGTACATATGGAACGAAAAGGTAATTATTTTCATAAAAAAATGATCATAAAATGAAAACTACTGGACCAAACTATGTAAAAATTTTAGGGGACCAATTGGAAGCTATTCCGCGTCGAAAAAAAAAGAATCACGTAAATCGGATCATAAATCACGGAGTAATCGGCGAAATCCATAAAAAAAGCAAAAAAAAAGATACCGTCGAATTGAGAACCTCCTCCTTTTTTCGAAGTCGGTTAATAAAATACAACTTATAAACACTATGGTACAAAAATAGATGATCCATTTCAAACAATATTGTTAGCTCTTTAGTTTTTGTCAATATCGACCTGACAGCCCAGTCGAAAACTTTATTCATAAATGAGAAAATATTTTACTGGGATATTTTTAATTTAGAATAGAATATACTTTATTGTAGAAAAATGCTGCATAAAATCAAGAACATTAATAAACAAGTACAATCGGTGGTCTTATCGCTCATGGCGATTTCATCCAGACAACCTTTGGATGGAGTATAAGAAGGAAAACAAAAGTCGGTAGTTGCTAAACCAGCACTACTAAAATAATTTAGTTTAATAATTAATAATTAGTAATATATAAGATAATTTAATAATTATAAACAAATTGTCTGTTTGTATCTTTGTCACGGCTTCAAAAATAAATAATGAAGATTAAGATCATGCTTACTTGCACATCAGTGAAACTGGTAAAATGTACTGAACCATGTATTTGTAGGAATAAACACCTCTATACAATTATATTTATGAAAGAAAAAATATTTCATTTCATTTCAAATATTTCATTTCATTTCATTTTGAAAATTTATATGGAACTCGTAATTTTGGTTATATACTTCATCGATAAAAGTATTGCATGAAGGAAATACGTTTCCCGAATAATATGGGTTCGAAATTTACGCTAGTGAAGCCGCAACAAAAGTTCAAGTGAAATATGAAGTTTTGCATATATTATCTCGATATTCAATAAACCGAAATATAAGTTTACGAGTCACCGGTGGAGTTTTGCCTTGGAAGGCTAAGTTTGTTCCGAACTTTTCCCTTTTTTCGCGTATTTAATACGAATCTCATATTCAAATCCATTTTTGACCTCAAAAAATATTTTATCCTGTGGAATATATGCTTGGATATGGTTTCACAATGTTGTAGTATAACCAGTTATTTACAGATTTTTCTACTAACATACTGTCACGAGTAAGCAGGACTCGAATTAAAATGCTGTTAGAATTATTAGAGTTTATCAGAATTATACGAACACGTATAACACAGGTACAAATAAATATAACTGAACACAACAAATCCATACGTAATGCAGAAGGTCGTAATTCAATAAAACGCGCAAAGTCCGTCACTACTCGATTCCGGAATGTACACACATCACGCCCGTAACTCCGCTAGAAACATATGCCAATAAATAAGTGAACAAAAGAAGCGATCATAAAAGGATTACAATTAGTTCAAGTGCCGACAGGTAATAAAATGTGCTTCTACAGATCTGTACGTAGAATTTGTCTTTGTCGGGCCTAGGTTGTAACAATACAAATTAAATATTTAAAAAGAGTCCATATACACTAAAGGTTTCGTCTCCTGTTCGTGACCCTCAGTAGACTAAATAGGTCTAGTGGTTTATTTATATGTTTTTGACGACCTTTGCTACACCAGGAGCGAAGCTATTGTTTTACCAGCCTTTAGGATGGGGTTGAAGAGTCGGGATAGGGGGAGGAGGAAGTAGGACATCGAATCTAACTATAGGCTAACAATTTCACGCAGATATTCTGCGGGAGCATCGCTAGAGAACGGCGGTCTGAAACTAAATGTAGCGAAGACTGAGAACTTGGCTTGTAACATTACAGATCCCACATCCATGTGCATAGGCGAAGATACGGTCGAGTGCACAGATCCGTTTAAGTACTTGGGATTTGTACTTAGCGTATCTCAGCAGCTTGGGTCAAGTGGCTTGAGGTGACTGGTGTCATTTGTGACCCCAAAATTCCGATTAAACTAAAAGAACAGGTCTATAAATCCATCATTATACCTGTCTTTGTATGGCAGTGAAACGTGGCCTGTACTAGGGCGACACAAGCAAGAACTGCGTGCCACGGAGATGAATATGATGCGATGGATGTGTGGAGTGACGCGGAAAATCATGTGAAAGACTCCCACATCCACGGCATTCTTCATGTCCGTAATATAGCAGACAAACTGCAAGAGTGTCGCTTATGCTGGTACGGTCATGATTTACGGAGACCAGCTAATTATGTAGGGAACAAATATCTAGCCATGCCGCCTCCGCCATGTCCCGGTCGAAGGGGAAGTCTCAAGAAATGCTGGCTTGACGTTGTGAAGGATGACATCATACAAAGGTCATACCAAAGTTCTCAAAACGGAAGATGCTGAGGACCGCGAGAAGTGGAGTAGAAAAAGTGGGAAAGTGGATCCTGGACGTCGGAGTAAACGCACCAAACGCAACCGGGATGTAAAATCGGATGATGATGATGGTTGAAATCGGTATTTAAATTCCAAGTTCAAAAATGGATGTAACGTTCTTCTTATGTCACGTTGACGTTGACATTGAATGTTTTAAGTTTTAGTCGCGTTCGGTACACCTGGTGTGCAAGTTGCAAATGCCCATAGGCGACCGTAACCGCTTAACAGTAAGCCCCGTAAGAAGTTGGATGTCACAGATTACTTAAAATCACTATTATAAATGCCATGCCAAATGTGAACGCTCCGAATGCAACTGGGATGTAACTCTGGGATGATGATGATGTTTCTGCGGAAGCGTGGTATCACACTGATCGAGCCGGCCCTAAGAGCAATAATTAAGATAATGATTCCTGCATCGCTTTACCACGTCTGTACATTTGGCGAATTTTCTAATTATAACCAAACCTCGAGATACCCGCATCTTAAAAAGAAACCAAAAACGTAAACTTGACAAGTCAAAGTTCGAGAGTTGCCCGACCTCGCCGCGAACCAACTGACTTAAATTAAAACGTAACAATTTACGGTCGCTTGCCAGTCATAAATTTCAGCTTCTAATTGGCTTTGCCGGGTTGCTGCCACCGTAAACTCTTTTACAGCTCAATAGATTAGTTGATTAAATAGTTGATAGCTGTGCTGGTTTTCATTGACTTAGAACAAAGATTATGATACACGTTTTTGCTCTACGCTACGTGATGGTGTTGTTTAAGCGTCATACAATTTCTTCGAGGCCGGTAACGTGTTGGTAATTTAGCCCCTAGTCTTACGAATGATGATCGATCACGGTAACAACTTTCCACCAGGTAGGACGTCTGCCTGTTTGTCTGGTGCTGGCAATAAAAAAAATCAAATACTTTCTATTTCAATATCACCAGTTTCTTGATATACTTCCAATTATAATCGACATGATATACACACCTCCACACATCCGACTACATCGCCTGATTCAAATTTCTTTGATTTAGGTTGCCTGGAAGAGATGGCTTTGAGCGATAAGGCCGCTTATTGTATTGCCGAGAAAATATTGTAAATATGGTCTATTTTTGTAATTGTATAATTTTTGTGTGCAATAATGTTATCTTTCTCTCTCTCTCATCTACGTAAATAATTTGGAATATTGTAGAGCCATGATGGAATCATATCTTGATTATCGATCGATGTGATACCACACTATCACAGAATATCGGCGTGAAGCGGTTAGTCACGAACTAATTGTATTTCGTTAGAGGAGTGGGAGTTACACTGATCTACTTCCCCTCCTACTATCACATCCCTCCTATCTTATTCGCTCGGAAGCAGTACTTTCTTCTAGATGAAAGGTACCCTATATATTTTTATATACCCCAGAAATGTGTCAGTGTCTGCAAAATTTCATATCGATCTGTTGCGTATATATGGTGTGAAAGCGTTATAAACATACAAAATTACGTTCGTATTTAACTATATATTGATACGTGAAGCAAAAACTTTGTACCCCTTTATACAAAAATTGCGCGGACGGAGGAGCATAAATCTTCCTTCGCACCCTTATACTTTATATAGAGAAGGAGTGCAGAATGCTAATATATTTCAAAATAATGCATAAAAAATACATTAAATCAATAAAAAAATCACATGCTACCATGTATTTGACATAAACACGCATATATACTCTTTTGTTTATTGTTCAAGTCAAGTGTAGCCTTGGCAAAATCTGTGATTATAGAAGTATAATCTTTGACATTAATTATTATGGTCGAATTTCGAGCACGGGCGACCACTAGTAATATTAAATAAGAAATGACAGATGCGACGTTTCAACTGCTTAATCTATAAAGTAGACTCTATGCCTTATGCGTTATGTATGAAATTACAATAGAAGAGAAACACGTTCTGCCTTCGCGGCCGTCCCGTCATATCTGTGTGGGTTGCGTCTTAATACCTCGGATTATTTTTACGGTAAACAACGTATCAGGAGACTTAATTAAAATATTCTTTTAATAAACTCTCTCCTAGTTTATTTTACTACACCCGCTTCAGTTATTGGACAATGAAAAATGGATATTAAAAACGTAAATTATAGTTTCTACGTGGTTAATGTCTTTTAGGGGAAATATAGGGCTCAGCCAGCTTTGTTTATGCTGAGTATTTTTTTTGTCGTCAGCTATTCCCAGTCCACTGCTGAACGTAGGCCTCCCCAAGACGGCACCACTCATCCCTGTCCTCTGATTTCCTCATCCAGTGCCTACCGGCGACCTTGCATAGTTCGTCGGTCCATCGTGCTGGAGGGCGTCCGACACTACGTTTACCGAGACGCGGTCTCGACTTCAGGACTCGTCTGCTCCATCGGCCATCTGTCCCGCGGCAGGCGTGACCAGTCCACTGCCACTTCAACTTTTTAATTTTGGGAGCTATGTCGAGATTTTACAATGAGTACCTATTATAAAACGCCCACAGTGGACATAAGCGAATTGTATTTGTGTGTCATCTTAAAATAAAATTTTTTTTTTTTTTTTTTTTTAAATAATCGGCAGACAAACACACACATTATATATCCCCAAATTAAGCAAGTTACGCTTGTGTTATGGGTAATATACAACGGACCACTCTGGGGCCGATCCCAGACACCCAGACCATGGTAAATAACGGAGAAAATACGTTTCCGAAATTTACTATACCAGGAATCGAACCCGGAGCCTCTGCGTTGCAGTGAGGTAGGCCGGCAAAGGCTTAGCCCGCTCAACCACTGAGGCCTGCCGGTCGGAGCTCCGCGAAGTCGCCATAGTGGTCTGGGAAGAACGCCTCAGACACCCCAGCGTGGGCCTCGCCACCAACGAAGCGGTGAGGCCCGTCCTGCAAGACTGGACTAGCCGTAGAAACGGTACCCGCACGTTTCGGCTGACACAGGTCCTCTCGGGGCCTGGCTACTTCGGGAGGTACCTGTGTCGCATAGGCCGTGATCCGACGTCAGGGTGCCATCATTGTGACACCGGCAACGAGGATACGTCGCTGCACACACTCCAGGAGTGTCCTGCCTGAACAGAGCAGCGCCAAGACCTCGTCGCTGTCACCGGATCTGACCTCTCGCTCCCGGCCGTGATACGCACCATGGTCAAGAGTCCAACCGGATGGGACGCCGTCTCCGCCTTTTGCGAGCGCGTTATGCTTGCAAAGGAGGACGCACCGACGCCGGAGGGCGGATGTTGACCTTCGGCCACCGTAAGCGGGCGGCGCGGGTGGGGCCCCTTGGTGTATAGGGGTTCTCACTCACCCGCACATGCCGTCGAGATGAGAGCGCGAGTGTTCCGCGTGCGCTCTTCTCTCCTCCCGTGGGGCGCGTTACAGACCACCGTATAAGGCAGAACAAAAATATTTCTTAATTTTCTCGCATTCGGAGTTCTTTTGTTTACTTCGTGTTTAAAAGATGCAATTAGACAATAGCCTATTGTTTTTGTAGGTGTTCACCAGTCGCAGGTGTGCAGATTACGGTTTCTCGGAAAGCTCGATCAACGCGGTCCTTTGTTGTATTCTACAGTTTAGTATAAAACGATGCCCGAATGGGGGGAGGGGAGGAGAGAGGCAGTCAAGCGAAGATTACGATACTAGCAAGACGTGTGTACATTCGACAAGTTATATAGTGACAGACTTTGCGCGTGTTATTGAATTGTGCAGATTTACTGGTTACGCCCAGTTATATTTGTACCTGTGTTGTACGTGTTTGTATAGTTCTAATAAATTCTATAGTAATTCCAACAGCATTTTACTTCGAGTCCTGTAGCTCGTTACAATATATAAACTTCTCTTTCACACACATAACGCTGTACTTGCCTTTGCCATATCTATGTAATACGCTGTCTACGGTGTGTAATGCTATACAAAGATGTCCAAGAACTGACCAAAAGCTGTAAAGATTGAAGAAGAAATCAAGTGGAAATGTACGGTTATGCGAGAAGATCTTTCTTGTAAACCTTTATTTCGCTTCTAACACATGTTTCTCATATATGTTTATACGTTCATCAATTCAGAAATGTGCTTTTACAGCACAGTAACTCTGTACCATATATAATTTTCAATAAAACATTGGGATATGTTTATTATCGAACTTTCTGCGTGAATAGACAGCCTCTACTATGTGTTACGTTTCACTATTTCGAAAACGAATTACAAGTATATGTTATCGAAATTCTTAAAGTTGTTTTTCATCCGTGCAGGAACGGAGAAAGAATACAATTTCTTGCGGCCGGGCGGCCTGTCGTAGGAGGCGACAAAACAAACCACAGCCAGGTGGTAGGGCGTTTGCCAGACTGGATGGCTACCACCCCTGGTCTAGAGTATGTCGCCATAACAGCCTTGAGTTGTGTTCCGGCATTAGTGACCAGGTTCCAGTCTCCCTTAAGAGAGCAGCAGCGCATTTGTAGCACCTTTGGTGTTGCAAATGTTCATAGGCGATGGTAACCTTTCTATCAAGTGGGCCGTCTGCCTGTCTGCTGAACTCCTGCTATAAAAATAAAAAATAAAGTTGTCATCATTCATCATCATTTTTTTTATAATTTATAGACAAACTTACTTTTGCCCACGTTGTCCTTAATATTATCATACGGGAACCGTACATTTTTTCGAGATAAAATGCAGCATATGTGCTATTCCAGACTATAATATATAATCTATTTCTATGCCAAATGTCATCCAGATCTATTCACCTGTTCTTGAGTGATTGAGTAGCAAATATCCATCCAAACTTTTACATTTGTAATATTTAATAATAGTAATATATTATAATATATAGTATAGATATAGACATTATCCGTTTCTATCATGTACACAGTAAAATAGTCTTCAAATCCTGTGTGAATAAGTATCTTCGTCGTAAGTAGATTCCATCCTAGACCATATCTTCGCTTTATATCTGACGAGATCGTGAATAACCGCAAACCTATACTACAACAAAAAAATATCGAAACAGAATTTAATTAAATTGCGTATTTAGATGATTATTCTAAAACACTTTCTACTTTATTATCCAACTTTAGTTCCTTAAGTTGATTAAGATATTTGAACATCATTGAATTGCGTAATTGAATACAAAAATCGTGTTTGTGGTGTACCAAAATTATCTTTTAAGGAAAACTAGTTTATAATTATTTTCCCCTTTGTTCTCTCCGTGCCTAGTGTGAAGTAGGTATAACATCGCTCCATTAATTTTGCTGTCTACCCTCTTTCTGTGTTAGGCGACGGCCAACGCAGAGCAGGGTAAGGGCAGCCATTTTGGACACAACGTTTTGACGAGAATCACACCGCGCCGTGCGCTAATACCTTTTCAAAAACTAATCAATACGTTGTGTTTACTGACCGTGCCAAGAACATTACTATCCTTAAAACTTTGTACGAAGGACTAAGTGTTAGCTCTAAAGGTGGAATTCAGTGGAGTGTGCTATTCCTGCGTGCAACCTGAACCGAGCCAGGAGAGGGCGGATCTCAAGCTTCTACTTTTCTAGTGCAAGGCTCTAAGTCAAAGCTCTCTCATACAGTCCACAATTACCGAACCAGAATATTACCCGTGGTTTATAGCGCCCCATACCCTTCGTACAAATTAATTGGATTTTTTTGTAGAATTAAAGAGAAACACGTAGTAGGGGACATCAAAGATCGAACCGAATGCGGGCTCGTAAAAAAGCGTACTCTTTTACGACGGAACGAGATAATTTGGCATAATTCACTCAATATACAGAAAGTCCCGTTTTACGATCGAGCATTGAAACGTCACTTATATTTGTGCGATAATTAAATTGGCTTTTGAAAATGGGAACATGATAAAAGTACAAAGTATTATACCCTGTATACATACTTCAAATAATTCCAATAACTGAGCATTTTTTGTAAAGCGATCAAAATCAAATGCCAAAGTGGAGTGATTATAATGAAAAAGGTTGTCTAGAAATATATGAATGGACAATATACACAGTATAGGTATAATTTTGAGAAAGGGCGTCTAACGACAAAACTAAGTAGTGGTGCCGTAGGTTAATTTTTGTTCTCTTATGTAATTGTATGTTCAGCATTATTATTATACAAATTAATAAATAACTTTTTCAACACATTTACTCTAAAAATGCATTTACGTAGCCTGTATAGATTGTTATAAAGTTAATAATTACGTAGGTAAAAAAAGTATATAAGAATTTCACCAAGAAGTTTCATATTACGAAAGTAAATAAGTTGAATAATCGAACCTTCTTGGAAGCGCTTTTGATCATTACATTTGTTTCACTTTAATACTGTAGAGAAAATGAGACAACAGATGTAGTTCTTATTTCCAGTATGCACACGTGGCATCATTCGCTATTTTCATATTAAAAACGGCGAAGATTGTTGCGACTTTCCGAATTTTTTCAATGAATCAATATCTTTACTTCCATTAATGTAGTTTATACAGGTGTTATACAATTGTAGATGCACAGTAAATTCTACCACATAGTGGTATACAACATGAAATAAAAATTATAATTTACATAAATATTTTAATTTAAAAAAAATGGTTTTTTTTTGTAATATATAAGCGATTAATGTCAAGAGAAAAAAATAACAAATAGATCACTAAGATTTTCCATATAGATAATAACAACAAGCACTTTTTTTAAGAAACTCATCTACAGTATAGAAACTCTCCTTAATCAGCCAATTTTTAAGACTACAGTGAATTTTCTTGACGTTTACAATATTAGTTGGAAAAGAGTTTTATTTGTTTGTTTCATTACCATTATTGTACTGTGTTCATGCAAATGTCTTGAAAAACGTTGTATGATACACGTTGCTGTTGTCGGTTTTTACGAACTCATGACTATGGTATACCCTCAACTGTGTCTCGGGCTTACATCCGTCTACTCGTTTGTAAAAACCAACTTACAAAGAAAGAAAGAAAATATTTATTTCTAAAAATGCGACAATTACAAATAATTTATAATAATAACAAAGATCCCGCAGGGCTTTGTGGCGAAGCCTTAGGTGAGTACGGGAGCCCTCCAAAAGGGCCATTTTTATGGCCCGTGGTCTTGAAAGACATCTAGTATAACAATGAAAATGTGTGCCGGAATTTGCGTAATGTGGTAAGTACTCAGTATTTTGCTGTGCCGAAACATAGTCGGACACAGCACTGATTTTCAGGGCCCATCTCCTTAATCACAAAAGTTATGCGACCCACGGTGAAAACATGCAAAGTTTAATAAAATTACAGTCAACGTATACGTGAAACGAATATTAACAAAGAAAAACAGACGGTGTACGTCTCGGAACCCCCGACAGAAGTGATAACTTAACTAATCTAAGTTGATCTATATAATATTTAAATTGTTTAACTTGAGAAAAGCTTAGATTATTATAATATTTTCTTAAGTTTTCGCGACTTGTATACATAATTCTTCTTCTTCTTCTGCTGCTTCTTCTCTTCAAGCCACAACATGTTGTGAAGCGGTGCTAAATTAGATTAGGCTCCCACAGAGTAACTAATATTAAAACTATAACCATAAACAAAATTAAAACTAAATAATTAAAATGAACAGTTGGCGGTAGGCTAAATAAAACCTTAACAATACTCGGTGGACAAATGTCATCTTTGTTGTCCGCGACCACGGCCGCTGAAAAGGGGCCGAAACGTCGGATAAACCAAAGTCAAATAACTTACCGCGCTTAAAATCGTTAAAACGTAGTCTTAGATTGTTACTTAAACTTATGAAATGTAAGGAAAGGTTATTTATTAATAAAATCTTTTATTGATTATAACATATTTTTTATTCTTAGTTACAATTCTTGAATATGTACATTAGAATTTTGTGTATGTATATTATTATTATAGAAAGAATTAATTATCATTATTTAATATAATTACCGAAATACGGCTAGCGCTGAGGGTTAGGGTGAGAGAGAAGGAGCCTGCATACGACTGCCCTATATGTGAAAGGGAAGCCAGGCAGACTGGCGCCGTAACGCGTTACGTAACGAAACGATTTACCCTCCCATAAGAAGTTATCACTTCAAAAAAGCACAAAAGAATGAGAGCATAATAAAAAAAAGGTACGAAATCAATATAATTTGATAAAAGATATGTCTCTTCTGGTTATCAGATGGGTGAAAGTCGATCCTCAGCATCTCTTAGACTATTGATATATTTTGTGTTGACTATTTATTTTTGGAATCAAAAGTAATTTTCTATTAATAACATACGTTCCCTTGTTATTTGTATTCATAGAGTCCCACAGTTTCTAACTCAAATCAAATCAAAAATCATTTATTGAGTAAAACATAATTCATAATTTTTGAAAAACTCATTGTTCCCCAAACTAGGTCGACCTGTATTTCGAGGACCTCCTTCCTAATTGGTACAATTCTAATTGGGAAATTACACCGGCCGACATGATTTTTTTTTCTAAGATATAATAAATTTTTTCCACTAATTTTATAGTGCTGATAACGAAATCAGACCTCATTTTATCGTATCACATCAGATTTTTAATAAAACTAATATGTTCGCTATTTTTGATTATTCAGTAAAAATGAATTAAATTAATAAGTTATGGCGCTTCTTTATTGAATTAAGCGACATCTCGTGAAAAAATATATTAGTCGGAACCGCGACACGCCCATTCGAAACGTGTTACATGGAAATAAGCCTTTATAGTTACTTTGTTTACAATTTTTTTACTAAAATCAGTGTGTTTATTTAAAAAAATTGTTTACATTTTTTTTTTGGTGTTTAAAATATTTAATTATTGATTTGTGGTTGAACAACGGCGGAAAAATATGTCTTCAAGAAAGTGTCGTAATAGTCCAGATACATTTTGTTACATTTGTGGAAATTGTATGACTTCAAAGCAAAAATTGAAAATTATTGAATTTGTGGAAAATACTTATAATTCTTTTCTTATTTTGGCTTTAAAATTCAACTCAGATCGTGGACTCCGAACTTTGTGTGTACTATTTGTGTTGAACTATTAAGGCAGTTGACAATTTTCTAGGATATCACAAACACCCTGACGATAAAAATATTGTAGCAAATTTATTAAATAAGTATCAAAAATTGGGGTGTAATATGAGTATAAAACTCCATTTTTTAGATTCACATTTGGATTTTTTCCCTGATAATCTTGGTGATTATTGTGAAGAATAGGGTGAAAGTTTTCACCAAGACATCAAAACTATGGAAACAAGGTACCAAGGGCGATGGATTGTGAATATGATGGCTGATTACTGCTGGTCAATAAAACGTGATATTATTGACGATTCCCATAAAAAAATTACTCCCAGACGTAATTTTACAGCTAAACGCAAAAGATCTCACTCAAAATAGCTTCATAGCAACTATTGTACATGATATTTTCTGTAGAAGTTTTCAAATATATGTATTTATAATATAATGATTGATTTCTTTCTTAAAATTAAAAAAAAAACTGTTTTGGTTCTTTGTAAAAAAATCTGATGTGATAGAGTCATTATGTAGGTAATTTTGTGTTTAAAATACTATAAATTAGTGATATTTATCACTCATTTAAAAACAACTTTCAATAATGAGATATGAGGAAATTAGTAGGAGTGAGTGCGCGTCAGGTGTGTGTGTGTGTGTGTGCGTGCGTGCGTGCGTGCTTGTGTGTGTGTGTGTGTGTGTGTGTGTGAACTAACTCTATTGACTCAGCGACCCAAAATGTGTCTTGGCCTCTGAAACGAGAACACGCCACCTGTTTCTGTCATGTACGATTTCTTGCCAGTTATGGGCTTGAAGCTCACATAAGTCAGCCTCCTCTCTGTCCCATAACCGGTCCCAAATAGCTCTTCACGTTTCGATCCTCTCCCATTCGTTCCACATGACTGAGCCAACGCAAGCGGTGAGTATCTCTCCTATCTTAGGCTCGGCCACGAGATTATCAATTTCGACGTTGGTTCGGACCCTCCAGCTACCATCGTCTCTCCTTGTTGGGCCCAGAATCTTACGGAGAAAATGGCCCCACAGTTTCGGAATAATAAATACATTTTCTTCGTATTAATTATTCAATATCTAAGTTGTGTATACTAAAATTAGCTTCTGTATGAAACTAATTGATTTAATTTGGGCGGAATATTATTAGAAATTTCTGTAGAAGTTTCAAAATGAGACGTTACGAAGCCCGTCGTTCGGACAGGCTGAAATTACAAGGATATTTCAGTAGCATCTACGAAATCTTTGGAATTTGCGAGATTTCGGCCCCAGTTTCATTAGTCTGTGTTTAGTGTTACGGGTAAATTGTTAAATTTCGAATACCTAGTAAATTGGTTGGAATCTATTCCGTATTTTACTACGGGGTGAAATAAGTCTTATAATATTTACTTGCCGTGCATATGGTCAAATTAAGAGAATATTCATTATTTATTTATTATACATTTACGGCCTTACTTATAATAATTTCGTTAAGAAACGATTAGGCATCTCTTAAGTAAGAGAATCAGAATCAGTCCCTAATCAATGAATATCCTTTTTTTCACTTATAAACATGTATTACCTGTTGTTTACCAAAGAGGAGCACATATAAACGAAATTTGAATGATTGACGTAGGTTGTACCCAAAATATTCGACTAAAGAAGAGTTTATGGGTAAGATTTTCACTAATCAGTTGCTGAGCAGTTACTTAAAATTTAACAAACGTTTATAAGTAAGGCCATTATTATTTAGTTATTAAATACTTTATTGTGTGCAATAAAGTTGTTACTATATTTTTAGTTATAAGTAGTGTGCCACTTATAACTAAAAATATAGTAACAATGTAACAAGAAGAGTACAATTGGTGGTCTTAACACTATGCCCGATTTCTTCCAGGCAACCTTTTATTGGAAAATCACATTTGCACAAAACACATGTATATACCTATTGTGTGTTTTATTTTTTATTGCATGCGTTCAATAGACGGCCTACTTGATGGAAAGTGGTTACCATAGCCTATGGATATTTGTAACACCAAAGGTGCTACAAATGCGCTGCTGCCCTCTTAAGGGAGACTGGAACCTGGTCACTAATGCCGGAATACAACTCAAGGTTGTTATGGCGGCATACTCTAGACCAGGGGTTGTAGCCATCTAGTCGGGCAAATACCCTACCACCTGGCTGTGGGTTGTTTTGTCTCCTCTTGCGACAGGCCGCCCGGCCGCAGGAAATTGTTTTCTATCTCCGTTTCTGCACGGAAAAGGATAGTAAGTAGACACTAATTAAAACAATGATAAGTTTTTATAGCACAAATACATGAACATATTACTATATTACGTAAACTATAGTATTGATTTAAAAAAGATAATACAGTCAATAAGTATATAAAAGTAGATAACAAATATTAATTGGAGTACGTAGAATATATAGTTTGATATATTTCGATCCTAAACTCATTGCATAAGGTAGTGCTCCTTAACTAGTTTGCTAAATGAGTGGATTAACTTTTTATCCTGGGAATCTTGCGGGAGATTATCTGGGAATGATGTAAAATAGCCAATGCTCATTGGGCATATTATGAAAAAAACCTAACTTCAAGGTGATGTTTCACTGATTAATAACAAATTTTATGTAATAAAATGTGCGATATTTCTTATCTCGGGTATTTTCCCGGGAGCGTTTTGTAGTTGTTCGGGTGCTTAAAAGTAGTTTATTCCGGCACAGTTTTCACTAACACGATTGATTGCATTCTTTTTTAAATGCTGCGGTACTTGTGTCCCGGGAATCCCGCGGGAGTTTTAATTCAAGCGAGAACGAAGTTGCGGACATATACTAGTATTTAAATAATGTCGAAATTTATTGTAACACGTGTCCACACCCCTATTAATAGCGATGAAGCTCAAAACAGGCTGTCAATGAAAATTAATTTAATCTAGCTTTCAGAGCTCTCAGCAAAATTCCACTATTCATACACTGGTATTGTTTAGTGCCGTCTGGTCATGAAGGGAATTAGATCCCGTTGACAGAAATGGACGGTAATGATTTACTCTAACAAGCTCTATGTGACGTGGTGACGCGTTTGAGGGGATTATGAAAAGCTAATCAAATCCGGACCTAAGCTGTACTACTAATTGATATGTGTTTCCCAAAATAAACGCGGTGGTTATAAGAGCTAGAGGAAAATCCCGGGAAATCTATTATTAGATTTCCATAGCCATTTTCGCGAAATCTATCATACGACCGGTCATTTTATATAGATTCCAATAATTATTGGAATCTATATAAAATTATAATGTATCATTATAATGAACCGCAAACGCCTCCACTCAGCTGAGATGAGGATGTTGAGATGGAGATTAAGAGTGGATGAAGTGCGAAGTGAAGAAGTGAGAAGAAGAACAAATCAGTTTGCACCTATTTGAATGCGAGACTTGCATTCGAGTTCGCTGATTAGCACGGTATTTTGATTTTTTTACACAAAGACGTCATATTAATACATATTTAATGACCAGGCGATTATGGCCCTTCTAACTACGATATCGTATGTTTAGTTTACATAAAAAAAACTGGGCTTTCGGCAATCTTATCTTGGAGGTTCAATCGTAACAAGGTTGCCGCCAACGTGCTACCGACCTCGAAAGAGGGGCTGGAACCTGACCACTAATGCCAGAAAACAACTCACAGCTATTCGTAATAAATAATAACAACCTAAAATGTCCCGCTGCTGGGCTCGGGCCTTCCACTATAGGGAAACGGACAGTACACCCGCCACGCTTGTCCAATGCGGCTTGGCAGGTTTGACACATCGGTTATATCGATGTGCAGGTTACATCACGATGCCTTCACCGTTATTAGCACGTGGTGATTGTAACAATATGCACATTAGGTCAGAAAACTGCCTAAGTGGTGCATGCGTTCTGACCAGGATCTAACCAGCGCCCTTTTGAGTTTGGGACGCATGCACTGGCCATTACGCTACCACGACTGCTGTATAATCTAGAATAAGAGTAAGGGTCAATTTATACTAGCGCAGAGTCGAAGCGCATCGAAGCGTCAAATTCTTTACAACTAAAGCGAAGCGGCTCGAATGCGCGCGTATTCGCCAGAATACGTTACGCTACGTGTAGTAATGGGCATCAACAGCAGTGCTTGGAATTTTTGGCTTTAGGGTTAAATAGGCATTCATATTTTTGCACCAGGTAAATTAATTTTTCGTCCGAGTCCATGTGATCAACACCGGTGCAGGCCAATTTCCGACTGATGACGCGTAGATTCGCTAGTGGGTACAATGATACGCGAGAATGCGCGCGCACCAATCAGCGTTGTTCACGCGCAGACGCGCGAAATCCGAAGAATGCGCGCGTCTTTTTAAAATCTCAGAAGTAATGTGTACGTTACGCTGTGGAGTTAAGGTTGAATTTGTTATGTTCCGTTTTGGATAGACGCTTCGATGCGCTTCGACTTTGTGCTAATATAAATTGACCCTTAGCCATCCAGACAGACAGATATCCTACCACCTGTTAAAAAGATATAAAAACCCGACAGCACTTGGGTTTTGCAATTTGTCGATAGAGGAATACGCGCCACTTTTTTTCTGTCGCCTATATTTTTTTGGAACATTTTTCTCTGGCATCACTGACCGCAGTCATTCACTCGATTCACGCTTCGTTCGATCGTACATGGAGCTACGAAAAGCCATTTATTGTAAGTGCTTTTAACTGCTTTTTAATTAACAGAACATTTGTTCGATTTCAATGAGCTTAATGCTTTGTAAGGTTGCATTTTGAATACTGCGTTAATTGAAACGATTTTATCAGTGTAACATACTGTTACCAGTCGCGGGACTCGAATTAAAATGCCGTTGGAATTATTATAGATTTTATTAGAACTATACAAACACGTATAACACAGGTAAAAATATAACAGAACACAACAAGTCCAAACGTAATGCAGAAGGTCGTAATTCAATAACACGCGCAAAGTCCGTCACTAAATAGATTACCGAATGTACACAAGTCTCACCTTGATCGTGGTTCTCGCTTGACTGTCTCGTTCCTCAATTGGGGCATCGCTTTATACTGCACAGATGCAATGTCTTGCTAATGACTGCCATAAAAGATTACAATACAAAAATGGACTGTCCACTAGAACAATTAGTAAACTCATGCCAATAAATAAGTAAACAAAGAAGTCAAAATACCGAAAGGTAATTAATTTTTTTTTTACAGGTATGCAGGTTTGTATTCGTTTTTTTCGGCGCCTAGATCGTAACAATATTGAGGGCTAACATTTTGCGACAGACTTCAGTCACACTATGGGCCTTTTCGTTGCTATGTTTCAAACTTAAGGAAATATAAAGAGTCTGGTTTGTAATTGAAACCTCTCTATATTCTTCTTCTTTCAATTTGTCCATCGTTTATTGATGATGCGTTTGTAGGATTCCAGACACATTTTCTACAAGTGACTGGAGAAGATGTCGTTTAAAAAAATATATAGATAAGGTAGATAGATAGATAAATCTTTATTGTTCACCAAACTATAAACAAACAGAAGTAGAAAAAGATATATGGTAACGCCACCTGGCGGTAAAACGTCATCCTCCCTCAATCCTACCTCACCCCCCTCGCGCATACGCCGCTTGCCACGCTCGCTTGCACCTACGAGTGTAAAATAGATCCCGCTACGAACGCACGCGTGTGAGAAGTGATAATTATTGCAAAATTAAGGGTGATCAGACCACAGCCGGCCGGCCAGGAAGCCTACAGCAGCTGTCGAGTCCAGATAACCTAGACTTTCATTTCCCAAAGACGTTTGCCGCCCTGTTACAGTCCATTGCCGCCGCACCAATATAAGATAATACAACGGGCGACCTTAACGCTAAAAGGTGATCTCTTCCAGGTAACCCTTGGCAGGGATTGATATATTTTTAGTACTGACGGTGGTGCAGTTTATAAATAACGATGATTAATAAATAAAAGAAAAAAAATAACCCAATATCGCAAAAGATAAAAATGTATAGAGGAAAGGAACACCCTCTTTCATAACATATAGAAGGGGAGAAGGCGAAAAAGAAATACCTCATCCAATAATTCCTACTTTGTAACAACACGCTGAATGTTATTCGAGTGCGTTCCATTCTGCCATTCCGCCAGCGAGAATGGCACAAATGGCAAAAATGCCACTGCAATCGTTTTTAGCTCGGCCTCGGTGCCAGTGTTGTATGTGATCCCGGAACGTGTCTCGATGATTGCGTTTTTGTAAAACAAGAATTGGACCATTTTTTTCGAGTCGTGACGCATTGACCGCAGCACCGGCCCAAAAAACTGCTGTAACAATGCACTATTGTTTCGTATTTAGCTAGCAAAAACCACAGATGTACGAAATAGGTACTCTCTGAGCGAAGCCGATTAATTTTTGAAGTGATAACTTCTTGTGGGAAACCGCTTCGTTAAGTAACGCGTTACGGCGCCAGTCTGTCCGGCTTACTTTTCTCTCACGCAAGTTATCACTTCTGTCGGGCATCCCGAGATGCACTCTTTTTTATATGTTCAATTATTTAAATTTAAAAAATGGGATACGTATTTATAATAAACATGTATGTTCTGCGCCATTGTACAATTTCCTGCAATATTTACCTTTTAAAATGAAAGTAACATCTCAACACTAAGAACTTCAACTGAACTAGCTCTAATCCTATTGAAAAGTCGAAAGGCAATCGGATTTTCTTCCGTCCACTGGCAAAGCACTATGATTGGAATCGGTTCTACTTAAGTGAGATACGAGTAAGTGCTTCATTTCTTATTATAAACGACTTGCCCCTACCACTTCGTTCGCTCAGACTTAAACTATACTATTATGTAATATAAAATTGAAGCATTGTCTGTCTGTCTGTCCTGTCTGTCTTTAACAGTTGTGGAAGTTGTGTTTGTAAAAGCTGCAAATTACGGGCGTGTACTTCTAGTAAAGTTTTTGTATGTGGTGTATTTATTCGACATTTAATTTCGAACTGTCCAAATTCATAATAATAGTGTAGCTACAGTCGGACATTTTTGTTAACTAACTAAATAATAAAAAGTTAGTTTCACACGAAATCTAGCCTTTAATAAATATTGGGATTTTACCATGGCTTAACAGTTGAGCCCTAGATATTTGTCTGACTAAATAATAATAAAAAGTTTTACACGAGCAAAACAAAAAGGTGTATAGCTGACCTAAATATGTGCATAATTCGTATGTAATACATACAATAACCCAGAAAACCTTTTTCTCGACGTTCGTGTAGAAAAAATAACAAGATACAAAACAAAACGCACACTGAGCAAGCTAGACACGTAATTATAGTAAGTGTACCGTCAGCAGTGTCATGTTAAACGCGGACGAATCAAATTTTCAGATCCATTTGCGAAATTCCCCGTATAATTTTGTTATAATACTTTGTCTGCGTTGGGACAGGCCTCAAAAAATATAGCCCGCGACTTCGTCCCCCTTTTATTTGAAATTCCCGTGGGATTCCTGAAATACAAAGTACCGCAATATTGAAAAAATAATGTAACCTATCGTTTTAGTAAAGCTGTGTTGGAATCCGCCAATTTTTAACTGACTTCAAAAAGGAGGAGGTTCTCAATTTGATCGGTATGTTTTTTTTTATGTATGTACACCGATTACTCCGAGATTTATGATCCGATTTACGTGATTCTTTTTTGTTCGACGCAGAATAGCTGCCATTTGGTCCCCTAAAAGTTTAATATACTTTGGCCCAGTAGTTTTCATTTTATGAACATTTTTCATGTAAAAAATTTTCACTCCGTTCCACATGTACACCGATTACGCTGAGATTTATAATCCAATTTACGTGATTCTTGTTTAGTTTGATGCGGAATAGTTGCCATTTCGTCCCCTAAAAATTTAACATAGTTTGGCCTATAGTAGTTTTCATTGTACGAAAAAAAAAATGTTCCCATTTCTGGGACCTATATTTTTTAAGGAGCGCGGCACCTTTTTATGCATCCGAACAACTTCGAACTGCTATCAGGAAAATACTCGCGAGATTCCCGGGATAAAAATTGTATGCATGTGCAGTTCATACGCAATAGAAGTGAATTCAACAAAGCTTTAAAACACGACACTTGAAGTAATAACGAAAAACTTAAACATAACATTTGCAACTCTATCTGTATGAATAAATGATTAAATATAATGTATTCGATCTCTTTCTCTAGCAGGCTTAATCCTGTAGATTTACGTTTTATGTCTTTTTAGTGTCGCTTTTTCGTTTCATCGAGTTTCAAATCACAACAGTTCTAAAGAAATTTCACTTCAAAAGTATCACATACTGTACTGTCACGGAAGACCACGGCCACTGAAAAGCGGCCGAAACGTCGGATATACCAAAATCAAATAAATTACCGCGCTTAAAACCGTTAAAACGTAGTTTTATTATGACACAGAACTTCTTAAAATAGTCATTTATGGGCATATAAACGGGGTATAGGCAGGCGTATTTTCTAGTGACTTTGAATGACACTTCAATATTATTTATTGGTATTGTTACAACTAAGCCCCCCGACAAAGACAAATTCCACGAAGAACATTTTATTACCTGTCGGCATTTGAACTTGTTGTAATTCTGTTATCATTGTCTTCTTTTGTTTACTTATTTATTGGCATGCATTTCTTCATACATCCCATTGTTTTATTGTACTCGTTTATGGCTTGCGGCCGAATCATTATCCAGGTGTTACGCATTACGTCGACTACGATACGGGCACATTTGTGTTTGTGAGTCATAAAACAGCAGCCTGGTGGGGAAGGGGGGCAGTCGAGCGAGAACCGCGATCAAGACGAGACGTGTGTAAATTCGGGCATATATTAGTATTGAATTACGACTTTCTGCATTACGTTTGGATTTGTTGTGTTCGGTTATATTTGTACCTGCGTTATACTTGTTTGTATAGTTCTAATAAACTCTATAATAATTCCAACCGCATTTTAATTCGAATCTTGCAACTCGTAACACTATATTATGAAGTGATTTCCATATTGTTTGTTTGTGATTTCAAATTGTAACTGGTCTAATCGTGCTTACTGTATAAAATATATGATAGATCAACCTATAATATTATAAAATTGTAGAAATGCACGTCGTTTGTTTCTTCCTTTTTTATATTTGTCTGTTTGTTCGGGATTTACATAAAAATCACAGGACCGATTATGATGCGGTTTTCGCTGATCGATAATAAAATCCCGGACTTAAAATATTCGGTATCGATATCTTGAGAATCCGCGCCACGTACAGTGTGTTTATACTAAAATAATTTATACTAACTTCGGTATCGATTTTAATACGTGAATTACGAGTATATGTATTGTGTAAATCAAACGTCATTGTGTAAAAAGCTCTGAACGAAGATAATTGACTCTTACGTATTCACAACGGCCTGACCTTTCCGAACAAAATCGTCGTTCAAAAATATACATCGGACAATGAGTTTTTTCTATCGATACAACAAGCCTAATTGCTGACATTTGCATTCTCAGCCAACAATACCGACTGGGGAGAATGGCAATTTGAATATTAATAAACGTCTGACGTGTAGAATATATTTGCTGTAAACTGACAAGGTGCATTATCTTAGTTACACGAATACTCTCGAACACCTT